>JAVJAQ010005297.1:335629-683597 GCA_032362365.1 Zygogramma bicolorata
CTGTGGGTGCAATAAGACAGCTCAGGCAAATTCTTTGACGTGAATCCATTTTTATGACCTGTAAATTATCAACACATTGGCGCTGATATCGAAGGGGAGATCCATTATATATATAATAATATGATTTCTATGGGAAGATCGGGTCAGAGAATGTCAATTTATTGAATATAAATATTTGTCGCCGAATGAAGATAACGGTGCATATCCTCCTAATTTCAAATCTAAAAATTTCATAATTACCGTTTGAAAGTCATTATTTTCTGTTGAATGAATGTTTTCTTCATAGATTTTTTGGGTCAGTCCACTGAACTATATTATTATAGTAATGAAGTTGATATAGAATATGTATATTGTGCTGATAGAAAGGAGCAATTTCGAGTGGAATTGGTTGAGAAACAAACATAGACGTAAAACCCCGATTTCCTGTCTTTGGAGGGCCGTATCTCCGAAACGAGTTGAGAGCCCCAAAAAATTCATTGACTTTTTTGTTCAGGAGGCCAAAATACGTAAGTTCCACCAAAAAATTTTCATTCTCGAGGCGAAGCCCGATTAACGGAATTTTACCCTAATTTTCATTAGGAAACGCTTGTTAACTGCTCCTGCAATATATATTATCAAATGTGTTATTTTAGTGCATGAAAATTCTGGATCTTTCATTGCGAACACAATCATACACGGTAGAGATACTCGATCTGCCACTCTCCTGAGAGTTCCTTCACATGAGAGTACCCATTACAAGAACTCTCCGCTCTGCAAAGAGTTCAAATATTTTCATTCGAAAAATATTATCATTGACTTGGGTACCTACTGACTTGAAGACATGTTCCCAAGGAATTTGAAATAGGAAATGGTATGGATCATCCATACCATTCCATAATGGATGTACAACAACGCAATCTCTGTAATCATGACATGACACTGACAAATTGACAAAATCGTGAGCAGTGACAGTGACAGATGTCGAAACTGACAAAAGATGAGACTTTTGTCTTTTGTAGATTTTATGAGATAAATGAGTAGTGAATGTTAACTTTCATTAGTTTTTGATGATTTTTTTGTTAGTGAACCTTGTAACACTGCGATAATTCTGAATACACGATCTGTTGAAATGTGTTTTCGATTCAGCATAAAAATGAAAACAACGGTCTGTGTTAGATATGAAGAATATACGTAAAATATGAGTTGAATGGTGATATACTTTTAGTTTGTGAGTTATTAGCACAATCCAAATAACACCTAGATCCAAATCATAGTTCACTCGAATTTTCTAATTGCAAGCAATCCTCAGATAGTCTCTGGACTTGACCTTAGACGAATATAATTTGAATAAGCAGAACGTTTCACAGATTGGTTGAGAATGTTTTGATATCACAACTTATTGTCTTCCAAAGTACCTAATAAACAGTTTCCTGGAAGTTATTAACGTTACTGTATATATATTATCAAATACTGATAATGACTACTGATGGTATTTGCTCAAATACTAAAAAACTGAAATTCAGTTAACCAATTCATGATATAATAACAAATTCCTAATAATAATAATTAGAAGCTTCTAACATAGAATTCAGAACATTCATCAATCTTTTCGGAGTATAAAGACAAAGATTTAACTTCAGTTGAATTGGTGTCTGTAAAAGGAACTAGCGTTCTCAATGATTTTTTTTTATTTCAGATAAGTCTATTTATATATTAGATATGGCTAGAGAACGGGCCACTAGAAAATGGGAAATTTTTCAAGGAAGGAATAGGTTTTATTGCAATGGTAGACTAATGACTGCCCCGAATTCTGGAGTATTTTTGTTAACAGTATTTTTGATAACAATAACGAGCATGCTGTTTTTTATATTTGAGTATGTATAGAAATAGATATTTGACTGATATATTCAGTACATCTTGTATTTTCAGCTGTAAATATCTAGCGGAAAATGTAACTATAGCAATTCCAATCATTGGTGTTATGCTGTTTGTATTTACAATGTCTTCCTTATTACGTACTAGCTTGTCTGATCCTGGTATTATACCTAGAGCTACATCAGAAGAAGCAGCATATGTTGAGAAGCAAATTGGTAACTATTTTTTCTGTAGTAAATTTGAGTTGTTTCCATTATAGATTAGATTTTGTATGAGAATGTAAATTTCTGATGGTAAATCGAAGATAAGTGCTAATCTACAATGAACACAAAATTCAGAATACTTAATGGATTATATGAATTTCACAGTGTGTTGAATAGATAAAAATCTTATCGTATAAATTCTATAACAATCGCTAAGCTTATCAAAGCTCAATATGGTTTAGAGAGAGTACAAACAATTTAGGATGACAGTTATGTACCATCATAAATGATTACTGTTTTTATTATCTTAATTCACTAGGGCTTCAAAATAAATTAGCCTAATGCTGTTTTTTTAATGACTCAATAGATAAAAAGGAAATATTACTAAAATACAATAATCTTCAGATTCTAATTTGAAATGTATTGAGCAAAGCTGATCTGATCTGGAAAGGAGTTCCATAAAATGCAGTGAGAATCTTCAAAATTCTTTCAAAAACTATAGATAGTAAAGGTATATTTGTTATGAGAAATAGTACACCGAACATACCTGAGTTGATGAACAACAAACAGACCTGGGTTGACAGAACAAACAGAGAGGGTTAGAGGGGGTTAGAGAACGATGACAACTGCTGATTGTATCAAAAATTGTGTATCTGGTTTTAAAACATTAAAGTAGTTATCTGAATGCAATGTCGTCTAATTGAATACAAGAATATAACAATATTGAAGAAGAATTTCCATAAGTAAACAAAAAATACAAGACGGTGTTCATTTAGATTTGTTTTATTGGTACTTTTCTGTTTGTTAATCAGTTGAATACTTGACTAGTACAATGTTTTTTTCAGAAGTGACCAATTCTGCAAACAGTCCTACCTACAGGCCTCCTCCACGTACGAAAGAGGTTCTTGTCAAAGGACAGACAATCAAATTGAAATATTGTTTTACATGCAAAATATTCAGGCCACCGAGAGCATCACACTGTAGTTTATGTGATAATTGTGTAGATAGGTTTGATCATCACTGCCCTTGGGTACATTTTTAATTCCAATTTTGTTTCAATTTCATTATCGATTTTTTGTTCTAGGTTGGAAATTGTGTTGGTAGAAGAAATTATAGGTTTTTCTACATGTTTATTGTCTCGCTGGCATTTTTAGCAGTTTTTATATTTGCTTGTGCTATAGCTCATCTCATTCTGAGTAAGAAATTTTACATGTTTATCAGTACAAGTATAAAATATCACCAAAATGATTACTAATGACCACCTTAATATTTTAGTGACAAAGGAGGACCACCCTTTCTTGGATGCTGTGAAAGAATCCCCACCAAGTGTGGTGGTGGCTATTATTTGTTTTTTTAGTGTTTGGAGTATTTTAGGGCTGGCAGGATTTCACACTTACCTTACTACTAGCAATCAAACCACCAATGAAGATGTAAGGAGCACTTTGTTATTTGTTTGTAGCATTTTATCAACTGTCTCGATTTTCAGATAAAAGGTTCTTTCACCAGTAAAAGAGGTCAAGAAAATTTCAATCCTTACTCACAGGGAAATGTGTGCTTGAATTGTTTTCATATACTATGTGGTCCAGTAACGCCATCTCTGATCGATAGGTAATGTTACAAAAATATGAGGTTGATGATGCAACACACAAATTTTATTGGTTCCTCTTCATTGAAATTGCACCTTTTGGGGATAATGAACGTAATTGCTATCAATCATAATTGAAATGAGTAGTAACATATTTTATAGGAGAAGCCACCCAAGCTGGGATGATGTTGTGGAATCTTTAAGAGTTGAATAATTTAACATTTAATATTCATAAATAACCCATAATTCAAACTGGAGAAATCCTCTAGAATCATGGAGAAAATAAGAATCGAGCATAACATAAATAAAGGAAAGAAAGGGATATGATATAATTAAAAAAAAAACACTTAATGTATTCCTCAGACATAGTACTATAACAGGCCTGTAGAAGCTATTGTATAATGAAACACGTGTGGCGGTTTTGTCTAGTAAACATTACAAAGTATTTTTTAATTATATTATCATAGATTTTCATCAAGTATCGCCCAATGTCGTCAATTATTGAAAAAAAAATATATTTCCTCACTTTTACTCTCTTGAGTGCTTAAGGACTATTGATGCTTTATTAATTTTTCGGTAGCGCATTTGCTATTACAACTAGTGATACTCAGATAACCTACATTGCTACTGGCATAAGAGATTGGGAAGGCGCCGATCCAAGACCATCTTCAGATGTAAGAGTTTCCTGTCAAAAAACAGATATATTAGTATCAAGTTCAACCCTAGTTGTGGACATTTTCAAGCAGTTAATTAATGTGGTTGTATAGAATGTTAAATTATTTGAAACTACAAACCAAATCTATGAACAACCTATGTATTATGTGAAATGAAAGTAAACTCATACCTCTGAAATTCAGCCTGTCTGATGCTTGCATATCGAAATGTTGCTACGACAACCACTTTATCAATAAGTAAGTGTAAACCACCCTGGCTTCATGGTCTGTCAGCATTATTGTTGGAATTTCAGAACAGAATATCTTGAAACAGTTATTTTAGTGAAGGATCTCATTTTGTTGCTGATTATATATATTCAGTTTTATTTGTGATGAATATGATATCCTAGTTTGAAACAATTCGGACATGTCCTTTTCTTACCAAATGTTCCACGGGCTCGTATTAAATTCCGGAAATTTACACCAGTGGTGGATTTTGACTTAAATCTAAATTTAATCTAATTTTGAATTGAATTTTTTGATCCGAGGTCATCGGACACAACCAACCAGAACAACATTTTACTGAAAACAAATTCAATGGGCTTTATTCACCTATTATACTATGAAGGATACATTTGGATTTATTTTGACTTTGATGTGTCAAATTTGATGTTCATCAATTGTAATATAAAAATACATTTTCTTGAATGTTTCAATGTGAGTAGAATTCAATAATTTTTTAGACTGAATAGCCCTAAAACACCGGTAAATACTCCTAATTTCCTTCGAGCATGTTGCTATTAGGTTATCAAGCAACAGTCTTTCAGAAATAGTAGGCAATTCGTTTCATCATTATCAGTGTCCTTGAGCTTTTGCTTCTGATAATTAACATCATTATGAATAATGTAATCTTTTAATATCTCCCTGATTGTATCTTATCTCTTTCATTTTCTTAATAGGTTTTATCCAGTCATTTAATGATTCAGGATTATTCAATGATATTTCATATCTTCCACAATGAACATACATTTGATTAAAAACACATGAATTTCAATTTTATGTGATTATAATAATAAATAATATAATATTATAAGATTTTTCATATAATTTAATATTTCAGAAGAGGACTAGTAACAGAACACTATCGATCGGAACTGAGCCGACCCATTACGAATGAGCCAACTTTACCTTTGAAAAGCTACGGGCTGCATTCTCAAGTAAGAAAAAAAATGTGGTTATAAATCAAAGTAGTTGAAGTTTTCTTTTTGAATGTAGATATACTGTGGTGATGAGAAGTAGCTAAAACTTGCAATGTCTGCCAGATAGACGGTTCTCAAACTGTGGTACACATACCTTTTGGGTTTACGCGAACATTTTTAGGGGGTACGCAGGGCAGGTTGACGAGATATTTCATTTTTATTCCTTCCCGTTTTGTAATCATGCACAGTCATTTAATAATTCGCGATTTCGACCACCGTTGAGGGCGCTACGAGACGTAAACAAATATGGAGGATTGTGAGTAATCTCTTTGTTTATGGTGTCAGTTTGTATACGGACTTGGTGGTTGAGTTGTATGTTTTAATTATTCGCGAACTATATTGGAGTTTTGTGTATGTTTTAGACAATTGATTGTAGTGTGTGAAGGAAAATAACAAACTGTGAGGTGATATAACGTTTTGCAATGGTTTAACATAGGTATCAAATCAGATCCTTCATTAGTTATCAACAGTAATGGAAAACCAGGAGGTTGAGCACTATATTTGCATATTTGGATGCAACACATGACAGTAGGTGCTTCGTGGAGGGCAAACAAGTCCTAAACAGTTACGATCAGATCACTCACAAAGTAGGTTATTGATTTATCCGCCAGGGGGCGTCTAGACTTTCGAAGAGGCGAATAATGGAATCTAATTTAATTAAACACTTGTGAGCACTGGACTGGTAGGCTATATAAAAAATATGTCGCCCTAGTGTAACTTCACTTATTGTGTTTTGTTGTATTGTGAAAATTGTGAATTTTATCAAAACTTCGTCTCAAAAGTATCGCTGGTTGATGATTCTTTGTCAAGATAAGGGTAGACTTCATGAGAACTTGCTATTGCACACCAAAGTTAGCTGGCTATCACGTGGAAACGTGCTGTTCCGTGTGTTTGACCTCCACAAAGAATTGCATCCATTCTCCATAAAGCACAAATTTAATTTACTTTCAGTACTCATAGACTCTGACTGGCTTTTGAAATTGGCAACATATAACTTTTCAAAAATAAAACATCGGGAATAAGTCTAATCAAGGTAGTGTCTTTAATATTTTCAATATTGAAAATGAAACAAACTCAATGATTTACAATATAATATAGTAGTATAGTATAATATAGAATAAAGTTTATTCATACTGAAAAAAAAAGTAACATAATATGTGGGTGTGGAATAGAAATTGGGCATCACCTCAGCTCATTGAAGATTTTTGCAGCCCCGGATCTTAAATTTTTTTTAGGCGGGGCAAAAACTGAAATATGCCGCCCACTTATATTCATTTAGTGAAAATAAAAATCAAATAGGTTTATTAAATTGTTGCAATTCTGAATCAAAATTACAATTTTACTCTTCGAGCTTTTTGTTCAGCAAATAAATCTATGGCCTTGTCATAATTTAACGCGTGTGCTATTCGATTTTCTATCGCTAATATTGCAAGACCTGATAAGCGTTCCTGGCTCATTGAAGAACGTGAATAATTTTCAATTTGCTAAAACTTCACTCACAGCTTGCGGATGTAGTAGGAAGTGTTGAGTAAATTCGTAGGGCAATACAAATGTTTGGAACCTGCAAATCATGCGCATAGATCTGTTGCAAGAGATAGAAACCGTTAGCCTTTTCTATATAACCAAATAAAATCGGCGCTTGCTCTTTAAAAACGTAGAGTTCCTGGCAGAATTCGACGGCGCTTAAATCTCGCTCGTATTTTCGAGCCAGATCTGCTCCATACTTTCGCAGTTTTTCACTTGACATTTTCAAAATATTTGTACCATTAAGAAAAGCAAAATTCCAATTAAGCGTGGTAGCACAATCAAACCTCTTTTTGATTTCTGATATGATTCGATCAAATACCATCATTATTTCTTTAGAAAATAGGTTGGAGTGTTTGTAATTCGTCTTCACACATCTCATCAAAATGTTTTTTACGTTTCGGAATTCATTTGTTTTGCAAAATAGGCTCAACACCACTTTTTTCAGCAACTTCTTCAGCCTCTTTTATCCAATATTCCATTGGATTATGTCTCATTTTTTGCAAAGTTTAGTGCGACGGAACGGGCAAGGATATTATCTTCTTTCTGAATTTCTATATTCACTCGATTCGCGAAGAATATTCGCCCAAATAGTTAAATTAAGAATAAAAGTAAAATTCTTCATAGCAGTTAAAAGATGGCTTGCCTCGAACTTAGCTTCTGGAGCATGCGAAGTTTGCTTAACTTCTTCTAAGGCGTCCGCTATTTCTGGCAAGTTACTTAATAGGGCATTCACAGCAACATGTTTCGCCGACCATCTCGTCTGACTACTTCCTTTCAAAATAAGAGTGAAAGTTCTTCAATTGTACTTTTATTTATTCTGTAGCCAAAGTTAGGTGAATTATAAGTTGTCTATTCGTTTGTAAATAATGAATTTGGCCGCCCTCTGAACTTGCCGCCCGGGGCATAGGCCCCGGCTTGCCCCGGCTGGGTCTTTGAAACTCTGAGCAAACTGACAACATTCCAGAAGAAACAACTGATTGAACAATCATGTGATAGGACATTGAATAAAGGACTATTTGAGTGCTCCATTTTTATATTTTTGGATCGGTGTTGGAAAGGAGTACCAAGAACTTTCAAGTATTGCTGTGAAATTTTTTATTATATTTTCATCCACATATCTATGTGAAAGAGGACGTTAAGTTTCACTTACATAGAATGTAGGTACAGAAACGAACTTAATGTTGAGGACGATTTGCGGTTGTATTCAAAAGAGCTTGAGACATACATTGAGGAATTATGAGAAAGACAACAAGCTCATCCCTATCATTAATTTTTTGTAAAGCGTTCAAAATATATTTTCAAACACATTTCTATGTGAAAAGGTATTTTCAGTTCAACTGAACAACAAAAATTCAATTCTCCATCAAGAATTGCAGTCTTTGGAAGAGATTGAGAACCTCTGGTCTGAATAGTGAGGTTTAAGTGATTAAAATTTTATTGATGTTGGTAGAAAAATTAGTCTCTCGAATTGTTCAGTAAAGTCAAGATTTCTGTTCAGAGAAAATTGTATTTTTTTGGGAGATGGCAAAGACAAAGAGGGGTAGACATTCGAAGCGAGAAGAAGATTCGCAAGGATAGTAGGTATTTTAGAATACACTGCTTTGTGTCTAATTATTGCTATCTTCCACAAAAACGATGTCTTTCAATTTTCAAAAAGAAGTAAATTACATTTGACTATGATATTCCCACCGTAGTATGTCCTTATGCATTTTATATTATGATATGAATTTGAATTCCTATCCTGGAGATAACCGAAAAAATAGTTGAAACGTCTACTTTGGCAAATTTTCTTGGTGATCAAATCGCTAGCAATAAACTACATGTTTTCTATAATATAAATACAGTTTGGGTCATAGATGTTTGTTCAATAATGAAAGATAATGAAACGAAGTTTGAAATTGAGTTAATTATGATTGTAGATACTGGCAATTGAAACTTTAAATTTGCACTCTTTTGACTGAATTATCGTATATCCACCGCTTCTCTAGATTTTGTCAAAATCGCATTTTACATATAAATTTACATATAATTGCAGGTGTTCCGCAGGGTTCAATTCTTACACCCTTGTTATTTTTGCTTTATATTAATGATGTGCTGGGAGCGACATTTTGGCCATTACTTAATTTTCAAGAAATAACTTATCTTCACGTGGAACAAAGTTTCAGAAAGCAGTGAGTGCCGGCGTTAGTGACCAGTACTTGAGTAAAATTTTAGAATAGTGTTCTAATAACTTCGTAGAATTTAATGGTAACGAAAACTAAACATTTTTTCCCAAAGATAGATATAGATGAACTGTCATTACCCAGTATTATGATGTCAGAAGATACTGAAAACTCATCCTTTTTGATGCTAGGAATAACAATCAGCAATACTGTCTCATGGGAAAACAATGTGAGATCGATTGCTGTAAAAGCTTCTCAAAAGCTTGATATTCTAACTGATGCCAAAAAATATTTTCCATCCTGCCAGCTGCTGATGATTTATTGAGTCGAATCTGACCTATTTTGGAATACTATTCCCAAGTGTGATGTTCGGCAACAAAACGTAGCTGTTAAATTTCGACTATACGAAATAAATGCAAATTTGTTTCTTTTTCCCGTTCAAGCAGTGCACTTTCAGTATCACAGTGTTTTCTATTTTTCATTAACCTGAAGGTTGACTATTGAGTGCAATGGTTGATTCCCCGAAAGCAGGGTAGTTTGATTTTTTTTGACAGCTTTGATAGAGAGATTCATTTGGTAAATTTGTCATTCAAAACAGGACGCTTCCCACAAATGTTGAAAATAGGAAAATTTATCCCAATTCACAAAAGGAATGATAGTAGACAGCTCAGTAATTATCGACCAGTTACTATTCCAAGTAGCTTTTTCAGAATATTAGAATAAGCTTTTCTTAATAGATTAGAGAACTTCTTAAACAAATTTAAAATTGTAAGCGAACAACATGGTTTCCGCCCCGGTATGTCTACCAACACGGCTAAGCAGTCTTTTTATTCAGAAATATTGAAATTCATTGTGGCCGGCGAGTGCCCGGCGGGTATTTTTTCTTAGTCGGGCATTCGACTGTGTCGATCATACATAGCTGCTAGATAAACTGCATTTTTATGGAGTGAGGGGTGTTTCTCTGAATTGGGTATAATTTTTGAGAAATAGTGTGCAATATGTGAGTTTAAAGTATAAAAATCATAATAAGATAGAAAATGCATCACCTTCAAACAAGGCTCTATTTTAGACCCTAATACTATTTCTTCTTTACATTAATAAAATCTGTACAATATTTCGTAGGATACATTTTACATTATATGCTAATGACTATATCATTGGTTATTTCTGACAAATCTAACAAAATCTTACAAAATGTATGCAAATCTTATATTAGAGCCTCTGATGAAGGGGTTTTGGTCAAATAAATTAACTTTCAATCCAGACAAAACAACTATCGTGAAATTTCAGACAGCCCAATATCACAGTGAGGACTTCAAAATTGAACTATCTAGTCAAGAAATTGTAACCAGCGATACTGTGAAATTCCTAGGCTTTGAAGTAGAGAAAAATTTCAATTTCAAATCACATTGCGAATCATTAATATCTAACCTTAATTCATTCTATTACTTGATCTATAATTTGAAGACTACTCTTAATCATGAACAATTGATGAACTTCTACCATGCACAGATGGAATCTCGTTTGAGATATGGGATTAACTTCTGGGGCAACTCCATACATGCTAGGAACACATTCATCGCACAAAAAAGAATCGTAAGGTGCTTAGCAGGAAAATCAAAGCAACACTCTTGCAGAGATCTTTTCAAAAAATTGAACATTTTAACTCTGACCGGATTATTTATTTTCAATAATATTTTTATTTCCCTATAAAAATAGGAAGAGAATCCCAAAGAATTAAAACACATAACATCAATACGAGACAAAAGAACCATACGCAAGGTATACGCAAACCTTTTGTGAGATTGAATATTACCAGTTCTTTGCCAAACTGAATTGGGCCAAGGTTATTCAACAAATTACCATCAGTGAGAAATTGTTCTAGGGACTTACAATTTAAAAAAGAAATCAAAATATTTTCATTGGACAAAGTTTTTCATACTGTGACCGAATTTTTGTGTACCTAATTTACCTATTCGTAATATACACTCATTAGTATCTGTGACTATCCCAGTGCAATGTATGTTGTCAATTGTGGGAAATAAATGATTGATTGATTGATTGGTTAAGTCAAAACCAAAGAATATTTACGTATACACGAACAAGAAGCGAATCTGACAATTCGACAAATACACCCTGGATGCGCATGTCTACCAGCAGTGTCAGCATTTTGCAGTCGGTCAGTCATATCAACAAACAAGTAGTACTGGTGTTTCTTGTCGAGTAGTTTACTGGATTACTGGTTTTTGCTGGCAGTCATGCGTAGTCACAACAAAAATAATTTGGAGGTCATGAAATATGGTAGTGGTGGGAACCACAGGAATAGCGGCTGTGTAGCGGCAAGTGTCGCTTCATGTTCGTTATACGTAAATCTTCTTTGTCAAAATGCATAAAAACCCTGGTGCGTTGACATATACCTGAAAAATCTTAAATTCTCGAATTCTCGCATTATTGAATTTGGACAATTTTAACTGAATAAATCCCTTCTAGAGAATGCCAACAGAGGCGGACTTCATGAGTCTGGTAACGGAATGTCACATTTCCTGCACGCCCGTCTGAAGTTTTGTAGATTATGAGCTTTGAAAACACTCGAACTTTTACATCAGGTTTGTTCTGGTTCGAAGATCCAGAACTGTTTCAAACCTGCGCAGGACATGATGCGTAGAAGCAAAAAATCCCAGACAGTCCAGGACAGTCTCGAACAATTGGTTGAACCAGAACGCTCTTTTTGAGTGACCACTGCGCCATCTTTCGTATACAGGGAGCTTTAATTTGACAAGTAGGCAGCTTGGAAATTAATAGTTTCAACACAGTAGTTTTGAAGTTTTGAGTTGGCTGCCATTAAAAAGTTTTTTGGGAGTTCACTCAGTTCACTGTTTGTTCGTCATTCGTAATCGCAGTTTGAATCGTTCTTTAGTTGTTTTATATTTTCATTATTTTTCTTTAACATTTTTGGTACCATGTCAGGTAAACATTTAGTGAAAAAGTGCATGGTCCCGATATAACTAAAAAATAAATATTTTTCAGAAGAATATCATTTGTCAGAGTTTCTAATATAAAATGAAAAAAATGACGATAGGGATGGAGATAACTTTTTTAGCAGGGAGAGAATCCTAATACTTTTGGATTTGTATGAATCATACAAACCAAAAGTAGGTAGAGGAGAAATTAAGAGTATGTTATCCAATAGATGCCATATCACCATTCACCCTTCGAAATGTGAAAACAAATTTAAAGTATTGGAGCGATCCTATAAAAAAGTGGCTGACAACAATAATCAATTTTAACGAGAAGAAACTAAGGCCTATGCCACAGCTTAATAAACTATAAACAAACACCTACCCTACCTGCCTACCTGCGACTTGAACTTGACTGCGCTTGCGCATCGAGAACAGTTTTCATCAGTTCTCGCTCAAGAGCAAAAACAAGTCGTGATAGTTCAGGACAGTCCGAAATCATTTTAAATGCGAAACCAGAACAGAGGACTCATCAATCCGAACTTGTCCTCGACAAACCAGAACGCTCTTTATTAACTGCGCATGATCCTGACGTCCGAGAACCACAATTTTTCAGAACCAGAACAAACCTAAGTATCATGATTTTAAATTATTGTTCTTGCATCTTTTTTTACTAGGCTCGTAACAACCATTGTCACTTGAGCTGGGAAAATATGTCAAACTAGGAAATTTTGGAAAACAATCAGTAAATAACACATTTTGATACTGGGATTTCCAAAACTATCTTTTATTTTCGAAATATGTTTTGAAAACATCATATATTTTCTGGCACTAACAAATAATTTACTACTACTTGATATATTATGGAGATGGATATTAGATTCGGCACTATTAAAAAGGCAAAATGCTCCGTTTAAAAAGTAAGTAGAGGTGAAAACTCAACTGAATAATAGCAGTAACGATTAAAATGTGGGAAGTACATCATGAAATGAAGCAAACAAAACTAAATGGAAAAGAATTGAATATTGAGTTTATGGGAACTTTCAAACTCGTTCAAATTTCAAATCGAAGTGTCAAACTGCTAAACTTGTCTGTAAGGGGTTAGCTTCCTATAAGTTGGCCTGCCTACACAAATTTCGTGTACTAACGATTCTATCGGTGAACGAAAGATCTCGCCAGAGTTTAGCCAATAAGAACGTTGGTATCGAAATTCACTCGTAAGCTGTCACTTGGTTGGAATTGCAGCTTTGAACAATCGCATTTGCATCATCACCTGCCGTTAAAAAATGTAAGCTCTCACTTCGATTTCTCACATCGGGTCAGGGTTTCTATGCATCTTGAGTTGAGTCAATAAGATAATGAAAATTATACCACCACCATTAATTTGAAATCATATTTTTTCAGAATGGTCCTCAGCAAATAACCGCGAACACCACCGAAATACCTGGAATCTATCGCCAAACCACAGAAACCACCGGTATGTACAGCCCTATAATAAAACACTTTCACCGCGCTCAGCAAATAATTCCGTCCAAAAATTGCGCCACTCAGAAAGTAATACCTTCCCAAGGATCGTTGCTCAGGCATCAGAACGACAACAAGCTATCGGTAAACGACCCGCCTCTCGAGCCTTTCAAAAGCAGTCATTCTTTTCCCCAACTGAAACACGTCGCCGGTGCAGAATTCGGTTCTCCGGAGGAAACTACGAACTGCAAACCGATGCCCACCGATATCCGAACGAGGCATTATGCTCCGCCGGAAAAACGGTACAGTTTGAATCTCGGCGCGCCCAAACGCCATACTCCAGACCGCAGAACGAGGCCAAGAAGTAGTTGCGTTTACGAGAATGTCCATGCGCTGGACGATTATTGTGTCGTTAAAACTGGCAGCAATCGACAGCTGACTTCTAATTTCATGGTCAGCAATTTTCCGACGCCGGAGTTCAGTCGAATGTACATACAGAACAATCTCGATTGATTAATTTCTTCCTTCCACTCGACTATGATGGAATAATAATAATGAAGTGCCTGAAATTTATATGGTAGAACTGTTAATCAACAATTAGAGATCTGAATTAGAAGATGAATCCAAAGAAAAAACCGGATGTAGGGATATTTTGGGAAAATCAAATAATTATTCAAATCTTCCGGAATCTCACATCACTACAGTGATGTGGTATTTAGGGAGAGTGGAGAGTAATATGTGAAGTCGAAAATCTTGCGGAACTTTACCTTTTTTCTCCTAATGGTTAAAATGTATATGAAAAAATGTTCATAAGAAATCAAAAATAAACAATCACTTTGTTGATATATAAACTGATTTACCTTTGCGAATGAAATTTCAATGCAGAGCTATTTTCCTTACGTGAGTTTGGTTCATGAGTTGAGTAAGAAAAAGTAACTTCCATGCGATTCAACGCTTGGCGCGCTATTAAGGGAAGTGGTTGTTTTTGACACTCATTTTTTATGAATCAGTCGGCTGTGAATGATATTCTCATCTTAACAGTGTTTTTGTTTTTATTCTGAGGTTACATTTGTTTAATGGAAGTTTAATTTTATTGAAAGAAGGACAAAAAGTTCCTTAACCTAATATACTCTACAATTTTCTTTTCAATATCTGTTATCACATTTTGAAGTAGTTTCTGAAGTTTTCTGTTAAATGTGCTAGTTTGTAAAAAATACTATTTAGACAAGAAAATAGGCTCAGTCTCACTATCTCTTTTTACTTGAGAAAAATTATGAGTGTTTTTTTTTAGGACTACTACATACAGAATTAAATATTTACATTTTCAGTACCTCTGTCAACCATGAAATGGTATACGAATAATTACCTAAAGTATCTTTTTATCTACAGGGTATTTCTTGAGCACTGTTGTTGATTTCAAAGGGTGATTCCTTGAGAGATTTTATATAGAGAATTTCATGTAAAATATCTTGGCTGAATATTATGCCATATAATGTTAATTTCATGGAGATAGATCAATACAAAGTCAGAGTAGTAGAAAGGGGGGTAATAGACCGTAACACTTCAATGAAGGGGTGAACATTTTTCATTATATTTGAAATTATTTATAAAGCCTACCTATTGGTTTTCAAAACCGCATTCTTAATCGATATTTCTTTAAATTTTGAATATTGGAGAGAAATTTAGTTAATGGAAAACAAAAACTATCATTGTTCTTCATATTTTGTACATTTCCACCCCTACTTTTGATATTTTATATCTCCGAAACTAAAGATGAAATGTTCTAAGAATGTTTTCTTCATAAAATATCACTAGGAATCACCCCTTGAAACCGATGACAGTTTTTCAGAAACATCATATTCGAAACTAATGTTATCCAGATTCTTTTCGTTCAGTAATGACACTTTTTCTCTGGCACCGAAATGAAAGAGGATTTGATTATTAATTCCCAACTTCCAATGAGACATCTGGATGCTATCCTCTCCTTATTTTCATTACAAATACTTGAAGTATTTCGGTAAAACCTGTCGATATTCAGTAAACACCGACTAGAGCTGTGATCGCAAATACATTTACAAAAGTTTTATTTAATCTCATTAGTACTGTTTTTGATGACTATAAATACTGAGCTTTTCTCGAATGGTTCTCTGGAGGAGCAGTTCATTTGTTTCTACAGGGGTCCCACTCTCCCATAATTACAACAAAATAAATTGAAATATGAAATTCATCAAGAATCTCTCCCGTAAATTTCCACGTATGCCACACAAAATAACACATTATAATTATTTCGTAACTGTTATTTAAAAATCTTTTAATTTTTTTTGTTGATAGCAATACAAACACTATTTCCGCTTTTTTTGCTATACAGTGTGCATCATGAGTTATCACCTTCTTACCTGACTTGTAAATATTACTGATAACATTTATCTCAACAGTTTGGATCCATTCATAAACATGATAGGAATATTTTGATCTTGCTTGAATCATCATATTCAACAAGTTTGGAAATAGTGTCAAAATGAACATCATTACACCTGAACTCCACGATGCGATGTGTCGCTGCAACTCAGGAAAGTTGCATGTATCTGTACGATTTTCTCGAGTTGCATGACATGGAGCATGTTCAATTTTGGTGCAATAAGTTGCAGCGACTTGGTTAATTTTGTGGTAAATTTGTTGCCGCATACAATCATGTGTATTTGTTGAAACTGAAGGTATTCAGAAATGTAATAAGGTACAACATTTATTGGGATTGCAAACATCGAAATGACTGGAAACAGATATTACTGGTGGATAATGTATGTGTTTATTTTGGTAATTTTCAATGCTATTTTTTGATGTTAGCAATAAAGGAACATTCTTGAAGTTGCAGTAACAAATTGCGTCGTGTAATTCAAGTGTTATATATCACAGAGGACCGTGTCTAAGAACTTACAGCGATTCAAGACGCTGTACAAATTTTGATAGTTTTTCATTTTGTGCTTCAGCTTTAACCGCTGTAAGTTCCTAGATGCCAATATTTAATGAAAGTGACTAATTTAGTATGTTCATCAATTCAAAATATCATCCGTTGTAGAATGTAATAATGGATAATTCACAGACATGTAGAGGCCTCTTTGTAAATGTAAGATAACGACCGTGTTATCAGTATTAATTCCTTATCATATAGATTTTTTTAAATAGCTTTATCTCCAATATAACTTTGACTTGATCAATTCCTGCTCCGGTCGAAATGATAAATAACTGAAAAATGTGCCCCACATTACAAACCAAATTTCATATTTTTCCAAAATATTAGAATGGACTTATTACTCAATATATCAAAAACAGGTTTTTTACATTCTTAATGTTAAGGTGGATTTGTGCAGAGTCATTTTCATTTTCACTATAAAAGATAAATCTTCCCCTTAGACCATTTTTTCATGCACCAACAATTTCTTCTCCACTTCAAGTTAGAAATACCAATGAAATCAGTTGATTTCGAAACATCCACATTTTAGTGAGTGTTACTTTTAGACCTAATGAAAAACCCTTTCAAAAATAGTTTACTGATCCGTCGTCAAAATTAAAAGAAACTATGCATCACACTTGACCAAATTGTATTAGCCTCATTTGGATTTTGTAGAAAAACTCACAACTCAAAGTCAAATAAAGCATTGTCAAAATTAAAAAGTTTCATAGAGGTTGCGTTGAGTCGTATTTTGCAGCAATTTACAAAAAAAAATCCTGAAATCAAATTCATCTTATGCCGCTGAAATTTTGCATTTTTCTTGTTATTTGGCATAATAAGAATGATGTAAATATTTATTCGGCTATTTTTTCATTCCGATTGAGGTAGAAATTGAAGCTGAAAATAAATTTCGAATAAAGCTTTCAATGAGTCCCATATGATTTCCTATCAGTCTCTTCTTCAGCGCATGAGTTCCAATAGTTCCACTCTCCACCCTATATACGTATCATGACATAATTGGACGCTGGTGCGGATCCCTAACATGTTCAATTTTTTTTTTTTCGGAAATCACTGCGAAAAATTCATTTATTGATATTTTAGGATCAATACCAACATGCTCTTGAATGGATCTGATTAACAATTTTTCCTGTTGGGTGGTAGTAGTCCCGACTTCCATTGTCTAAATTATTTATCGAAAATAAGGAATTGTAAAATGTGATAGCGTTGAAATGTACGAAATTTGTGAAAAAAGTAAAGTTACGAACACTGATTAATTGCCATAATTTCCTTAAATTGTGAAGTTATTTCATAAATTTTTTTGCTTTGTGGGACTCCTGTTTTTATAAATTACTTCTTCCGCTATACAAGTTTGATTATAAATTGTTTGGACGAATTTTGCATCATTATTTTCTTGTTCTTGCATTCCTTGTGTTGGTGGAGGCTTTCTGGTACGGTTGTGGCTGGTAAGTTTGCAAATCATGCGCATGTTGTAGATTTTTTTTTAAGTTATGGCTGTTCCTTTCTCTCTTTTCATTTATAGGGATTTTCTGATTTCATAGATGTGACGCTTACAAATAACTGGCATGTTTGTGTTGTATCGTTTTTAAGAATTGTTTCAGTTTTATGTTCATATAACTGTAATCTTGTTTCACTGATAAACAAAAGTTGCTGGATAAAAAGGGCAGCATCTCAGTTTCGGTCCTATAAATTTGCCATTTTTGTTTTATCAGTTCAATTTTTTCTGTAAATGAATGAGCGAGCTTATGCCACAATTTGTAAAAAAATAACATCATCCTCGAATATTAAATCGGTATGATGACTAGTTGTATACCTTTGATGCTAAAAATATAAAGTGTTTTTAGGCTTTGAACATTATCAAAATGCTTTCAAAGACGTATTCTATTTCAACTTAAGGATTGGATTGTCAGGGGTAATATAATAAGTGGTATGATTATTACCGATAATTTTTTGGAATATTAATGAATTGCAATCCCAAAGCTGAAAATACAACGAGTCCGCAGGACGAGTTGTATTTTCTTGCATTGGGATTGCCAATGAATTGATATTCCAAAAAATTATAGGTTATTAATCATACCACGAATTATATTTAGGACGACAATATAACCCCTGTTTGAGCAAAAATTGTTGAATTGCTTGGTAATTGATTCTTTATTTCTGGCCGTATTCAAGGGAATACTCTTTTCCACTGCTTCATCTATGATACCAATCGCCATTTGTCCCCAACGATCGCTCATATTGATTAAGAAATATAATTAATCAAAACACATAGATTTGACGTTTATAATTTAAATCATTTTTTTCACTTGACAGCTAGTAAAACAAAAACTAAGCAGGTTTATCACCGTGAAAATACAGCGACAAGCTATATTTTCACTGTAATTCGGATTCTATTGGCTGAATTTCAAAATTTGAAATAGACTGATTGGTTGTTAAGCAAGGAGATATAATGTCACGATAATAAATATGTTTGAAAACATGATGATTATGATTCATGTCGCCGGTACAGTCATCAAAGTCCATAACAAGAAACGTTGTAGACAACTGACAGCTTTCAATAATACTCTCTCAAAGTTTATAGTTCATCCTTGTTAACTAACCGCGTTCACATACTCTCACATAGTATGAATAGATTCAGAAATAGTCTCATTATGGGGATATTTTGTGATATGATATGTAATGCTCGTTAAACTTGATCCACAGTTAACGAATGCGAAGGCTTAATCATAATTTTATACTCTAGAAAACAAGCTCTAGAAACAAACCGACTCTTCATTTATCAACTTGAAAAAAGCGTTCAAAACGATTGACAATAGGCCATTTCTGAACCATTTGGAAAACTATAGCATTTGACGAAATGGTCACATATTTGATAGCTTTCTACAAGGAAAAAATGGGAGTAAGTGAATGAGCAACTCGGTACTCAAAGATTCGTCAAATTTGGAATACTCCAAGGAACTGTTCATAGCCTTGAACAACCCATTGAGCATACAAACCAAAGAAGCCTTTTCATTACCCTGTTGGATGTTTCGTCCGCTTACAGCGCCTTTTTAGGATTGATATAAACCTTAACTTCCTCCTCAGTGGCGGGTCTAATGTCATCCTTACTATCCTCATCCATTATGCACTCTACTCTAACTACTCTAACTGAGTATTTCTAGTTAAAAATAAAAAAAAAATTGTTGCAGAAAGGTTTTTTTTTTGGAAAATGATGGGATGTATAACATAACCTGATAAATTTGATATCATTACATTCAATTGCCCAAGAGCGAAATTCGGCGCCTTTTTGCTCTAAACTCTCTGTGAAATTGAATTGAATTAAAATATTATACTATTAATCGAAAATGTTCATTATTGTACTGAAAAATATCTATAATAGGAGATAGCAGTTCGTAAATGTAACTCTTTCTTTTTTAGGATATATACGTCATATATTTCTCTAGAAGTCTATTGTATTTTCAAATCATTTAAATCAATTTTATCTTGAAACTTTTATTTCTTTCACCGAAAAAATTTATGCAGTGATAATGGCATGTATTCTGGAAAGTTCGAGGCAGATGGCGTTTGATGGGAGGGAGGTTATGATAGCCGTCACTCTTGTATAAAATTTTTTATTGATTCGGTACGAAATTGATCAACTTATATTGATGCTTTGACGGTTAGCCACCATAATTTTTCATTATCCCTTTTCCAAGTCGAACTGAATGTCATGTACATTTTATTTTGGATTATTGAGTTTTTTCACCCACAGAACTGATAGATTTCTGCGGTTTCACCCCAAATGACATATTATTTCAACATGAATGGTGACAAATGGATTCAGTCCCCTTTAAGTTTAATGTTCAAAATTAATTAGTATAGCTTTTGCTGTGATTACTTATTTATCGCACATCATTCTTGCAAGCTACTGCGAAGTATATAGAGAAGCAGCTTCACTTCATTGTATTTTATTTTGGCCCAAGTGGAGATCTTGAACTATATTAACCCAATATGCATCAGTCTATTTCAGTGAAGATTTCTATACATTGAACATTATATGTAATTATTTAGTTTGGCATTAAATTGGAAAACTAGAAGAAGTTTGCACCATAATGAATTTCTGGCGATGGTTTTTGTTTCAATCTATCATCACGAAGTTTCAATTATGTTTCTTCCAAATCGGTGGACGAACTGAAAAAATGTGCTATTTTGAAATTACAGTAGTGACGTTAAATTTGGTGGGGGGTATAAAATTTTTAACTAAGCCACTATTTTCCCAAGGCATTTTCCAAATTTCCAGAAAAAACGCAAAATTGAAATTTTAATTATATTTATTATTGAAGAAAACTTCCATATAATATAGACGTTATGCATTTCACTCTAGATAAATATAGTTTTTATATCTAATGTCGACCAAGCAGGCGTTTGCCTTATTTTAATTGATCGGGTTTGGATTAACCTGTAGAGCAAATATTGCGATATGCTTTGTCAGGCCTTCCTTGGCCACTTTTTAAATCACCATTATTTCTGGCTAGTAATTGAAATAAACCAAAATCGAGTTGATGAAAGATGTACCACCTGTCTCTTTACTCAAAGTTACTCGGAAATTAATCCATAACATTTATCTTCATTCACATATTTTCGTATCTGTTACAGACGGATATTTCCATAGAAGATTCTCGTGAAGATTTTTATTTATTGGAAATTGTTTTTTCTACGAATTCAGGCGTGGTGTGTGTATTGATCCAAATAGTAGCCAGCTATGATTGTTATTTTTCCTTTTTTCAGAAAGCAACGCTGGTAGCATAACTCATTTGGTGAGCAGCGAACAGCCGTTAGCAATCGCCCCTGCTTTACAACTACATGGATCTCATGGTGATTCACAACAGTATAAATCACAACCGAGCCTCGTCCACTCACCTGTATACAATAACATAACCTCATCGAATCAGATGCCCCTAAGCAAATCCCATAGTTATGTGGATAACATTAATTTGCCCAGTAATCCTAATAAGGATAATGGACTCAAAGAAACGGCCATCCACGTGGAAGACCTTCACCTAGACCCCGTTATTTTACGGGAGAACCACATACTAGCCATCAACGAAAAGAGTCAGTTTCACGATTCGAAACTGGATAATGATTTGACCATGCAAGAAAAAGAAAATAGTTTGTTCAGTGCGAGTAGACTCCGTCTTTTACAAGACACGACTATGATAGAAAGTGCTCTAGATCTGGACTCTCTAGACGGTTCCAGTTTAGGTACAAATAGTCAGAATGGACTAATGAGAGTTGAGGTGTAAATAAAAAAAGATGTCGATTCTTCGGAGTTGAGTTTTAAACCCATAGCATATATTTTTTATTGTGTTTTGAATTCAAAATATATTTATTTTTGTAACTAATGTTAAGTAATTATTTTGTTTGTTTCAAATTTATCGTGTACATACTTGAGACTGTTGAAAAATGAAAACATTGCTTCATTTACCTTATCCTGTTATATATTGCTTTAATATTGAAATATATTATTATTGATATTGATAAAGGACAGATATTTGTATTTGAACCGCAAATCTCGATTGTTCAGAGCACCTGCATATTTGAATTCGAGGAAATTCTGTTATTGTGAGGCTGCTGGATTCATGGGAAAAGTATTATTGGTATTTCATGCACTTGTCATTCAAGAGAGCTGTGTCATTATTTATAAGATCTTTTACCTACATTCAATTATTCCCATGTTGTTGAATACTTCAAACAACTGAGATACAATCTATAATGCACGAAATATGTAGTTTATTACCTTTGAGATAGGTACCTGTATGTTTTTACCATTTAAAGGAATACAGATTTGAATTTTTGCAGAGATGTATACAGGTGTGGGTGGAACTTCCTACAATGTAGGTACTATATTGAAATGTAAACTCTGAATGCCCACTACGAATTAACAAACAGAAACAATTATTCTTCATATTTTTTGTTTTGCGTGAGGGATATTGAGAAATTATTAAATTATTTTTTTCACTTGTCAAAATGTGACGTTTTTGGCATTTCAACCAATAGTAGCGGGTTATTCTATGGTTATTCTAGCCAATCATTGGGTATTATACTGATAAAACTGCCCGGTCCTTTCGATAAAACGTTGTTTACCTTTGAACTGTCAAAACTATACGGTTTACCGCGTCGATTCTATTGAACTGGCTCATATTTATATAAATATCATGAATGAAGAGTTACCTTATTATTAATAGTCATTCACTTTTTCAGCATAATAATAACATAACACATTTCAATTAACACTCAAACACGTAAATAGCTCATAACCCCAACTTTATGACAGATAGCGAACGACCGATTCAAATATTTAAGGTTTCCTTAACTCAAATGTAGATGGCGTACAATTAGTTTTTATTAAATACAATTCATTTTTTGTTGTATGAGAAGAAACCGTTGTATGATACGACATAACGAATGATTTTATGTTCCTTCCGGCGCGATTTTCATTTCATAAGAAATTTTCAATTATCAACCTTGTACAATGAGAGGTGTGACGTCATTTCTTGGTATCGTCGGCAAGCATTATCATATTTACTGCGTAAGCATCATATCTCTTCTGGATCATAGAGGGCATACATCGTTGTTTGACATTTCAAATTTGCAAAATTTTCACCTATTCTCCTTATGTAAATGAAATACTGATCAGTTAAATTGTTCTTCCTTCTATTTGTTCAAAAAATAATCTCTCCAAATACAACTCGTTCTTCAAATTAAAATAAGATAAATTTTTATTTTCGAAACACTCAAACTTTTTTATTTTGAGGCAAAAGCATTCAAACAAACCGAATTAGATAAAATCACTCGTCCTACGGACTCGTCATTTTATAAATCGGTTTGTTTTCATACTTTTGCCAAATAAAAAAGTTTTTGTGGAAAATGAAAATTTATCGATTAAATTTGAAGGACTCGTGGTATTACCTTTGATGAAATTGTTCCGGATAATATTTTAGGTTCATATACCTATACTGAATTTGGAATTTTAATTTTTTCATCATTTTGGAAAACAATTTTTTTTGTGACGGGTCTATCTTACTGATATATTTCAAAACTTGACACAACTAAATCGAAAATAGGTCAAATTATTACTTTTCATGTTGACTTCTATGATATTTTTGTGTATTGATTAGATTATCAAATATGCTGATTTTGTCATCACCCTGTATGAGGCTAAAATAATATTCTGAACAACTTTTTGATATCTCCAACATGAAGCAAAATATAGAGAATTGACCTTGTTTTTGAATTCATACGTGGCCGAATTAAAGGTTCATATTTTTTTACAAGTATCTTAATAAATGCGCCTGATGATTCTGGCGTTCATCGCCAACAAATCGAAGGCAAGAGCGGAATTTCTTAATGGAAGCAATTGCGAAATATCCCAATCCTTTGACAAGAGGGTACCTGAAGCAGGAGGAAGATATGTCATTGGTGGGAAATTAATAGCCTGTTTCGACGATGTAAGTTTGTCGCTGCAACTCCAGAAAATTGCATGTTTTCGTGCAAGTTTTTCGAGTTGCATGAATCTTTTTTGGTGCGATAAGTTGCAGCGACTTAGTTATTTCTATGGTGAATTTGTTGCCGCAAACCACAAATATGTGGTGGCGTCATTGTGAAGAATATTGAATTTGAACATTTCAATTATTTTTCGAGACTTGAGGAATCAAGTTGAGTAATGAGGTGATTTAATCACAATATCAATTATTGAAAATGAATGAAATTATATATCAGCACAGGGATTCTTATTCCTCGATTCGATCGTCGAGTAGCTTGGACTGTGGCTGTACCATACGCTGTGCCGATAATATACGCATATTCTAAGCCACTCGACAATCGAATCGAGGAATAAGAATCCCTGTGCAGTTCAGAGCCCAGATTCTATTTCACGAATTCGATTATCGAATTGTTTAGAATATGCGTATATTATCGTTACAACAGTCACAGTCTGAGCTACTCGACAATCGAATTCGTGAAATAGAATCTGGGGGCTGATAATGTATACGTTCATCTTGGTAACATTCAGTGCTATTTTTTAATGTTGGCAATGCAAACTGACAGCTACATGACACATCTCGCAGCGACAAGTCGCCGCGAGAAGTTGCAGCGACAGAATTGCATCGTTGAAACGGGGTGTAAGTTGGTACTTCTGAAGCAACATGTACTATCCATATTTTACACCAGGTGCGAATAGAACAGGCAAGTATTTTCATCTTTTTCTTGTACCCTAGTCAAAAAAAAAGTAAAGGAGCAAGGAGAGTTTCGCGATAAAGATTAGTTCTCAGTGGTAGGGGTACTTTTGAGGGTAGGTGTGAGGAAGAAAAAATATGAAAGCATTAGTAATTCATTTAAGGAGGGAGGGGGTTGCTAATGACGTTTGGAGTTGTTACGTGGAGGGAGACTGAAAAACAACTTTAGGATGTTGGAGCGTGGCTGGGGTCTGATTGGTTGAAAAACGATCTAGCTAGTTGAAAAAAACAACGTTGATTGGCTAAGGAAGACCCTGCCGATTGTGGGCAAACTGCTGCTGGTTTGCTGAGATGATTTGGGTAGGGGTTTGGAGTTTGAGGGGATCAATGGTCAACTGAGAATGTAGCTCTTTTTACAGTTATTGATGTTTACGCTTAGAAATGTGTGCAAATTGAAAATAACGACTATATTTTCGATGTTTGTGGTTTAATTCCAGCGTGAACTGATATCGTTTGCAGTTTCCTAGAAACCAATAATTGCTTTTCAGCATTATCTCTGGAAAAGTCGTTAGTACAAACTTATGCAACAATAATATTAATTATTGATGGAAAATTAGCAGCTTGATCAGGTTTAATAAAAAACAGGATTCAGGAATGGTTTGGTGTCATCAGTTGATGATAAACTTATCTGACCAAGCTGCTAATTTTCCATCAATAATTTAATAAAAAGTCGATAGAAACAGTATTATACATGATATACTTCCAAAAGGGGTATCTCTCGAATTACATATTTCCATTCTATAAACTGGTCGGTTGACAAGAAAAATGGTTGCTGCTTGCATGACGTATGATTCGATTTTATACTTGCAGTATTGAAGATGGCGTTGCGGTTCAAAGCCTTTTTTTTGGACAGGATCTTTCAAATGCAGTTTTTCTGATAACAATACACAACATTTTTTATTGAATGAACATTTTCTATGAAATGAATGGTTTCGGAGATTTTGGAAGTTTCACGAAAAAAATTCTTAAAAGAGGGGAACTTATTTTGCTCCTTATTCAAATCCCGAAGATATATGTAAACTTGCCATGTTGATATAAAAACATCCTTTTGAAAATCTATCAATATCTCTCGAGTGGAACTCAAACAGCTCGGTGGAAGCAATTTTCTAACCAAATTTCTAGTAAACTCTAACGACCAAATAACCATTTCTATAAGAATAATCAACCCGAGAAACGACTTGCGACCCATTGTCAAAATCGCTAAAATAGAAGAGGAATTCTCACTTCATCATTCCCGACATGCCGGAAAAGAGCTTGTGACACATTCAAAAGAACCTTGGAGCCATCTCTCCACAGGGGAAGTAATACGTCAGATTTGTAGAAGAATATTAAGGGCCGGACGGAGTTGGTACAGCATCGAATGAATACAGGAGACGCCAAGCCCATACGTCAACCACTAAGACGTCTGCCTTTTGTCAAACAAGAGGAAGCTTCATCCATCTTGTAGGACCTGCCTGCTGACATCACCGATCTTTAATTCAAGATCGGTGGCTGACATGGGGAGTCATAGAAGATAGTCAAGTATCAATTGGTAATTACCCATCGTATTGGTAACTAAAGGGAACAGATCGCCCAATGTTCTTCTGAATAGGGCCGTATATAGAAAGTTTCCTGAGAGTCTGTAGCTCCACCTTTTCCTCACTTTGCTTCGCAATTTGCCATTTCTTGCGCAAAAAATTGATGGGGTAAAGAAGTTTGGTTTGGAGTTTTTCTGTGAAAAACGAGAATGATATCGAGGAAAAATGTGTTGAAAAGTTGAAATGAGATGTAAAATCTAGACGAATAACAAGTGTTTTCCTTTCATATTTTGGTGCAAAAAAGAGATGGGTTATGCTATCTTCCCGACCTATGAAGGGCAATAACTCCTGAAAGAAGAGATGAGAACACAGCGTTTTATTGACACACTATATAAATGCGTGGTAATGGGTGTTTGCTTCAGCATGTTCTACATATAAAAGTACGTGACCAATTCCAAGGTTGAATTTATTAATCTCTGGCGCGAAGAGGCTTTTAACAGTTTTGTTTTATTCATTTAGGATTCTCAAACTTCAACCCTCGTATACAGTAACTAATTTTCCTTGATTCTCATATATTTCACAAACGTTTTCCATAATATGCTTTCACATTTTGGGTCTATAGATTATATAATTTTCAGATACGAATTCTTATTAGATTTGCTGATTATTTCAAATGTACCGCTCTGACCAATAGCGCTCGATTTTCACTTGATGTATATCAAGTTTATCATATCGAATGCTAATATTTCAATATATCTTTTCTATGCAGTCAATCATATGACAGTAGTAGAAGATTCACTGGCTCATTTCGCTTAAGTGAAAATTCAGCTTGTCCCAATTGTCGATCCAACAAGAGTCGTTCTTGGTTGGGATTTTGGATATGTTCCGCATATAGTTTCAGTTAACCGGAGCGGTTCTCTCTTGAATAAACGAATATTATAGAGAAGCGAGAACCGCTCTGGTTAACCGAAATGATATAATCCATTCATAAATTCATAAGCGGTTGACATAAAATTACCGAATTTTGACGGTGGTATATCTTTCTGGTGTGAATAAAACAGAAAGCAATATACCGCTTGAGTGATAGTAGAATGAATAGAGAACAGGAGGAATCGACATGTTGACATTTCATAACCCTTTTCCAATATACGAATGTTGGCACTACACTCTGTGACATTGGTTGATAATGAATCAAGGTTTATTAACCAGGCATTTATGGTATCACCCCGAGTGAGGCTGGATTCAGACAGATCCGAAATCCGATCGTACGACGATTCAAATTTAGACCAATCAGAAAGCTATCTGATCGTCGTTCGATCGGATTTCGGGTCTGTCTGAGTCCAGCCTGAGACAACATTCTCTAATCTGTGACCTAAGTGCGTGGAGGAAGGGTGATTATCCAAAATCACCGAAAGCTGGCAAATTACTCCAATGAGCAGAGCCAAACCGAAGTGGAAGAAGAAGTCTGGAAGTCATACCTGTCATAACATAACCTAAGCCTAATGTTCAACATTCAAAGTGCAAACAAAATCTAAAAAAGGCCTGGAAGTATATTTTGTGTGATTTTTCTTCATTTTCAAAATGCCTGATATGAATATATCTGATATATTTGGAGACCAAAAGTTTTACCGAAAACCCATTGTAGATTTGGAAGTAAGTAGGGACAAAAATTATTAAAACATTTAATTCAGCCGTTTCGTTGATTTATAGACAATTTAGGTCCACTTGTAAACCTCAAGCAAAACCACGCTGTGTAACCTCAAGTGCATTCGTTTCAACACTGATACACTGATCACTAACATTAAGTCATGACAGGATTCAACAGCCAATCGAATGTCTCAGCTAACGCTTAACTGTTGTTTGAAAAACCGGCCCTCAGCAACAATGTATTTTTCTAATCTGAGCATTCTGATGCATCCTTCATTTCAGTTTTCTTTTCTGTCATATAAGGTTGTCAACAGTTCCATAGGACCAGTTATCCATAAATAATGCTGTGCTGTAGGGATATAATTCATCACCTAATTCCTCTATTACTTCACTCGAAGCCATATCTGTACACCAAATATATAATATTAAATAGGGAAGCCTTTATACAAACAGGAATCACATTGTAATCACAGTTCTGAGGTGCAGAGCAAAAAAAAGAAGTTACTGTTTAGACTACTGTTACAAAAACCTGTTATGGAGACTTCATATGCCAACACACAGTCTTCTATTTGGGATTTTAATCCATTCATTCGAAGTTATTGTTGAGGATGTGGTATTAAAAAAACCTGCCTGTTTACCAACTTGAGCTGGATTCAGACACATCCGAAATCCAATGGTACGTTGATCCGACGGTTTCTGATTGGTCTAAATTCAAATATAGATCAATCAGAGAGCTGTCGGATCGTCGTACCATCGGATTCTGGATCTATCTGAATCTAGCCTTACAGTCTCATAGTTGAATTTATTTCTAGTTGGGATTCTGATCCTAATCTATTCATTTGAAGTTACCAAGCAGAAAATATATCAAACAATTTATTATTTCAAGGCGATTGAAAATTCATCAAGCCTCACCTCTTGTTTTCACTGTGCTAACAAAAGCCAAATATGAAACATTTCTATGTTATATGACTTTTTGGAATGAAAAACCCCAAAAGGTAATTACAGCTTACAAATTCTGTTCCAGGAAAAATGGAAGTTGGTACCTGCCTTTCTGAAGATAAAAGGCTTGGTGAAGCAGCACATTGATTCCTTCAATTATTTCATAAATGTGGAAATCAACAAAATCGTCGAGGCCAATAACATGGTTACTAGTGATATAGATCCCCTATTTTACATCAAGTAAGTTTAATGATGCCTACATCCCTCAGTTTATTCATCCCCCTTTGAATCGTTCTTAATTTCCCAATATACCTGCCTAATATATAATAATATTGTTTGAATTTAATGGGTAGCATGAATAGAAGTGAACTCAAGTTCACTTTCATCTGTCCTTGTCTTAACAATATGAATGAGTTTGACTCAAAAAATTCTGTTACTATCATTTGCTTATTCTTTATTCACACCACCCATTATCTGTTGCTTTGTTCAATGATTCATATCATAATCTCAATATTTTATTTTAGATATACAAATGTTCGTGTTGGAACTCCTGATGTGGATGAAGGTTATAATATCAGTAAACCAACAACACCTCATGAATGTCGCTTAAGAGATTTGACTTATTCAGCCCCAATTTCAGTTGACATTGAATACACAAAGGGTACACAAAGACTTGCAAAAAATGGTCTTCTAATAGGAAGGTGAATCATTTGATAAATTTCACTTGGTCCTTGAGAAATATGCTAACTACTTCACTGAAACCTCATTACTAATTATATTCTTTCAGAATGCCGATAATGCTCAGGTCTTCCAATTGTGTTTTGACCAATAAATCAGAATATGAACTTGCAAAAATGAATGAGTGCCCTTTAGACCCAGGAGGATATTTTGTAGTCAAAGGACAAGAGAAAGTTATATTGATTCAGGAACAACTTGCTAAAAATAAAATGATCGTAGAGGAAGGCAAGTATGGAGTACAGTGTCAAGTTGTGAGCTCTACACATGAAAAGAAGTCAAGAACTACTATATTTGTCAAAGGAAATAAGTATTACATGGGACATAATACTTTCACAGATGTAAGAATCCAATTCTATGATAAAAAAATATTGTATCAATTAGGAGTGGTAATATTTTATGTGGCATGAAATTGACCTGAAGAGGAGTGAGCCACGCAAAACATGTTTTCTCCTATTGGCACATGATATTTTTTCTTCAAACATGAAAAAATGCAAAGCCTTGAAATGCCAAATCCTACTTGGTAATGGTCACTTTTCCTTGTCTAGGTAGAAAAAGTCAATAGGTACTTTGGCGACCCCAGCAGTTGAATCAGAACTTTGGTGATGATGATTTAAATTTTATGGAACGCCAACTTTAATACAGAATGATTAGTTATAAAACATCATACTTTTTTGATGTTAGAAGCTGAAATTGTTTCTCATACTTGTTCAGTATCGTTTTTATTGCTTAGTTATCAGAAACAAAATAAACTTTATTATCAAGTGGACGTAACGTTCACTTCTTGACCCACGTGGGCTATTGAAACAAAACTTTCCTACATTTTGACGCTTTGAGTTTGAAGGGAAATCTCTAGCAAAGGTGGCAAAAACTTTTATTTTTCGAAATACTTATATTGTAGATGCAATAACTAACTAGTATGACATAAAAGTTTGTATGCAGCACAGCCATCAATAGATGTGTGTGTTCTAGGGCGACCTACAAACCCTCGGGCCAGAGGCCATTAGCTTTGTAAGATTGTTGCCCTCAGAGCATAGGCATCTGCTTAACGCCCTTCGTAACTATAAGATGTGAAATTTTTAATTTATGTGCTTTCAGTCTCCTTAATATTTGATGAACAAATGTTTCATTTCAGCCTATTCCAGTCTCTGTAGTATTTAAAGCGTTTGATGTTATCAATGATAAAGAAATATGTGAGCTCATAGGTATACCAGACATTGACAGGCTGGTCCCCACTCTCGAGGAATGTCATAATTTGAAAATTTATACTCAGGAAGCTGCATTAGCATATTTAGGTACCAAACTGGTTGCAAAAAGATTTTTCACATCAGCCTCTAAAGAAAAAACCCCCTCAGATGAGGCTAGGGATTTGTTAGCAACCACAGTATTGGCACATATTCTTGTTCCAGACTTCAACTTCAGACAAAAAGCTATCTACTTCGGTCTAATGGTAAATTTTCATTTATTGTTGTTTAAATGTGAATCTGAATTCAAACTTTTTTTTAAGATAAAAAGGGTTATCCAAGCACAGGATGATAAGAAGTTCCTCGATGACAGAGACTATTATGGAAATAAGCGGTTAGAGTTGGCTGGGTCCCTAATTTCACTAATGTTTGAGGATGCCTTCAAGAGATTAAATTGGGAACTTAAATCAATTGCAGACAAAACCATACCTAAAGTAAGGGCTACCCAATTTGATGTTATTAGATACATCAGATCCGATTTAATAACCAGTAGTTTGTTTTTTGCAATATCTACGGTAAGTCAAGAGATTATCAAAGCTCTTTCTACTTATAGCAAATGATCAGAAGAATGTAGGGATTTTTTATAACTCTACAAAATGAGTTTTCATTTTGTTATGATTAAGAAATGATGTGTCGATTGAAATATTTGAAAATAATTATTGTTCAACTTCTAGTTGACAAAAAACATTTCTAATTATCACAAACTCAAGAGAAATTTTGATTTGATATCCTACTTGTTGGTAGCTAAAATCTTCTACCTGAATTCTCAATCAGTGGTACCCAACTGATCATAGTGAATCAATAGACAATCAATCAGATTTTCGGCCAAAACACAGCTGCACATCAGCGTTACTGGAAGTAACTGATGACATATTAACAGATATTGACAACCATAACTTAGTGGCACTTGTTTTATCGGACTACTCCAAAGCATTCGATCGCATAAATCATCAGTTGCTTGTAGCCATACTACACTACAATGGATTTTCTAATACTGCGTGTACTATGATGAAGAGTTATTTGAGTGATCGTATTCAAATGGTCAAAGCTCTCAACACGTATTGAAATTCAAGCTGGGGTACCGCAAGGTTCTATATTGGGCCCCTTACTTTTCACAATATATACCTCGAATCTATCTTCATTTTTGATCAAATGTAAATCACACTATTATGCTGACGATACTCAAATCTATTGCACCATCAGTAATTCAAATTATGTAAAAGACCTCCAAAGTTTGGAAACAGATTTAAATTTACTCACAAGGGCATCCAATAACCACTGTCTGACCATAAATCCATCAAAATCTAAGCTCATGATATTCGGCAATGGTGCTAGTAGAAATCAGCTGAAAAATAGTATCAATATATCCATAGATTCGGTACCATTTGAAATAGTGGAGTCGGCTCGAAATTTAGGTTTAACAGTAGACACTGATTTGAGATTCAGTGAGCATCTCACCAAATGTATTCAGAAAGCTTATGGTAGTCTTAAATTATTGTACAGTTTCTCAAAGATATTTAATCGGGATACGAAAAAACTATTATGTGATAGCCTTGTATTGAGTCACTTCAACTTTGGTCTGATAATTTTTTAATAGTGTCTAACAAAACATGATCAAAACCGCTTACAGTCTATACAGAATGCCTGTGTCATCTATGGATTCAGACGACGTAAATCGACTTCTTCAAAAATCATTGAGACTAATTGGTTGACAATGCATCAGAGGTGGATGAATCAGATGGCATGCTTCGTACATCAAGTAATTTACAACAAAATACCACAGTTTCTATTCAGAAAACTATCCTTTCAAGAAACCATTCATACTATCAATACCAGAAATCATTTACTTTTGACAATACCACGCCATAATACTACAAAGTTTGAAAGATCCTTCTCATATATAGCTGAAAAATTGTATAACTCTGTGCCAGCCTCACTGGAATCAGAAAACTTTGGGAATTTTAAATACAAAGTGAAAAAGTTTATTTTTGATGGAGATCTAATTCATTGATAACGAGTTAATTCCGCAAGTAATCAATTAGTCGAATATTTAATATGCGTCTGCTTCTGAATCAGTCCTTTCCTTCTCTTCCGCCACCATATTATTATTGTTTATTCATTTTTTCTGATCATATATATGTAACTATGACACTGTATGAACTGTGTATTATTCTTATTATAGAAAATGTATGTTTGAGGGTTGAGTGGAAGAGCAGGATTTCACATCCTCGGTGTGAAAGACTGAATTCCGCCCTTTCACTAAAATTTAATTTCTGGCGAATAAAGACATTATTATTATTATTAAATATCTAATGTATTTGCACTTGGTTTAGTAAAACATCACCAACATAATTCAAAATGACAGGCGAAGGTTTTTATGATTATAATTGAATGAAAACTTATGTCAAGGATTTTCGGGAGACTACTTTGTATTAAAAACAGTTGAGGCTTGATAATCTTGTTTGTTTTCAGAATAGGCATGTGCTAATTTTTCATCTAATAAAGGATTCGTTTTACTCTTCTTTTTCTAATAAATGTCCATATTTGGATACATATTCTCTCATTTCGCGAAAATTATTTCTAGATTCCTTTGGTGCTTGCAGTCAGACAGTCACGTCTCTAATATAATTTAGATAAGTATTTCGGTATATATTGTTGAACCTCAGGTATTTTTGTTATGGGTATTTTGAATTTTGAATGTCAATTGTTTTTTACATTTCAGGGTAATTGGACAATAAAACGGTTTAGAATGGAAAGGTTGGGTGTTACACAGGTACTATCGAGGCTTAGTTATATTTCCGCTCTGGGGATGATGACAAGAGTCCAGTCTCAGTTTGAAAAAACAAGAAAAGTTTCTGGACCAAGATCTCTTCAACCGAGTCAGTGGGGAATGTTATGTCCCAGTGATACACCAGAAGGAGAAGTGAGTTTTATTCACACAAGTTTAACTGGAATTTAATAATAGTAATAATAATTTACATATTCTTGGAATTAGGCTATGAATTTATTCAAATGGATTCATATTAAACTGGCTAGTATTTTCACTCTTTGATCCAATAATTCCTGTATGGGGAAAGACAAATTTCAAAATCTGCCTTGTTGTTCTAGAGCATTTTGGGTGGATTCTACAGATCTTACAATCCCAATTTTCTGATTGATATAAATACAAATTTCAAACCTGATCCTTCCTATATGCTTATTTAATTTTATGAAAATGCTTTAAAAAATACTGATACACTGGAACTCGTGTGTCGCTATTTTGTAAGCCTTTCTAACTAGAGAAATATTGCTGGACACTGTATTTTTTACTGTTCAACCATTGCCTGACATCCTATCATAGAAGCGTTCGTTTTCTACAGATCTGACACCTTGTTTCACTCGATTCATGTGTTAACAAATGCGGAGAAAAAAACTATCTGACAGATCTGTAAAATTCAAACCTACGACAATGACTTATTTTTTCAATTTATTCAATACCTAATATTAACCTCCAAAAAAAAGTTCAAACCTAGATATTCTCATAAAACTTGCTCGATCGTTACTCCACTCCCAGCACATTGTTTTGGATGATCTATTCCGATATTTCCAATGTAAGTGAATGGGCACCACAAAAAACATATACCTTGTGAAACAGACTCAGGGCACAACCCTTTTTTCCATTAATTCTATGGAATTCAGAAAATCAAATGTGTTCATAAAGATGCACTTTTTGACGTTATGGGAGATGTTTTCAACTTCCGGTTTTTTCGGAAATGATATCAGCGTTTGATTTTCAAATGAATCACACTGTATATTATTACATTTTGGGAATCTACTTAATTTTCTGAATACAATGAAACCCCATAGTTAATATTCGAATAATGGATTGGAACACATGATTCTGTCAGGTGGCCTGCAATAGCACCCGACTTAACCCGACTTAACCCTCGCGGGTTGTCGGGCAAGTTTTTATGAAGGTGCTTCTTTATGAGCATAATCAATATTCCGTATTTCATAAAAATGGTTAAAGAAATCAAGAACTTACGAGGGGTCTACCATAAATCTGAACTCCACTCTTCAAGAAAGACCCTTGAAGTAATTTCTTTCCCCTCATAATCGTGCTTGATATCGTTCCGATTATAACCGGTGATTAATAATTGCAATTTTCCGACATTTCTTATAAATTAGCAGTAACTGCATATTCACTTTCACATTTCTGTTATGAAAATATGATATTTTCAACTCATTTCTGTCATCAATTTGATATCAAACAATGTATTCAGTAACAAATTAACAGTTTAGCAAAACGCCGAAAGTTGTTTTTTCTTTCATAACTACTTGTCCGGCAATCCGCGAGGGCCTAGACGAAGTCTAAAGGGGTTAAGTCGGGCGATCTTGCAGGCCACCTGACAAATATCAACTAAGGGGTATCATTGTATTAAGAAAATTATGTAGATTTCCCAAATGTAATAATACACGGGGCCATTCGTTTGAAAAGCAAACGTTGATGTCATTTCTGGAAAAACCGAAAGTTGAAAAAATTTCCCATTACTTCAAAACGTGCCTCTTCATGAGCATATTCAATGTTCCTGATTTCGTAAAAATACCTGAAGGAATAAAGAACAAAATAGGGAGGTTCCATAGGTTTGTGTCACACGGCGTATCTGTGATCGGACCTCGCGACAACTAATAACTAATAAGGATGGTCCTATTACCTAACCACCAAAAATAGTTGGCGATGCGCAGGAAATTCTGAAAAAGTTTCTTATGCCTCTTCATTGATGATGAGGTCTGAGATCGAATTGTTCCTCTTCAGTTGGATAGTTTTAATTTTCCATTTGCTCTCTGTTTTCTATATATTATGACTCCTTCCTGTCGATATTAAATAACTTTTAATTTCTTCCATTTTTTCAAAAATATTTCATGAGTATGAAACATTAATTGAAATAAATTGTATTTTAGGCTTGTGGATTAGTGAAAAACCTGGCACTCATGACGCACATAACCACAGAGGTTGACGAATATCCAATAATTCGATTTATAAACAATGCAGAAGTCCAAATCATCAATATGGTAGCCAGTTTCGCTATCCATTCACCATCATCCTATTTGGTTGTTCTTAATGGTAATGTTGAGTTGAATCATTGTAGGGAATACAATCTTTGACATCTAGGTCTAGATCACATGAAACAATTGAAAAAGGTGTTAAATACAATATATTTGGTGAAGATTTATTCATAAAAAATCTGATTTTCTGAAGTGTTCAATATTTTTCCTTACTTATGTTTTCTTACTTTATTTCAGGTAATATACTAGGAACAACAAAAAATTACAAATATCTCATCAGCATGTTCAGGTTAGCCCGTCGAAAAGGGTATATTTCCGGTTATGTTTCGATCTATCCAAGTCATTTACATCAAACTGTGTATATAAATTCAGACGGCGGGAGGTTATGTCGGCCTTACATAATCGTAAAAGATGGTTTTCCTCTCGTGACGGAAACTCACATTCTAGAGCTGGAAAAAGGAATGCGAGGTTTCAAAGATTTTGTGCAGGACGGTGAGATTCAACAATTTATCTCAATTGATGAGTGATATTCATTCAAACTTCCATTGCCCATATAATTTATTCATGAGGAAAGCTGTAAAAAAAGCATAAGATCAAAATAATCTAAACTAAAATAACAAAATACGAATAACAGAATTGAAAATTTTTAAATTTATATAAATCCTTTGATTATTATTTTGCTATTTGTACATTTCAAATCTGTTTCTCGTATTTTGTTTGGATTAAGGTTCTTTAATAGGTTTCAATTGAGTAAATCATATAGACAAAGGAACTTCAATCAATACTACTCAGCAGAAAGCATTGCCAACCACATTTATACAAATGGATTATCAATTAACCTACTTTTTTTAGGACTAATCGAGTTTTTGGACGTAAATGAAGAAAATGATAGCTTCATAGCTTGCTATGAAAGAGATATTATTCCACAAACGACTCATTTGGAGATTGCCACTTTTACCCTGTTGGGTGTATGTGCCGGTTTAGTACCATATCCACACCACAATCAGTCGCCCAGAAATACCTATCAGTGTGCTATGGGAAAACAAGCTATGGGTGAGTTCAATATATTTTAATGGGAATGCTGTAAGTTTGGTTAGACAAAGACTGACGTGTAACCCTGGATTTATAGGGCCCCTCATGCTCAATACATGAGTTTTTTACCTTTTAAACCTTCAGAAAGAAAGAGATCACACTCAATTTGCACTTCAAACACTTGTGAATTCATTTCAAATAGTAAATCAGTAACACAAATCAAATGTGCATACTACTTACTACATACACTAAAATAGAGTGCAATAAAATGGAAGCATAAATGTATAATAGTATCCCCTTTGAAGTGCAGTATTTCGCTAGTGTGGTGCTGTTCAGAAGTAAATCAAAATTATTCGATTTGATAATAATTTATTTTTCCCTTATTTTATCATTCCTCTTTCCCACTCAAAGGAACCGTTGATAATTTTGATCCAGAATTTATATATATATATATATACAGGGCGTCCCTCCGGGAACTGCATCGATCAATATATAGAAAACCATAGGTGGGCCGAATTTGAAAATTTGGGAGTTCACTATTGTTGATAAGTGCTATCCGACTAATAAAAATAAAATTCGATCAGAGTTATACAGGGCGTTCACCAGAAAATGATATAGATCCGGTTGAAAAAATTATTATAAGTCCATTTTTTCAAATGGAAACCCCCCAAATTTTCAGTCTCATTCCATTCGGCATCGAAAATGAAGCTAACTTTGAATAAGGTTATCTATGCCTACACTCAACAGTTTTCGAAATATTGTCGAATTAACAAGTCTCAGTTCCAGAAAATCTCGTATTCTTGAGTTTACTTATTCTTAGTTGGCCATGGCTCCCGCAGTTGCGTTGAAAACAATCAATTGCCACGGAAATGTCATTGTATTCAATCATGCCGGCTCGTTTGAATTATTCGAATGAAGATTACTTAAATCTATTTATTATTTATGGCGAATGTAATAGGGTTATCTCAAGAACATGTGATATATTTGCTATTCGGTATCCGCAGAAGCAGAAGCCCTCACAAAATACTGTTAAACGAATTATAGAAAACTTCAAAAACTTTGGATCCGTCAAAGCAAGAGTGCAGAGAAAAAAGCCAATTGTTGATGATGAAGATATTGAAATTGCCATTTTGGGATATTTTGCTGCATATCCAACAATATCTTTGAGACAAGTTGCAAGAGAATCAGGATTGTCAAAAAACTCAGTACAGAGAATACTGCGCAAACATAAATTTCACCCATATAAGTTCTCCATAGTTCAGCACCTGAAAGAAACAGATTTTCCACGAAGAGTGAGATTTTGTGAATTCGTTTTAACGTGGTCGCAAGGGAACGAATTATTTTTGGATAACATTATATGGACAGACGAAGCTAAATTCACAAAGAATGGTGTCTTCAACCGACATAATTGCCATTATTGGAGTGACTCAAATCAACATGTATTCAGGGAACTGAATTTTCAAGAGTCTTGGCAGTTCAATGTTTATTGTGCGATAAGAAGTGATAGCGTCGTGGCACGGCATTTTTATCAAGACAACTTAAATGGTAAGTAAAAAACAGGGTAAAGGTAAGCTTATCGGGCTCCTGCGCAAATAAAAACTTCTGCGCAAATAAAAAAAAAGTGATGTTACTTACGTAGTTTTGTCTTCTGAACACGAATCTGATAATATTTTGATCCGAAATATGGATCTCCAAATATTGAAAATTGACCGTTTTCAAACACGAATTTTTAAGTCAAAACTCACTCAAAGTTTTTCCTTCTTTCGATAGGCCCTTTTTTACACACTAATCAACCCATATTTCACAATTACAAGCAGTAAAAACATTATTTTTTCACAAAAAATCCACCCTTTTTTAGGACAACACATAACCATTAAATCTGGATATTTTTATCATTTTACATGTAGTGGGTTGGTAACTGCGCGCGATAACTATTCAAATTTGATTCTGGGCAGATAACTTCCCCTTCATTTCAATGTTCAATTGTTTAAATTTCGCCATTTTGGTGTTTTATTTAACGTAAATATCATAAACTGAAAATGTTAAAATTCTGCGAATTTCTAATTTTGGTAAACAATAGATTGGCACTTATTAATTTTTTAATTAAATTGGGAGTGTTTTTGGGTTCAGTGCAAAGGAAATACATCTGGAAGAAGATAAATTATTGTATCGATGGCAATGAATAGTTAACGCGCGCAGTTACCAACCTACTACATATAAAATGATAAAAATATACAGATTTGGTGGTTACCTATGTGTTGTCCTAAAGAAGGGTGGACTTTTTGTTGAAAAAATAATGTTTTTAGTGCTTGTAATTGTGAAATATGGGTTGATTAGTGTGTAAAGGAAGGGCCTATCAAAAGAAAGAAAAACTTTGAGTGATTTTTGACTAAAAATTCGTGTTTGAAAACGGTCAATTTTCAATGTTTGGAGAGCCATATTTCGGAATGTAGTAGAGAGCGCCGCAAAATATATTCATATTCGTGTTCAGGAGACAAAACTACGTAAGTAACATCACTTTTTTTTTATTTGCGCAGAAGCCCGATAAACTTACCTTTACCAAAAACAGATGTCAATTTCGAAACAAGAATGGGATGAGATGTACTTTTTTTTGCAGGTGAAGGATATTTGAATATTTTGCATGATTTCGAAAATGAGTACTTGGACACTTTACCAATTGCTGACCATAGAAACCTATTTTATCAACATGACGGGGCATAATGGTCACTTAGTCAATACTCGTTTACAAGAATTGTTTCATGACCAGTGGATAGCCAACAATGGACCATTTCTTTGGCCGCCCCGCTCTCCAGATTTGTCAGTGCTCGATTTTTTCATTTGGGGTACAATTAAAAATCAAGTCCATGAAACTCAATTGACTACCATGGAAGATTGTATGCAACGAGTGAGGAATTCATTTGAGAATCTCAGACCCGATTCAATAAGAAAAGCGACACATCAAGAATTATTAGTGAGATGTGAAAAAAGTTTGGAAGTTGAAGGGCGCCAATTTGAACATTTACTGACCAAATAATTTTTGTATACCTCTCAATATCGTTAATTGTTCTCTTCTCTTTTATTCGAATTGTTTTAGAATTTCTTTATCTAAATTTTTGTATCAGCAGAGATGGAATGTTTTTGAAATTTTCTATAGTTCGTTTAACAGTGTTTTGTGAGGGCTTCTGCTTCTGCGGATACCGAATAGCAAATATATCACATGTTCTTGAGATAACCCTATTACATTCGCCATAAATAATAAATAGATTTAAGTAATCTTCATTCGAATAATTCAAACGAGCCGGCATGATTGATTACAATGACATTTCCGTGGCAATTGATTGTTTCCAACGCAACTGCGGGAGCCATGGCCAACTAAGAATAAGTAAACTCAAGAATACGAGATTTTCTGGACTTGTTAATTCGCCCGAACTCGACTCAGTCGAGTTCGGAGGACGAAACTCAATCATCACCTAGAAGATGGCAAATGAGACTTTGCCGAAACGTTGTGACAATTATCCTTCAGGGGATCAAAACCACAGAACACGGAATGAAACCCGAAAAAACAACTCATGATATATATATATATATATATATATATATATATATATATATATATATATATATATATATATATATTGTTACGATAATTCCTTGGATTCGTTTATTAGAACTCCATACAACAGTAAACTTCTTTTATTACATACTCAATACAATCAATTTAACCTTTTCCAGCTCGTGAGTCATGGGGGGTTGCGGAATTTTTCAATAATACTTGTTCAAGTGCTTTATAGATGTCGCAATCGTACCCTCTTGATATTTTACAGTAACATCAAAATCAGTCGTTGATAGAAGCTTGTGCCACATTTTTTTTTGGTAGTGCGTTTCACGATATAACTCGCAAATAATTGGGCTTTGTGTATATTCTACTGAAAGAGAGCTATTGGAAAGTGAGTACGAAGAGCATTATTTCACGATTCAGATGTCGAATGGTGGAATTTTTTCAAAACTTCATTGAAAATTGGTTTGAAAATACAATGATGCCAATTGGCGTCAGCGGGTATAATAGATGCAACAATGAAAAGTGACGAAAACTATATTTTGGAATTCGTTCGTTGGGCAACAACTAGTTTAAAAAAAATGATGCCAACTCATGTTTTTGTGCCACTGATTTCGAATCAGGTGGCAAAACGCGTCGAATCTCCCTTCGTTCCGAAGTTATGACCGTCTGAAGTTCGGAAAAAGGGCATATTCCGCCTCCTTTTTTTGCGCAAGAAAAAAGTCAGAGGCACACATTTTTATCCCTTAGGTGCCCGGTAAACATCATTCCACCTTCTTTTACAACTTTTTACCGTTTGTCAATATAAAACTTGAAAAATAATTCCCGATATGATTTTGAGGTTATATCGTGATGCGATTTAACATTACCTCAAAACCAAAAAAAAAATGAAAAATATAAACCACTAATTGCATTCATCCGATTTTCTTGCAGATGAATCAAAAACTGAACTTTTTTTTCAATTTCATTCATGTAAAAAATACAACTCACTTACATGCATTATGCCCAATGATGCCATATGGCATCATCAGGATTTCACCTCAAAAAAAATTATTTTCAATTTTTCCTACATAGTCTTGATTTTGAAGCAGAGATTGGTGGAGAAAATGAAGAAATTATTTTTTCCTTCCAAAAATAATGAATTGGGCAGGAAAGGGTTAACTGCTCAGCTAGACTATCCAACGATTTGTTCTAAACCTCTCTGATAAAACTCCGAAACGTCTCTGTATTTATACTTGCGTACGCCTTTGGAGAATCTTTCAGACAGGTCTCGATGATGTGTATCGAATTTTCTATGCGATTCGGGATTTCCTAGAAGATCACGTTCGTTTTTCGACTTATTCGATTATTTTGCGTTTACGCTAGATTTCATCAATAATTTCAATTCCAAATAGTTCTGGCATGAAATTTGCTCGCCAAATCTCCAACGAGCTTGAATTAACTCAGCATTTTTTCTCAGGATTATTTTCACAAATCTGGCAACTCGAAAAAATTTCCCAAAATAATTTATGCTCTAGGCAGATTATTACTGAAAGTCTCTATATTTTGACACAAAATACTACAGTTCCCTGTACGATTCTCACACGACTCAGGACTCAGGAAACTATAGTATTTTGTGTTAAACATGAATTTTCGTCAAGTACCGTCCACTTCAATTCAACGTTCTATATTTTGTTTTCATTCATAGGCGCCATTGGATACAACCAAAAAAATAGAATAGATTCTTTGATGTACAATCTTGTATTCCCGCAGACGCCCATGGTCAAAACAAAGACGATCGAACTCACTAGTTATGATAAACTGCCAGCTGGTCAAAATGCAACAATTGCAGTTATGAGTTACAGCGGATATGATATAGAAGATGCCTTAATCATCAACAAAGCTTCAATAGATAGGGGATTTGGACGTTGTTTGGTGTATAAAAATGCTAAATGCATAATGAAACGATATCCGGATCAAACTTTCGATAGAATACAGGGCCCCTTGATTAATTCAGCCACTGGACAACCGTTGCCAAAGCATGACCGTCTTGACCATGACGGAATTGTAGCTCCAGGCGAGTTAGTGAAAAATAGACAGGTAAATATTTGACGTGAATTGGTTTTGTATACCTAAATCTGATAGTACATGTTTACGGGCCTGGAAAAAGTGAGCTAACCTGCTAACTTCGTTCGCGGGAAGCCTTCAGCGCTGGCGATGGGTTCCCGCTTTTTGGGGGAAGATGATGAACAAATTCAGTATCATGTTAGCGGGAAGCTTATGGGCCGTTCAAATATTACGTAAGCAGATTTATTACAATTATTCACCCCCTCACCCCCCTTGACAGCAAAAGTAAGCAAAGCTCTTACCCCCTCCCCCTCATGCTTATGTAAACATTTTTCAATTGAAAATGTATTTTATTTTATATAACAATTATAATTTGAAAAAATGAAAATAGATTTGGGATAGAGATTTGATTTTACTGACACAGTATTCAACATAGAGTATGGGACCAAAATATTATAATCTTACGAACATAACAAACTTATTTTAAATATTTGGTACACATATTAAATTCAAATTAACAGTCTTCAGTCCATGAAACCCGAATCCATGACTCTAAGTTTTCGATGACATTGGATTTTGGAATGTCTACGTCGTTCTCATCGAGCCATTCAACATCATGGTGCTCTAAATTTTGAATAATGCACATCAGTTCATTAGCCGTATGGCTTTAAATAATCTTTGAATCTGCGAATCGAACCCATCACATACAGAAAACTAACACCCTGTGTTTTGTGACCAATTGACGGAGTCAATCTTAAGAAATGAATCTATGTAATGAATATTACCTCTATACTTTGAGATTGGCCATAAAATTGTCTAATCATAAAACGTTTGAATTATTGTTACAAAATTTTAAGAGAAACATTTTGGCGATTTTTAATATTTATAGTACTCATAGGTACCTAAAATGATTTTGTCACTCATGTAGCAAATTGGATTTATTCTTAGTCGCCGCTTGCAATTCTTCTTCAGTTCTCTTTGATACAATAATATCTAGATCCTTGTCGGACTTTGCTTATAACTTAGAGTTTCGCCACACTTCGTTAACTAACTTTTGTACTTTCGTACTTGCACGAAAATTTTTAAAACTTCCAAACAATTTTGGGTATAACTAGGATTTGCCTTTTTGAAACGACATCTTATTAAAACGTTAAACTTCAGCTAATGAAATCAACGGTAACACAAATGTTAACTTGCTTTGCTTACAATACGTCTACTCGCTATAGTATCCAAACGAAACAATATACTGACAGAGGAAATTTAGACAACTGAACAGCGCGTGGTAATTCCCCCAATCGGCTCTAAAGAAGTGCCTAAACGTATGCGTTTATATTTGCGGAAATCCCCGAAAATGCGTTTCGTTTTCAAGCATAGACAATGTGAGGGTTGCCATTCGTGTAAAGAAGTAAATATTTACCGATGACGTAATCATCAGCTATACTCCCCTACCACCCATGTCATCCAAAATAAGCAAAGCAAAGACCCCCCCCCATAATGCTTACGTAATACTTGAACGGCCCCTTATGACTTTTTCCAGGTGCGCTTGTTTATATCACAAGCTTGTATAAAATCATTATTTTCATTGATAACAATATTTCATTTTCAAGGTATTGATTAACAAATCTGTGCCGTCAGTGTCGGAAGTTCCTGGACTCCCAAAAACAGTAGAATATAAGGAAACTCCAGTAATTTACCGAAATGACCAGCCAAGTTATATAGAAAAAGTTTTAGTCTCTACTAATGAAGAAGATTCCACCCTTTTGAAAATATTACTCAGACAAACAAGACGACCTGAAATTGGAGATAAGTTCAGTTCCCGGCATGGGCAGAAAGGTGTTGTAGGTAGGAGAATGTGGTATTTTTTTCGAGTAGACTGGTTAGCTCATTTAGAAATGGCGGGAGGCGATGAGAATTATCCTGCTTCGTTACTCTGTAGTCTATTGAGACTTGTTTGTCATTAATTCTAATGACTGTCAATGTGGAATATCCAGGGTACGCTTTGAAACAAACTAAAAGCATAATTGTTGCTTTTGTCACATTCATGAAAACATTGGTGCCATTTGCAGATCATACTGTTATAATCTATATATCAAATACATGGCAATCTCTTAAAATACTCCTACAAAATGACTTTGAAAATATAAAAAATTGGTTCGACAATAACTTATTGACTCTCAATTTCGAGAAATCACATTATCTCCCCTTTACGTCTTATAGAAATCATCTACCTTATCTTGGACCTATTAAAATAAATGACTCATATATAAAAAAAGTCGATCATATTAAATATTTAGGCATCATGATAGACAGGCATTTAAAATGGAATTTCCAAATTGATTATCTAATCAAAAAATTACGCCCTCTATTGCCAAAATTCAAATTTCTTCATAATATTCTTAGTAAAAAACACATGGATATGATTTAATTTTCTTTATTTCAATCTCAAATAAATTATGGTATACTGTCATGGGGGGGAGTTAATCAGAATTATCTGAAAAATTTGGAAAATTTACCAAAATGGTTCTTAAAAATCATGTATGGTGAAAATATTAGATATTCCTCCAATAAATTATTTTGTGAAAAAATGGACATCAGACAATTATTTTATCTTAATATAATAACTTACATATTTTCTCATAAAAACTGCTGTAAGTATAATAAACATTTATATAATACACGAAATAAAAACAAAATTACTACTAAAAATAAAATTTCCAAAGCCAAATCACAAAAAAACTTTTTATATTTAGCATCATTTATTTACGATAAATTACCAAATTCGATTAAAGTAACAAAGTCAAAATATTCTTATAAAAAACTGGTGAAAAAATGGATTCTTGAAACTCTCAGATTATTTTTCCAGAATCTTATAGAATTTAAATTTTCCATGTGACTGCCAGTGTGCTGATTATACTGTCATTTTCATTTATTGTTCAAATGTTATTATTATAATAGACGGTCACTCTGTAGGTGGCGGCTTCAAACCACTTCAAAAATCCTGCCATTCTTAATATCTAAGCAGAAATTTTCAGGGCAATGTTTTATATATTTTTCTCTTCCTTCATATATTCATCTCCCCTAGATCATCAGATTTAGATTGACCTTCAATAATCTCTGTTTTAGGATTAGTCGTAGAGCAAGAAGATATGCCATTTAACGAAATGGGGATATGCCCTGATATTATTATGAACCCTCATGGATTTCCTTCTAGGATGACAGTAGGAAAGTTGATCGAACTTTTAGCTGGAAAAGCTGCATTGCTCGAAGGTATTAGCAATTATACTTTTGATTTTCTTATTGCCAATAACTTACATTTGTTTCACAGGAAAATTCCACTATGGTACAGCCTTTGGAGGTTCAAAAGTATCGGATATTAGTGAAGAGCTAGTCAGGCACGGTTTCAATTATCAAGGGAAAGATATATTTTATTCTGGTCTTACCGGAGAGATGCTGGAAGCATATATCTATTCAGGCCCTGTTTACTACCAGAAACTGAAGCATATGGTACAGGATAAAATTCATGCCAGGTAAAAAAGTAATTTCTTCTGCTGATGATAGCACTGTTAATATGTTTCAGATGTCATGAGCTACATACTTGCATTATATTATGATATAAAATATATAAAAAGAACATACTGAAATAAGTAGATAGATCGAAATTACAGTTGAAATGACAAAAAAAACTATAGCTGCAAAATATTCATTTGTTTAGTAATTAATGCTTCAAGTCATATTCGAATTTCACATAATTTGAATTTTTCATCTGGAACAATCATTATATTTATGTGGTTTCATTATATTCCTTTTTTCAGGGCACGAGGTCCAAGAGCTGTTTTAACTAGGCAACCAACTGAAGGTAGAAGTAGAGATGGTGGCCTGCGATTGGGAGAAATGGAGAGGGATTGCCTCATTGGATATGGTGCCAGGTAAAATTTATCATTTATTTTTATTTCTTTCTCAATATTTGAATATATTCTAAGGACCCTACAAGAACTAGGGAAAAATTACCATTGTTACTAGTGCTTATGAAGCACATTATTTAGCATTTTTGCTGTTTAAAGTTATCTTTATGAATGGGGGTTAGTATTTCTCACAGAGTTTCATTTTTTGATTGATGATCATTTCTATTCAAAGTAACAAACTATTGTTTGCCTCATTTCATAAAGATCACCAGTTTTAAAGCAATATCAAGAGTACATAAATGTTTCTGACCTTTTGTTTGTAAAACAAATAGATTGTCGAATGCAATTGTGGTACATGGGTGGTAACAATTTTAAGTTATAGAATAGCATATTGGAGATATCCATTGCAAATCTTCTTCCTGTGAAATCTACGCAAAATCTTCAGTTCCATCATACTCATCCTTTAAAACCATTCAGATATGTTTCAATATTCGTCGTGGGTATCAACTCGAAATGAACTTGTTTTTTGATCATCAACAAATATTCCAATATTGAAACTCATATTTCATTATGTGTATAAATATAATAATATATAAGTAATATTTATTTTTAGATTGTTAGATCCCAGTTGGAGTATGCCTCCATGGTTTTGTTGCCTTTTTATATCATTTTGGAGAAAATTCAACACAAATTCTTGAGATTCTGTGCCTTCAAAATTAATATGCCAATAATAAATCATGATTATAGTAAAATAAGATCAACTCTCAATATACCCACATTCGAAAGTCATCGACAGCAAAGCTGTCTCTGTGTCATGTTTGAACTCATCAATAGTTCAATATCGAGTCTAAATTTGCTAGCACTTATCAACAAAATTAAGTATCTATGACACTCCTATTGTCTGTGATTATATTGGCTGATAGTTTTGAATACCATTAATTGGTTTGTAGTTCGTATTGTTCGTTGTGTATTTTAATATATATTTTATGCTTGTGAAATTTATCTTGTATTGGGGTTTTCCCGTAAAATAAATATATTCTTAAGCATTGAGTTGTAAGTCTCCATACCGAATTCTTATTCAAGCAGTGGTTATAACACAATTTCAGTGATTCACTATGTTTACTCATTCGTGTTATATTTCTTCATTCCAGTTGAATAATAGTATATTATGCAACGATCATGTAATAACCATTACATGAGAGTTGCATACGCTATTTTATCTGCATCCGATAAATAGTGCAGAACTACAAATATTATATTTATATTTGTATTGCACACAATAATTGTTATTATTCGTATGTTTTTCGAAAAATTCTACAAAATTGTAAATAATGGTATTAATTCGGAAAATACAACAATGAGAAATGAAAAGAAGAAAAAAAAGAAAACAAAAAGGAAAACTCCAGGCTGGATTCGAACCCATGTCACTTTCAACGCGCCTGTTCTTTCCTGGCGCCTTAGACCGCTCGACCACGAAAACGCAACAAATTTATTAGAAAATAATGGAATATATTGAGCGATTGTCAAATGAAAAATAATTTTTTTTTGCTGACGCCAACATGTGTAGAATAGACATTTTGATATGATTATCGAAGTTTGGCTATATTCTTCAAAAATGTAATACCTTTGCTTTTTGACTTGACAAACTTCAAATGCGAAGCATTCACATCGTGCTTGATTGAAAAATAATGGGTTTCAATTTGTTGAAAATCTGTATCGTAATGAAAATCTGTACCGTAATGGATTTCATTATAAAACGGGTTGTGGGCATATAAGTGTATTATTAGAGTACGGGTGTAGATAAAAATTATTGTTATTATGATCTTCCCAGAATATAAGTTTTCCACTAGAGTCGAGATGATACTCTGGGGTTTGGCTATACATATAGATATTGATAATTCCATTTCCTTGGGATTCTCGCATATCAAGAAATTGCATAAATTTTTGTTTGAAATACAAACGTGTATTAATCGAGCGGATAGCTGAACCCCAATTATATTATTAAATAATTTCAGTTTTTATTGAAAGTATATTCGTAAACGAACCAAAATTTTATCTTTCTTTCTGTTGTAGCATGATGCTCGTGGAAAGGTTGATGGTTTCCAGCGATCAGTGCGAGGTAGATGTTTGCAACAAATGTGGTAGGCTAGGATACTGTGGGTGGTGCAATGGATGTAAGAGCTCTGGACAAGTGTCGAGTATAACCATGCCTTACGCCTGTAAGTTGCTGCTTACAGAGTTGCAAGCAATGAATGTATCTGCTACACTGACGCTTAGTCCTTACTGCGAGTGAATTTGTTGCTTCTTGTGTCATTCAAAAAGAATATTGTAAATAAACGTTTTTAAATTATAATTTCGTTTTCTATTAGCTGACTGCACCCTATTACTGATATTTGAAAGACTACGAGAATCACATACTACCACTGTAGGTGAATAATAATACCCATGAAGGATAACATACCAAAGAGGTATTTTTAGTCGCCTACAGTAGTAGTAGAGCTCAAATAGTATGACAGGTCGCTGATATCTTGGAGTCAATCAACGCTACGAGACGTTGGACGGGTGACCACTAAACCTTCTTTCGAGAACGATTCTTAGCTCCTTCCGGGAATCTTAGAGTCTTGTACTTTTTGAGGGCTGCCGGTTGTTTGGTTATGACAGATAGCTGATCTGATTAACAGAAAAACCTATTTTAATTTTTTTTTCAAACGAGTTGAACTAAACTTAACGGCATGGGGTTAAATAACAATTTTTATTTCAAACAAACTTTGGATACGAAACTGAATCAGAGGATCAGTTTCTGATACACAAGCAATTTCAGACATGGTGATGCGTGAAGCATTCCTTCTGTATCTAAAGTTCATATGTTGTCTTATCAAGATTTAATTCAAATTGAATTTTGATTACACCAGTTCTGACACGTGTTGACCTTTGTGCAGCAACCACAACCGAGGAATCGTCTGCATACATTATGAGCCTATCCTTTATGCATTCGGGTAGATCATCAATAAAGATAAGAAACTGATGTGGCCCCAGCCCAGATCCCTGTGGAACGCCCATATCAGTATCAACTATATTAGGTCTCTAGTCTTTTATCTGAACATAAATAAAACCTGCGGTCAGATATGAACCTAGTAAGTCCTGCATAGGATGTCTTATACCAAGAGCGTATAATTTATCTTTTAGAAAATTGATATTGAGGCTGTCGAATGTTCTCGTAAGGCCTCTTGTCTAGATACTTGTACACAACATCAACATATGGGAATATGTTTGTTGTCATTATGTATCGGAAATTCTCCCAGGCGATTCAAGTTGGAAGGAAAAACCTAGAGGGATATTCTGAGTTTTCGAAACATTCAAGATTAGATAATAATAGTAATCATTTTTAAGAATGTAGGCTTTCACGGCCGGTGTTAATACATCTCTGGTTTTCCGGGCTTGAGGGCCGTGTAGTGGAATTTTGACTTGCGGAGCTTTCGGCTACATCTGCGGCAGCCATCTTCAGCGGCGTGGTCTTAGTTGAACTCCTCTATGTGAGTTTACTACGACTGATTGCAAATCTGGAATCGACTCGTTTTTATCTTTTGGTCCGACAGCGTTCTGTTGGTCGTCCGATTCTCTGGTTCTATCCGGCTTCGTCTTAGCTGTTCTTAGAACTGGATCTGTATTAGTTGTTTTTTCAAATCTGCACTCATAGAGGTAAATTCAAACGATGTTGAAAAAAAAGTGTATTCGTAATAGCTCTCGATATGATCAGTGTGATAAGACAGCGAAGGAACAGAGTCTATAAAACGATTATTCATATAATATATATAATATTGGCATCTTTTTTTCCAAGATAAGATGCCAAAAAAGTGGCTTTATTCTTATTGCCAATATCCCAGGATTTCAGTTGTGTCCACATGACTTTGAATACTGACAGTGGAGGTTAGGTATGTGTCAATAATTAGATTTCTTCTCAGATTGCCGCGTTGAAGGTATTATGCAGAGAACAGTAGTACTGCCTGCGTGCTTCGAGTTTAATTCTTTCAAACTTCCTCAAGGCCTTTGTTTTTGATTTCTTTATGTTTAGAAACATACACAACACCACATATTTAACTGTAGATGTTGACACAACTTTTAGAACATATCTGAATATTCAAGTAGTTGTTATTAATTTTATAGAATAAAAATAGAAGGTAGTTCAATAAATTCTACTAATGTAACTGATAAGTTAACCAAATGAAACTTTATTTTTCTAATAACTGAATATAACAGTTTAAACTTGCATACAAATGTAAAAATACATGCTACTATAAAGGTGGATTGTAATTATCAACAAGTTCGCCGGGCGGGGTACCTGCCCTCTGTACTCTGCTCGGCAGCTTCAACAGTACAGTTTCCGGCTTACTGGGGGTACTTCTGTTCGATACTGACATTGGTCCTGGCACCTTTCTTTGACCATTCTCTCTTTGTATAACATCTAGAAGACCCATGCTGGGCAACCACGATTTATCCTTGATTGCGGTGGCTACAATATTCCTGTTTGGTTCCATATCATATGCAGCACTCTCAATTCCAAAATGCTCGCAATAATCGTGAATGAAATGACGCTTGTCCCTATTCATCGATTCAAAGGAATAGGAACGACTCTTCTGTTTGCTGTTTTTAGCTAACTGTACAAGTTCCGTTAGTTTATCATGAACTCTTTGACAGAAGTGAGGATCTTTTTTAGCCCATTGTCTCAGGAAATCCGAATACTTTGGGGTTAATTTTTGGCTGAGGTCTGGATTACGTATCTGCAAGCCTATAGCTAATCTGCGATTTCTTTCCAAAACTCGGCATTCTTCTGTACACTCCAAACTTGAAAAAAGAAAACAATACATAGATCAAATTATACAGCAACAGAATTTCAGAGAGAAAATGCAAGAAATTTTTTGTATGACGAGGCTAAGATGTCTAGAAGGATGGTGTACTGAGTTATACCTGGGCATGTTTGGGGTTTACTTGGCGACACATGCCTACTATGATAATAAGCATCATGGATTTTCGACATCAAATCAGTTCAGATGGCGTTTGCAACGAAAAGAGTTACAAATTTCCTAGGAAATGTATGAACAGCCGACCTGACGGCTGGCTATACTTTTACTTTTGGACGCTGACCGATCGACAGCCCATATATTGTTTAGAGTACTGGCCAAATTCCCTATAATTGTGTTACTTCCATTCGATTTTGTTTTTTATGAGTATGACATTAGACTTTGCTCATTTTGTTGACTGCTCGAATCAAAGAATATAGTTTGTCGATCGATCGGTTGACTATGCACTTCCAATTAGCGTCAGCTAGCGATGAAATTGAGAAACACACCACGATACGTAAAAATGACACTAATGACAGAAAAGTGTCGCCATAAAATTCTAAACAATATCGCATCGGTCCCAGCACCATCCTTCTAGACATTTTAGTTTCGTCAGATATCGTTGGAATCTTTTTTTTTTAATGATTCAATACAAAAGTGGTTATCTTTGTATTCCTTAATACTTCGCGGTTTAACTACAATCTTTTTTCTTCAAAATCCAATCAAATTGTAACAAAATATCATGCTCAGTTCATTTCGGTTTGTAAAACTGTTTGATCCTCAGAACTGAGGAAACTCAAAGAGTTCTGTGGGTTAACTTCTCGCCGCCTGTCTGAGGCGAAATCGGGCATCGATGTCATTTTGACAATTTAAGAGAATTTCACAGAAAAAAAAACAAAATTCGAATGTATGAGCATGCGCCGTTAGTTGCTGAATATTCCAGAATCGATTAATGCCTGGAGTGTCAAACTTTGTTCCATTTTCAATTTATTTAAACATCTGATCAGAATTGTCATAGAATGCGCATAGAACGGATCATTAGCGTTTTTAATATCTGGTCGTACTATTATGTTTGAAAATTGTGAAATATCACAGAAAAATGATCGATTTATTTACATTTTCAGCACTGTAGGTTTCTTCGGATTATTGAGGATGTCTGATATATCTACAGCATGGCTACTAGATAAAACTCCCATTTTATCTTTGATTTGCGCCATCTGTAAATTCTTGAATTCGTCCGCTACTTCCAAGCAAGGTCTGGTACTTTTCTGGACTCCGCACACACACGTGACAGGTACGTTTTGCTTACAGCTGCTTTCCGGACACGGAGGGTCGTGGCAAGGTCTTCCGCAAGGGTGTCCACATAAACTTCTCAAAACGCCGCAAGGCTGCTTGCAAGGACTCGGACACGGGCCATCGTGACAGGGTTTGATGCATTTATGCCTGTTTGAAAATAAGTCAGGTTTTCGTAAGAAATATTCGTGTGACTCGGTATTAAAAAAGAACCAATACAGAATAGACACTTGTGTCTCTATCACTTCACAACCTCGAGTAAATTCAGGTATATTATTGGAGAAAGTCTTGATGATTTTTGTTAATCTCTATCGATAAAATTACAACTGCATTTCCTCTTGGGTATATAGTTACAGTGTCTTCCAATGAGATCAACTTTTGTTTCGTTAGTTCTGGTTTAGTTCGTTAGTAATGGTTTATTCATTACTTTGAATTGTACTGATGCGTTTTTGTTTCATTGTAATACATTCATTATTCGATGTTTCATGTTAGAAAAAATACAAAAGGTTTTCGGTGCATTAATGATGAGTTTTTTGGAAATCATACTTGGCTGTAAACCTATTCACAGTAAATGTACAAAAATAGGCTGTTCACTTTGCATGGTACTAAGAGGAATCCCCTTTCAGTAAGCTATAATAATTCAACTTGCAATTGATGTATAAAGCCCAATCCCCAATCATTTATCTTCGGATATAAAGGAAAACAGAATCTATTAGATTAAATACCAGTTGTAGACCGTTGGCCCATGACACAAACATTGTCGATAATCTATGTTCGTATGCCCTTTTGGGGATATACTCAGGAGGCTTGGGAAACCGGGAAAAAGTGCCTCCGAGCGTCTGTGACCAGTCCTTGCACCTGCTGACCTCCACTTCCGGTTGAAAAAAAAGGGTTAAGTATTCGAGGAACGAGGAAGCTCGGCCATGTGGATACATTATCGTATCTTGCAAAAATAACCGGGCGCTAGCCGGTTTGCATACGTCTAGGTCGCTGCCGGAAGGAGGCATACGAACCGGAAGTGGCAATTTCCCACTGGTGATGGACGATGATCGAGGAAAGTATGCCCTTTCGTGGAACGACTCCTTTCGACCCATTAAACACTATCCGACATTTGCATACGATTTCGGAAAGGGCATCTCGATTTATGCCAGCATCAACTAACCGGACTAACCTAGAAATAGTCGATAATTTATGTTCGTATGCCAATCTCGGTGCCGATAGAATACGACATTTTAAGTAACAAAAGCTGGTTTGCATACGCCCAGGTCACTACCGGAAGGAGGCATACGAACCGGAAGTGGCAATTCTCCACTGGTGATGGACGATGATCGAGGAAAGTATGCCCTTTCGTGAGAAGTAAACTCTCACAGTTACACCAACTGACAAAGAATATTATAAGGAAGAATATCGACCGATGAGGGCGCTGGTGGTGGTTAAACTATATCCACCATTTTGAAATAGTTACCTTGTTTACATTTGTGAAATAACGCGCCAAACTGAAATCCAGTCATCAGTTGCCCTTGCTAGACAAGATTTTGGTGTTTTTTTTTGCTATATTTTCATTGTACGAAATTTTTCTCGTGAAGGTTAATATAACTGTGTTCATGATGCTTTGAATAGCCGCACAATACCATTCATTGGAGGTGAACATAGATGCATTGTGTTTTAAAATCTAATGATATTTGTTCCAGGACATTTTTTAGTTTTACTGTAGTGTTAGTGAACCAAAGAGGCTTTTATTACATGGATGATGAAATGCGCCATAACTTCGCCTAAAAATAGACAAACGGACTCACCAGGTAACCAGAAATCATCTCTTTTGAAATGCAAGGAACACACTGAAGCCGCTCTAGATATGCAGTTTCAGTTTGATTTTCCAAGCCTGGTACCTGTCTATTTTCTCTTTCAATCCACTTTCCGTAATGTTTCCCACCAAAGATGTATTTCTCTTTGGAAACGTGTGAAAAGACAACTTTGGATTTCGGTTCCTAGAGTTGCGGCAACTTGGCACCCAACACTTTATACGGCTCACTGAGCGATCTGCATCCATGATTGTTTGTTATTATTAATCAAAAAAAATTACAACTTCAGATGAGATTTCCTAAATCAACACCAAAGAACTCAATAAATTCACACACATGAAATGGAAGCCGTTTGTTTGTGAAATTATAGCAGTGCGTTACATTTCCGCCAGACGTCGCATAAAATTATGAACTTCCCAATAGCTATGGACAGCTACTCTCCATAATTATAGCTTTGAAACTAACGAGAGGATGCTTTCTGAATCGGTAAGAAACTGAAGGTTCAGGGGCGGGGCAAGTACTTCAGTGCCCCGGTTTATAGATCGTCTGCGAAAAGAACGCGAATCGCTAAGGCTGGACTCACATGGACATCTGGACGTTGAGTTTGGCGGGCAAGTTTGAATGAATCGATCCCACTCGTACAATGGGAGATTAATATTTTCCCGACTTTTTTAAGGTCCGATTGTATGTTATTGGAAATATTAATGTAGTAAGCCCTGATTTAACCCATTTACACACTATCGACCATGTTTGGACACTCGCAAATAGATGTGCCTTTTGCTCAGTGGAACACCCTGGAAATGGGTTTATCGGGGGAAAAAACTTGTGGTCCCTAATGGGAGGGTAATTTCCACTTTTTTCACTTTAAATTGTTAATAAACAATAGTAGCGCGATCTTCAAGGTGAATTAATTGGTATATTTGGATTCAGCGGGACAAAAAACATAAAATAAACATTATCTGCAAAGGGGCCCTTTCATTGAAAGTTTGGGAATCAATTAAGTAATGTTGGCACCGCGCAAATTGTATGCAAACCATTATTTGATAAATACTTTCACTTCTACTAACCGTGGTCAAAATTTCAACATTTCCTCAATTATCGACTATTTCTAGGTTAGTCCGGTTAGTTGATGCTGGCATAAATCGAGATGCCCTTTCCGAAATCGTATGCAAATGTCGGATAGTGTTTAATGGGTCGAAAGGAGTCGTTCCACGAAAGGGCATACTTTCCTCGATCATCGTCCATCACCAGTGGGAAATTGCCACTTCCGGTTCGTATGCCTCCTTCCGGCAGCGACCTAGACGTATGCAAACCGGCTAGCGCCCGGTTATTTTTGCAAGATACGATAATGTATCCACATGGCCGAGCCTCCTCGTTCCTCGAATACTTAACCCTTTTTTTTCAACCGGAAGTGGAGGTCAGCAGGTGCAAGGACTGGTCACAGACGCTCGGAGGCACTTTTTCCCGGTTTCCCAAGCCTCCTGAGTATATCCCCAAAAGGGCATACGAACATAGATTATCGACAATGTTTGTGTCATGGGCCAACGGTCTATTGATCCTTCTGCAGTGTTGATATATTCCTAGATGAATGTCTGATTTGAATATACTTCATCAGGTGGTACTTTCAGTAGTTTAATAAAAGTTAATTCTTCGCTTCCATTTCTTCTAATTATTGCAGTGCAATACATTTCAAACTGATATTGATGCATATATTGTTTTTTGTTCCATGGAAGTATTCATTATTTAATCGTAAAGAAAACATGCAACGTCATTTATGCATTATAATTATTAATAGTCATAATTCATCTTGAACAAATATTTGGTAATTGGAAAATATTTAGCGACGTTTATTAACAAACTTGTCAATTAGTCAATTTCATGTCACGTTAAATCCTAAATAAGTGCGCAACCAAAAATAGATGCGTATGGTCAATACTCGTACTCACCTCCCACAAGGCATCTCCTTGCCGCACGGCAATCCGCAACTGAAATTCTGCTGGTGGCAAGGAATGGCGGAGCGCTGCTCGTGCCCGCCGTAGCACCACCGCTTCGAGAGCACCGTGCACGGAGGACACGGGCCCGTGTGGCACGAGTGGTTCGGCTCGTGGCCGCAGGGGCGCGCGCGCGAGCACGGCTCGAGGCAGGCGGGCGGGCGCGTTCCGCACGCGATCGGCGGGAAGAGCACGCTCGCGCCGCACTCGCAGTACAGCTCCTCGAAACTGGTCTCGGTGCACGGCGGGCAGCGGCCTGAATGGCAAGTGCGGTCGCACCGGTGCCGACCGCACGACAGTTGACGGTTGCACGGCAGCGGGCACACGTGTTCGATGTCGATGCAGCAACGCTGGTTGCATTTGTGTTTGGCACAGGAACGTTTCTGGAACAGACATAAGCTGGCGGTAGCAACATTCTTTTTTTTCTCTCTCTATGATTTCTTGGCATTTGCTTCCGTACGGCGCATTCAGCCATTCTTTTTTTTTTCAGTCAGTGGACATTATGAATCTGGCATTCAATCTTTTCAAACTTCAAGCAACTGCGAAATTGAAGCAAGATACCTGATTTTGTCCGGATAATATCCTTTAACATAATGATATTGTTTGTGATATACTCCATTTCTTTTTTATTTGTCCTCGTTTGTTATTGGTTTGTTACGGTACAAATCGAAATTTTTAATATTGTGTAGTGTACTACTTTGAATAAATTAATAAAAGGAACATCTACAGTACGATAGTTTGTCACCTCTGACCCAAAATTTTGTCAGCTTTTTTTTTTGGAATGTAACACTTGCGTTCCACTTCCGTGTCGTTTGCCTTAAGGCGCGATTCTTTTCAAATCTTCTGGTCGTGTCACAATTTGTCTTTGAAATATTTCTAGAAATCTGAACACTGAATATAATATAAGACTAAGATGCCTTAAAACTAAGATGCCTAGGAAACCCTGGTGTATCTAGTGATTCGATATTGTTTAGAATTTCTTGGCGAAAAACAATCGACGATTACAAAAGCTTTCTAATTTTTGTATAGGGGGCGTTATATGAGCATTTTCGAATATCTGTCAAATGTCCGTTTTGACAAATTGACGTAACTCTGAGGTTTATTGTTGTCAATGAAAACACTGAAATTATTTCATCGCATTCAACAGTGTTTGAAAGTCTATGTAAGTACAATAAGTTTTGAAGTTATTACAAGTACTTTTTCACGATGTGTAGAAGATTTTGTATTTTGTGTGGTCAGTCAAAATCTGGGGATCCAAATATTCTTCTTTATTCAGCACCTAAGGTAAGTGCAAAACAAATCGCCCCAAAATAATAACATGAATGTAGCGTTGTAGCTAATTTTATTCGTTTCAGCTTGAGCGAAAGTCTTATATCGAGGAGGAAACATCTGTACCTCTTATCAATGAGATATTGAAAACAAAGTTTTGTTTAAATGAAGGAAATATCGATGTGATACGTATTTTGAACCGTTGCATAACTGATGTGTGTATCCCCAATTCCAAGACAGTCTATCACTTTCAATACAATAGCATGAACTTTGTAGTAAATTCTCAGGTGAATGGGCAAAGTAAATTTTCTCGGAATCAAAGTCTAGTCTTACAAACTGATATAAACACACTAAAAACTTGTAGAGGTAACAGTGACAGTATTGACAGGTTGTTAACGGTAGATTTCCACGTTACATGCACGTTTTCTGAAACGCATTTGATTGGCTGTCAGGGCTGTCAAAATCTCAGTAGGCAAATAATAAACAGTGGTAGAATATTCGGTCTCACATTCCTCTCTACTGAAAATTAAGCTTCATATGGTATATGACTGATCGCCATCTACAATAGCGATCTGAAGCATTTGCGATCTCAGAAATCAAGCAATCAGTTTTCGCCAAGTTTATCCCAAAATTATTCAGCTATAAGTAGATACACCATGGTTTCCTAGGCATCTTACCTAAAACCCTGGTGTTGAGACCTGTAGTAGTTTGGGGTTAAATTGGCGACACATGCCTACTATGATAATAGACATCAGGGCGTCTTCCATTAAATCAGTTCAGGTGGCGTTTGCAACGAATTTAGTTATAAGATTCTTAGGAAATGTATGAACAGCCGACCAGTCGGCTGGCTATACTTTTACTTTTGGAAGCTGACCGATCGACAGCCCATATTATTTGTTTAGAATACAGGCCAAATTCCCTATGATTGTGTGCCTTTCATTCAATTTCGTTTTTCATAAATATGACATTAGGTTTTGCTTACTTTGTTGACTGCTCGAATCAAAGAGTATATCTTGTCGATCGATCGGTTTACTATGCACTTCCAATTCACCAACTAAACGTCAAGAAGAATCCCAAAACAGAGTCTTGAAAAGAATAGTTCACAGCAAGTGCAAGAATGTGTGAAGGTGATGAGTAAGGAGTGCTCCGTTGGTTTTATGATGCAGAAAAGGTATAAAATAGGCCTGCCTTCACGAATTTGAGAGGTCGAGGCTGAGTTTTACTTCTTCATTTGTATTCTACACATCGGAATACAAGTTTTTGTGAGAATATTTTTAAACGTGTAAATATATGACAACAAAACTTTACCTCGAATCAAAAGGCAAATCGTCAACTCTTTAAAAAGGAACAAATTTCAAACATGTTTCCATTATGCTTCAAGATCATAGTGAGAATGATAATAATAATAGTCTTTATCAATTCCAAGAAACAACAAAGTTTATAACAGGGATAAAATTCAGTCGTAAATAGCTAAATTATTTGGTGAATCAGTATAAAGCACATATTTTCAATTACATACCATTATATGAAGGAAAATATATATTAGTTTAAACAAAGATCGTAGGTCCCCACAGTGGGAAGCTCATAAATTGATAGCGCCCCCATACATATTATAGATCACATGTAATATCCTTCGATATGTACTAGGTAACTTTGTGACTTTTGGTAAGTACAAAAAGCGGGAATATCGTTACCTATCTCACAAGTTTCAAATCAATAACTATAAGCACCACTGAATAAAAAACGAAATAAACTATAAATAGCGAATCTACTCAAAACTATGATGAACAATAAGAGCACTCAAAATCAGCTGGAAGTGGGACCCAGCTTTCAGAAAAATTGATTAACATGAAATCATTTGACGTTGTTTGTAATGGCTGACAATTGGAGTCAACTAGCGATGAAATTCAAAAACACTCTACGATACATAAAAATGACATAAAACTGTCGCCAAATAATTCTAAACAATATCGCATCAATTCCAACACCAGGCTTTCAGGCATCTTATTATAATACCGCAGAATAGCAGCTCAGGTAGAGTTTTTGGGCAGCAAACTAGTTATCGAGGTGAATAGTGACAAGTGCAGTTCATTAGCGATAGTTACTTTTGTTGTGTGAATTAGTGATTATTGAAAAAAAAGTGTTCAGTTTTTGTTGTACTGAGTATCATTTATCACCAAAGCTGAAAAAAGAAAAAAAGTTATTCTTCAGTTTTTTTCTGAAAGTAGCACAAGTTTGAACCGCTCTGAAACTGTATAATGATTTGTCGAGTAAACAAAAATATCAATATTTTGTTGAAGATGGCATCACAAAAACGTGTCAAATGTTATGGATGCTTGGGGTCGTCTAATTTGAGGACAAGATGACTGTCAACCTGTAACCCCGGCAAAAATATATAAAAAAATAACACTGGTATTCACATTTCTACTACACCCAAAGAACAAATTGATAGAACTCTTTTGCATGAGTATTCCAAATGTCGATAATTTCACCAACCTTGGTACATTTTTTTTCACATCTGGCATCATCAGCCTTGGTCGTCAATTTTGCACAGGACAACTCCTTGTCCATATAGCCGCAACGACATCTAACCACAGTTGTTAAAGGACAAGGAGGGCACTCTCCTTCATGACAAAGTTGCTCACATCTGTGAGGAGAACTCGGCTGGCCACATTTCAAAGGTTTTCCACAAATCTGAAATGGATCGGAGTATTCACACTATGTAACAATTTTTTAAATCTTCGGGTATTTCATTGAATTTTGAAAGTGCTTCATGAGTGAACCTTTTCCGTCCAACTACAGAATTTGCGTTATCAAGGTGGAACAAGTTATGTTGTCTCGTAAGGTGATTATGAATTTCTGATTAATATAAAATTAGATTTCATCATATTATTAATAATAAGATATGATACTTTCAGAGTATCCATTTCATAATGCTAATCCAAAGAAAATGTGTTTGTAATTGAATAAAGTTGATGTGTTGGAGTGTCAAATGGTAGACGATACAGTACTTTCAGAGCTTTCCTGTATAGAGCGGAAATTTTATAAAAATTATTTTTAGAACAAGATCCCCATATATTAATTAAATATTTGATTCTACTACAATTTGGGACTTCTTCTTAGGGCACCAATCAAAATATTTAATCATGAATTACCACAGAAATATAATATTCAATCAGGTTATTTCAAATTATAAACTATCATTATAATATGTATTTCAGACGGAATGGATTAAAATACATGAAAAATAATTGAACAAAGAATGAACAATCTTTTGGAAATGAGAATCTTGCCGAGTGCAAAAAAGTCGTTGACTAATACATTTTGAAATAATGGGTAAGATTGGAACCGTTGGTGTGGAAGTGAAAACTATTAAGTAAATTTTGTCTGTCGAAGATGCTAAATAGGTGTTAAATTATTTCATGGAAGTTCAAAGCATTCATAAAAATATCTATTTCGGATTATTGCGTTAAAAAAAAGGTTTCAAATGTGGTTTTCTGTTAACCAGCTGACGCCCCCTATGAACGTCAACCCTCAAAAGTCGAAACTTGTGCGCGCAGTGGATTACGAAGGCCTTACCTTTCAACCTGCGAATCCCAACGGTGGTTCTGTGGCAGGGAATTGAACCCCGATCTCCCGCTTGAGAGGCGAACGTGCTTACCACTACATCACCGAGAACCATTAAAAAATATTCATGATTTCATACTCTAACAATTTATAAAATTCAAGAATGTGCTGTATTGGTATGGATTTTCAAATAGTTTTGCCATTTCCACTCATGAAGCTTTGAAGACGATTTTCTTAAGGCACAAACAAATTTGTATGAAATGATGATTCAAACGAGAAAATCCTTTGCTCAGTGAATCTATTAGATTTAATATTAAAAGTGTACAACATGAGTGAAAGTTACTTATAAATCAATACAGGACGAACCATATAGACAGGAGAATAGTTGTTTTAACTAGTTTGTCACTTCTGTCTTTGAATTTAGCATCTCTGGATGATATACACATAGCTAATTTGTACATAGAATTTTACATTACATTTTGAAACATTGTCACCACCATCCAACCTAACAATATTACATATATGTTGTTTTCAATAAACGCTTGAAGGAAATTATGCTTTCCGTGTCTTTAATATTCTGATCCAGTCCATTATATTTACTTATCCCTCTGAAAAATATAGAGTTCTGACCTGCGGCTGATCTAACTCTTTGCAGTACAAAATTATCTCCTCCCCTTGTATTATATCCATGCAACTCTTCAAATGTTTGCAGAATATTTTGTAAATATTTCGGTGTCAGGCCTTTTCTGATTTTATGAATAAAAATCAATGCATTGAACTCTAAAAAATCTTTAACATTCATCCGATTTAAACTGGCTAGCATAAAATTAGTACTTGTATACCTATCACCTATCACAACCCATTATCAATCTCATTGCTCTTTTTTTTTAATTTCTGCAACCTATTTATATCCCCTTGGTTTGTAATGTATAAAATAGTACTGCAGTAATTAAAGTGTGTCAGTATTATAGTATTATACACTAATTTACGTGTTATTTGTGTCAAATATCCACCGGCCCTTCCAAGAACCCCTATTTTTTACCAATTTTTTTGCATATATAATCAACAAAGACATGAAATTCCAGATCACTGTCAATCATAACCCCCAAGTACTTTATTTCATCAACCAACTCAATGACTTCATCATTCAATTCAATTTGCAGGCGAATACTATAATACAGCTCTTTATATGCCCTTTTTCCAATAATCATTCCCTTTGTTTTAGATACATTCAATTTTAATTTATTAATTTCCATATAGTCTCCAACATTTTTCAATACACAATTAACATTATCTACAAGATTTACAATTGACTTGTCTGATAGGTATATTATAGTATCGTCCGCAAACAAATGAAATTTAGCACCTCCCATGATCAAAGATATATAAAATAAACAGGAGTGGGCCCAAAATACCACCCTGTGGAATCCCTATATGAATCACTTGTTCATCTGATAAATATCTTTCATATTTAACCTTTTGTCTTCTATCAAACAAATAATTCTCAATCCAGTCAAAAACCATCCCTCCGAATCCCATAAATTTTAACTTAGTAAGCAATCTATTCCTATCAATGGTCTCGAAAGCTCGTTTCAAGTCGAGAAAAACGATAGCTGTTACTTCACCATTATCTGAAGCCGACTTCCAGTCATTTATGCTACACTGAATTCATACTGATTTGGAAAAAACTTTATACCTTCCAGAAAATTATTGATCTAAATGAAAAAATGTGTATGATATACCTTATCACAGCATGGAATAGGATCAAGACAAGAGACTCGTGGTTTCAAAATAGGCGTCTTTCCACAAGGACAAGTTTTGATGGCATGGACATCTCTGGCGCAAACATCACAGGGCCCTTCGTGGCACACTTTTTGACATTTATGATTGCCGCAAGATAACGTTTTGCTGCATACTTCACCGCAGACATATACAGTTTGGCCTTTATATTTTGCACAACATGGCACCTTCCTTCCTTCTTTTCCACAGAAGCATTCTTGAATGATCGTTTCAGTGCAGGGACTGCATTCTCCAGAATGGCATTTCGACTTGCATTCATGCGAACCGCATTCCAAGGTTTTGTTGCAGAACGCATCGCATACAATTTCTACGTCGTTGCTACATTTCACTATCGGTTTTGTAGCACCACAACCACACTCTTTAGCAACCATCACGGAACAATCTGGACATGGTCCAGGATGGCATAATATGGTACATTTATGCTCGCATGTACGGCCTTTCCTCAGACACATTTCTCCGCAACTGTGTGGTATAGTACCAGCTTCGTATTTAGGCTCCAGTGTTTTACCGCAGTAACATCTATATTCCTTCGGTAGGTCACTACATACGTTTTGGCAAGCCGGACATCTCCAACTGTTTTCCACTTTCGATGATTTTGCCCACGCAGCCACGCAGTGCAGGTGCAATATGTGGTAACATATTATGCACGACCAGACTTTATCGTTATTTTTTATTTTCTCGCAACAAACCAGACATTCCAAAATGCGACGATTCAGCATTTCCTCCAATCTCTCTTTCTGAGATGCAGCATCAACTGAAACATGGAATAAATATAAAATTCGAACGACTCAATCATTCTTCATTTATGGTGACAAATGTGGTTATATCAGGAGTACCCGATATTCAGGTCTATTCTGATGAATCTTTCGATATTGAATATTGGTTATTGACAATAATCAACAAGCTGTCTGAGCGCACTCAAGGAGCTAAGTACCCATAATAGGTTTACTCTAGCATGGGTACCCGGACATGAGGGTCACAAGGGCAACGAGGAGGCCGATGCTCTAGCCCGTGGAGGCGCATCTAAGGCTATGATCGGCCCAGAACCCTTCTGCGGGGTAGCGAAAGCAAGCATAAAGACATCCATAAATTCATGGATGCAAAACGAATCGAAAGATTGGTGGAATAAGTTCCCTGGAATGAGACAGGCGAAAGAGTTCATAAAGGAACCAGCGCCCAGATTCACGGAAGACCTGCTGACTAACAAACCGTAAGGTTGTGAGGGTAGTGGTGGGCCTACTAACGGGGCATAGCCGGCTCAGAAAAAATATGAGCAATATTGGTCTGACAGAAGAAACCCAATGCAGGTTCTGTCAAGAAGAGGAAGAAACCGCACTGCATGTGCTCTGTGAATGCGAAGCGATAGCAAGGCTGAGACACGCAAGATGCCGGGAAGAGAAACCAGAGGCTGCTAGCTATATGAAGGAGTCAGTGTCAAGGCTATGGAGTCTCATCAAAGAGATCAAGCTAGACAAAAAGCTCTAACAGCCAAGGAGCATCACAATAGATCTGAAAAGGTCGCAGTGAATCAGGCCATGGGCCAGCTCCCCGATAATCTAATCTAATAATCAACAACTGTTATAAAAGACTATTATCATACACCATTGAGATTTCAATTCAATTTTTTATTATCCTTACAGGTACTTACTGGGTTTTCGATATATAATATTCAATTCCCGAAAAATATTAATTATATTGACAATTTTTGATGTGCACCATAATTGCATTTGGTTCCATTCTTGAATATTTCTCAATAATCTAGTGATATTCAAGAATCAATTGGCCACCAGATCTGATTTACTGATCAGAATGGATAATCCACAATAAAAACTGATCGGAAAGAGCAATGATGGTTCTTTGATTTGAATGCATTTTCTAAAAGACTCATTTTGTCAGATCGGCCAACCAATAAATTCCTGATGTTTCAATAAGTAGCAACATTCATTTAAATAATTACTAATTGGACATGTTCTATCCATAGTTTTTTAATTGGCGCATCAACTTGTTGGGGTAGATCAGAAGTCTTCCCTTCTACACAGTTGTATAGATTCCAATATTATTTCTTAATTTCAGATTTTGGTAGGAGTTTGAAAGTCTAATGCTCGGCTCGTAGACCAAACTTTTACTTTCGATTTATCTTTTACTTCAAGAAAGTTTTCACAATGCTTATCAACGGAGACGTTCATACACAAAATGTTAAAGCAAAAGTGTCTTGTATGGACGTTTCCATTGATTAGCATTGAGAACTTCCTTAAAGAAAAAGTTAAATTAAAGGGGAATGTTTGGTCAATGAATCAAGCCAAAAAAACTATGAAGGAAGGATTTATCCACCACAAAATAATGTCATTCAAACATTACTCAAAGTGAAGACATTGTTATAGTAATAATAACAGGGATTTTCCAATCGATTTACTGCACGAAAATGGACAAATATTTGATCTTCCTTTCTGACATTGGAAAGAATGTAAGGGGACATAAATTCCAAAGAAAGAGAGAGTGCCTCATTTTGACTCCTGCTTTCGGTTCTATGGATCAGAATACGTAGGTACGTCTGACATACGACAAAAAATTCAAATGAACATAGGTCTGGTAATGCTTCATTTTTTCCTGAATATCTCAATAACCCCTGAGCCCATTTTCTTAAAATTTGTGGTGGTATTTGGGGTATTGAGGGGGTGATTTGGCCATATCTAGATTGAAATCATTACGATAAGTGGCGTCCTGGAAGGTACCTTAACCAATATTTTTTACCAAAAAAATGTGCGCCATTGATTTCTTGAAATTTTTGTATTTCTTTTCCTATTGAGCTACTGAAACTAAAACTTTCATCTTGCTGTTTTTGAAAAAAAAATATATAAAAATCGCTGTTCCATGACCTTGGTACAACTAAGTACAACAAATAATATAGCACAAAATTCATGTTTCATGTTTTTTTTTGGCATTACCACTTTGCATGCCACTGGCAAAATAAGACAGTTTTTTGGTGGAGGCTTTCGCGGCCGAGGCTTTCAGTATCACTCTCGGTATCACTACTTTGGTTCGGGTTTGAAGGCCGTCGTTTTTTGGAATTTCTTCCTGACGTTTTGCTGGCGCGAGTGGCTAGCTTCTTCTGTTGCATACAGTGAATACAATTTAAAAACTGTTGCACGTCATCGATGACGACATTAAATCAACGCACTAGTACCAATCCATTGATGAAAATACATTGGAACGTTTATATTGAATTTTAAATTTGGCGCCTGTTATTCCTTGGCATTTGGTTGGCAGCACTCTCGATGTTCCCACAATTTGTTTGAAGTCTGTTATTTACCAATTGACAATTGTAATTCAAAAGAAACAGTTCTGTGTTGAACTCTTTTTGTTACTCCAAATAAGATGATTAATTAATTCTATAGAAAGTATCAGTCTCAGGCTCTCTGTAAAAATGCCAAAAGAGTTGGTGACATATTCAATTAGTTATTTCTAAATGAAGCGGAATAAAAATGTCCCTTTGCTTCACAGCTGTTAGAAAGCAAAATTGAATACAACGTAGTAAATTACATTCATACAGTCAGATATTCATTTTTATCGTGTTGCAGCAGATTTGAAGTCAAGTATGTATACTGTCAGTGCGATTTCTCAAAAGATTAAAAATAACTAAGCTCACAAAACACCAAGAGGATTACAAATACTATAAGTGTTATGAGTAACAATATTCATACTATGTAGGAACACAGTAAGTATTTGCAGTTTATAAATATGGAAAGATCTAGATTTTTCAAAATAGTTCGGATGTAGCTATTCAAAAAATATCATTTGAACCTTTGGAAGGGCATATAACTCTACGTTTCGTACGTATGATATACACCTACCTATGTAGTAGTAGTAATCTTTATTATAGGATATATCCTAATCTCACATGATATCATAAGTAATAACAATTCAAATTTCCACACAATGCCAAAAAATGTTAATAATATTCAAATATGTATATAGATAATAACAATAATAAAGACAAAATAGATAAAAAAGATTATGAAAAACATACACAATATATAAGAACCAATGGTAAAAACAGATATTGATATAGTAACACACCCATACATACATATATACACATATATATACATATATACATACATACATATACACACACACATACATACATGTTATCCAACCAACTAACGTTCTAGATATTCCAGTAATCTACTTTTAAACCCTCTCACAGTATTTGCCTCTTTAATGGCATTTGGTAAATTGTTAAATTCACATAGTCCCTTGTAAAATAAATTTTTCATACCGCCACCAGTGTGAGTTCTATATATATGAAAATTAGCATAAGATCTTGTCTCGTGTTCATGCATTTGATTATTGAAAATTAAAAATTCGTTAAAATATGTTGGTTGGAGACCTTTGGTTATTTTAAATATAAAAACCATTGTTAAAAAAAATAATCGATTTGAAATCGACAACCACTGCAGCATATTTAACATGTGATCAATGGAAGTATAACAACTGCATCTTAAGATAATTCTCATGCCCCTATTTTGGAGTTTTTGAAGTTGTGAAACCCTGTTTTGGTTTATTAAATGCATTAAAGTTTGACAATACTCAAAATGAGGTTTAATTATACAATTATATGTTAAAATTCTGGAAGTAACAGACAAATTACTTGCTATCCTAGAAAAAAAATATAATTTTTTTGAAATTTTTTTTATAACATATTCAGCATGACTGTTAAAACTCAGAGTGTTGTCTACAATAACTCCCAGATATTTTATTTCAGACAAACTATTAACAAAGGTTTGTGAAAATTTTTGATTTTCCTTCTTTCATATTCAAGATGTCACTTTGATTTATATCCAAAATGCCATAATTCCATGACAATCTGGCTACAGTGTACTTCAAAATTCAACCACGCCCATGATGCAACAGTATTTAAATTGTATCAGTTGTAGGTGTAATGGCGCCAACAACCATCCCAATTAGAGAGAGAGGTATTTAAAAATCAGTGAACATGAATCTGGTTGCAACAAAATCAACGCCAAAAACTACATCTTTTCAATCTTCACGTTTGATATACGAAGAAAATGCAATAATGTTAAAAACGTAGGAATTTTCATTTCTCATTTTCTACAATAATGGAAAAAATCATTATAAACTGAATCTTTACTCCTATTCTTCACAATATCGGTTTGCAATTTATTGTTAATAATTCTCCGATCGGGTTGAAGTGATAAAGATACATGAACCACGGCATATGAGCAAGTTAATAACAATGAGTTATTTTTCATATCATTTATCTAAAATTTTCCCTCAGTAACACTCTTTTGAGTAGGTCCAGGAGGCTGAGATTTGAGAATCTTCACTTTCACTTACCAAAAGGTTGGCTTTCAGTCCAATTTACTGTAGATTCAAGACTCAATTGAGCTTACACAATTGATACCTGAGAACTTCTATTAAATAATCACTGATATTTGAATATACAGCTCAATATTTTTTCTAAACAATACCTGAATTATGAATTAAATTGTATGGAAGAAAGTATACTCACTCTTTTTATTAGATTTGATGAAACTTTCTTCCAGATGTTTGCCATTAGCCCTTGATTTTCTCCAGTCATTTGAAAAATTTCCTTGATCACATTTATGAGATCTGTTATCAAAATAAGGTTTGGAACCAACCTTAAAATTATTTGAATGTCCAGGATCTTTGGACTCATAATCACTTCTTCTATAATCTGGTACGCTGTGATTCTTTCTATTGGAAGAATAATCATTGATTTCTTTAGATCTATAGAAGTTATCATTTCCAAATTTTCTATCCTTGTAGTTTATTCTTGGTTTCTCAGCAAATGATTGGGAAAACCTACTGTGATTTTGGAGTTTTTCATTGGGTTGGGAATATTTATCATGGCTTTGGTTGGGTTTTTCATAGAAATTCTTGCTAGAGTTGTATCTTTTTGATTTTTCTGAATTTTCCCCATATCCTCTGAATGGACGTGAGGGTCCAGAAATGGATTTATTTTCAATGTCTACATTTCTATTTTGTGAAAAATAGGGTTCCCCAGAATATCTTGCAAAATACCTATTGTCTGCACCAGTTGCATGATTGATAAAATTTTGTGATTTGCTGTTGACAAAAATTTTATCTTCAGATATATCTGGGTTTGTCCTACTATCAATTATTTCTTCTAAATTATGATTACTAATACCATAAGAATTCATTGAATCTGGATTCTCTCCATACTCCTCTTTCATGTGGAAAGTACTATAATCATTTCTGAAACCATTGAAAGTTCTTCCAGTACCATATTGATTCCTTCCTCTCCCTCTTCCATTGTCTTTTATTCTATTCCTATTGAAAAACTGTTGTGGTTTCTTTTTAACTGCTCCATTGTGAGAGCCAGCACTCAAAGGAAAGAACTCTTGAGCAGTAGGTTCCAAATTTGACAAACTTACATTTGAATTTTGGGAATTATTTCCAAAAGTTTGGGAATGGATCGGGAAAGTTTTTTCTTCTCTGCTATGGGTGGACATGTTGAAGCAACAGTTTCATGTAGGTATTACACTCTAACATTGTTTCTATAACCCACGATTCTAAAATACATCACTGGATGACTGTCACATCACTCACATTACTAGAACAGTCCCAGCCACCCGAGAGCGGTGGGCAAATCTGATACTGAAATTTCGTTATGTATAATCATTTTTACAAATTCTAGTGACAATGGAAATAATCCTTACCTTTTTTGGAATATTTATTTTTTGGACATATGGGTCACAAAATATCCACTTGCTCAAAGTTGTGCAATTTATTAGTGAAAAGTGAAAAAGGAAACTGAAATTCACACTAGTACAATCTCAAAAAACAGGTCATTTGACAAGAATGACGGGTGACAGTGTGACAGTTGTTGGTATGAGTATGATCCGATCGAGTTCGAAAATAAGTTAGGTTCGTTCGATATTTATTTTCTCCGAGATTCGCGAATTTGATTGGCAACACAACAGTGCGACTAACGTAAACTTGACAAATCATGGGCATTCGCGTATTTATTATTATTTCTATGGCATTCGCAAAGGGGACAACTTGCAACAAGTAAACACATACGTCATTCCTTCTAATTTCGAGAGGAAATGAGAGAAATCTAGGACGTATGTCTGTTAAGAGTACTAGTTTGTTTGTAAATAGAGCGGCGTTGTCAGTTTTATTTCTTTCTGATTTCGATATTGGACGCTGTGACGATAGTAAATATAAATATTGGATATTTATTATTCATCGATTATATTGTGCTTAGACAAGAGTTATAGGTGTATTGGTAATATTGTGTACATTACCCGTTCGATACGATGAAGTGTTTTGTTAAGGATTGTGGTAATTCCTGGAGAAAGGGGAAGAAAAAAGAAAACGTTACTTTCCATAAATGAGTTCTTGAAAAACCTGTTGAAAGTGTCTCTAGAATAAAGAAAACGTTTTCAGATTTCAGCTTTCAGAAAGTGGTTTCATAGATTAGGAAGTGATCTACATTTGGAGTGGCCTCAACCACAGCATTACAAAATCAAAATCCGCACTGAACATGTTCATTTTTCAATTCGATTCAATTCATACTGAAATACCATTAGATTTGGGGAAAGTGGTCTAGACCCGGTCTGGCGTCCTTCAACATTAAAAAAACAGTTTTCAATGTAATTTTCATTGTAGTAGTAGGATATAGGAATAACTTTTTGGTGTGAATCAAGATCTCATTTCGTATCTTCCATTCATGGATTTTTTTATTATAAAACGTCTATGGATAAAACAACATTTTTACTGTTCTGATGTTCCATTTGAAACTGAAATTTCCAGTTTTATAAAACCAACCCATTGCCCATCCCCAAGTTACGCACGTTATATTTGGCGCAGCTACTGTGAAGAGGACATTTACAGTGTTGCAGGTTATGTATGATTTGTCCATCCGCCATATTTGAAACGCATTCTAGTTATAACTATGAGTTCTGTGGCCATGCCCCATAAAGGCCAGTTATGATCTCTGTCTATCTATGGCCGCGTCTAACGTCTCAAAGCGCCTAAAGCTGCTGCACAAAATTTGACAATTTTCCATGTTGAAATGTCAAATTTTGTAAAGCGGCTTTAACCGCTGTATTCTGTTAGACGTTAGACGCAGCAATTGACATATATAACGTAATAACGTCAATGTATTGTATCTACCCGTGGTGGGTAATCGCACGTTAAAAGGTAAGGCCTCGTTAATCCATTGCTCGCACAAGTTTAGAATGAGTTCTGAGGGGTTGACGGTTGACGTTCGTCAGCTGGTTAACGGAACAAATAATTTTTTAACATTTTTTTCTCTGAATGGATTCGGTTCTTCTAGGTAGGGTAGGAGTTAAACACCATAGCAAACTATGAAAATGAGGAGCTAAGTTCTTAAGAACAAGGCAGCTCAATTATTTTTGAATTGAAAATTATACGGTCAATATGGAAATTATGAGCGAAATAAGAAAACCCAGTGATGTAATATGCAGATTATGTTTGAAATTGATGCCTCTCGAAAGTTGCAAGAAACTGGATGGTTTAACAAGTGATATATTAGAAACTTTAAATTTGGTAAGTATTACACTGGCGAGGGAGTTGGTGCTGTGGTTCTGCATCCACCTGTTGACCAAAAGGTCCCAGAATCGAATCCCCAATGGGACAGACTGTTCTTTATAAGAATTTCTCTGTCGTGTTGGCGATTGACTTCTGCCACGTTTCAAGGTTGACGGGTCCGCGATAACCTTACTGCTCCTGAGTATGGCTTAGGGAGTTAGTAACAAGCCTGATGCCATTTAACATGCAATCATAATTAATTGGGAATAAGTAATTGGGGCCCCTATATCACTACAAGTGAGACGTTGGGGGTCCATAGATAAAGCCCCCATTGCTCTGCGATGGGGGAATACTGGACATAATGGTGCGGAATAGGAAGCCAGGCTCAATAATGAAAGTCACACACACACACACAGAAGTATTACTCTGGACTTATGCAGCAGTTTCAAGTAATGAGAGATGGAAATTATCCAACTTATGACAAATGCATAAAGGTTTTCATTGAAAAGTGAAGGTTGAACTTATTGAAGCTTCCGGGCCACCGTGCTGGGTAATCGCACGTTGAAAGGTAAGGTCTCGTTGATCCATTGCTCGCACAAGTTTCGAATTCTGAGGGTTGACGTTCGTCAGCTGGTTAACGGAAACGAACAACAACAATATTTAGAACTTATGTCTTATTACTTGAAACTGCAGCATTTTTAAGTAAAAAGAAATAAGTGAGGAGCTATAAGAAGTTCAACCTCTTTTCAGAACAGTTATGCAATTGTCATAAGAAACTGCTGCATAACTCCGGTGTTACTGCTTATTGTCATGGAGTATGTCTGTAAAATAATTTCATTATACTAGAGAGAGCTTAGTCATCATGCAAAAGTTGAATTGACACATTCTGTCGATTAGGAATTTTTCCAGACCCTATCACAAAATATTATTATTTTAAGAATCTAAGGGGTCCAAATCAGTATTAGAATCGTCAATTGTAAGGTTAAATCTTGCTTAAGCATTCCAGATCACATGATGTCTGGGTGACAAACACCATTGTTACCATAGAAATCACTTTTTTGAGAAAAACAAGCGAAAGTTTCTGGGGGCAGATACCGCCATATTGGTTCATTTCGTCATATAGCCACTTTAATTTCATCATTTGACAAGTATCTGGAATGCCTAATAGGCTACATTAAACATTCATTTTGAAGATTAGAGGTTAACAAAACAAACCTGTTGAATCTTCAGTTATAATAGTAGTCAGTTAATGTGTTATGATATAGTACAACTCCTATTTGATCTTGTCACAGAGATGATGGCCATATTGCGCACTGTAAGATAAGCAGTCATTTGAAACTTTTTATGTTTGTGATGTACCTATATACAAGATTAATATTTTATTAAAATTTAGTTTAGTTTCCTAGGACTATCTGTATGTTTAATGATTATGTAAATGCCTTTTTTTGTAAATTAGATTTATCTATTTCAAATAAACTAGTACTAAGTTAAATGAGGTTCATCACAATGCTCTACCTTGTGGGCGCACTTGAAAAAGTGTTTGATAGAAGTCGAAAATGTTATAAACCCCTCTGTTACCCTGTTAGGCAATGAATTTCAATAAAATACGAAACAGATCTTCCATAAATTCTGTTGAAGAATGTGGTTTAGGTTGTTTGTTGATCCGTCAGTTAGTTATTCCAGACAACAAACGCATTTTATGAATATATCAACAAAAAAAAATTTGTAGTGCTTTAAATATGAAAGCTAGCTCAATAGTACCAGAGACTTTTTTGTAGAACTAATTCAGACCAACATTTTTGGTGAACATTATATTTGTCTATACTGAACCGTTTAGTCAGTGAATACCTTTAAAGCATCACATCTCGCTTTTCTACGACTTCATTTACATATACTATAATTTCTCACTGAATTCTTTGTTCAATCATAAAAATATATAGCCTATATCACTCCTGAATAGTGTAGCTTTCTGTAAGTTAAAGAATGTCCATAATCAGATCAGTATTTTCGAAAATTACCCCCTACAAACAAACAAACATACCAACTAACAAAGTAAGAAACAAACCTCTTCATAATATTAATATAGACTTTAAAACTATTTAATCTACTTTCTTTGATGCACAAGTGCAAAATAAATTCAATATATAGGATTTGATCTAGGATACAAAAAGCATCTAGAATTGTTTCAAATGATAACAAAGATGAACAGGTGTCATATTCCTTTTTTATTCCAGAAATTAATATGCTTCATTGAACCAATGGTGTGTGATAACTGCAGCAAACGATTGGAGAATGCATTCTCTTTCAAATCAAAATACACTGACACAGAAGACTTTTTATTTCCATATATCAAATCTGCCCTAAAGGAGAATTTGGATCTACAAAAAATATACTGGAATGAGAAAAAAAGACAGGAATGTTCAAATGAAGATTTGAAAGTATGTCGTTTGTGTTTGGAAGTAACTGATCATCCTGTAGCAATAGACGAGTCACTTGAACAATCAAATTTCGAAGAACTTTTCACAGAATATCTTCCAGAAGTTGTGAGTAATTTACCTTATCAGAAGCAAATTAAATAATTGTAATTTTTTGTTTTTAGAAACTCCATGTTATAAATAACCCTATTATTTGTGCAATGTGCTATGACCATTTTCAAGATTTTATCCAATTTTTGAAAGATTGTTCTGCCACAGAGGAAAAGTTAATGGTTGAATGTGGATTATTGAATATTGAGAATGAATCCAACGAATTGTTCACATTTATATTACCAGATGGTGAAGATATGATAAAAAATGAAAATTGTGAGCTACCTGGTGTCAGGTGTGTATAATTGATATAATTATTTTACATAGCATTCTGTTTTGCTAAATTGGGACTGAGGCACAAAATTATCAAACAGACTTCAGTCATGTGGCTCCTCTTTATACTATTGACCACCAATTTAAACATTTGAAATGTTTATTAAGTGGGTTCTGGCCTATTGTACCAAAGATATCTTCCTCGGTTCCAATGCTATTCCTGAATAAACTGGATGCCTAATTATTAATATAATTGATTCTTTTAGAGTTCAACTTGTATCTAAGAAAGAAGTTGATGGTGTGGTGGAGGAGTCGAATTCCATTAACCTCTTTCAGGTGAAAGCAGAAGCAGATATATTAGAATTTAAATGTGAGATTTGCTCGTTTGAGACAAAGAGTAAATACCGTTTGAAAAGGCACATGATTGTTCATAGGGATCCATCAGAAGGAAAGTTGTTCAAGTGCCAAGAATGTCCAATGGAAACTAACCATAAGTATTTATTCTACAATCATGTTAGAAAAGCTCATTCAGACGAAAAACCCAAGAAAAAGTTCAGTTGTACTCAATGCACATATGCAAGTAGTTCTAAAGGAGACATGGATCGACATGTTAAAAGGCACAAAGATCCCTCAGAATTAGAGAAATTTCAGTGCGAGAAATGTTCCTATACAAGTTATGACAAGCAATACATGAAAAATCACAGTAAAATTCATTTGGATCCCTCTGAAACCGTTACTTACCATTGCGGAGTTTGCCAATACACATCAAAATACAAAGATAAAGTTATACGACACGAATTGCTTCATAAAGATATAAGTGAGGTCGAAACATTCGGATGTGACTTATGCAAATATAGGGCGAGAGATAAAAACAGTTTGGCATTGCACAGTATAATTCATAAGGAATCGGCAGAATTATTCCCATGTAACTTTTGTTCATTCAAATCGAAGCACAAACAAAGTTTGAAAACTCATCTGAAATTGCATCCGACTTCACCGAGCACTGAAACATTTCCTTGTAATCTATGTGACAGGTCTTTCAAATTGAAAAGCTATTTGCAATCACACATAAGGCGTCACAAGATGACAGAAATATTACAATGTGCTCTGTGTTCTTACAACACAAATCTAAAATGCAACCTTTCAGCGCATATGAATAGAGTTCATAATGAGAATGCAAAAATTTACGAATGCGATGAGTGTAGTTATAAAACAAAACTGAAAGGTTCTCTCAAACATCATAAGCTCAGTCATAGGAGTATTTCTGAGGTGAAACAGCATATGTGTACAATATGCTCGTATGTAACCAAATATAAATACTGTTTGCAAAGCCATTTGAAAACCCATGAAAAGAAAAGGAAGCATAAGGTTAAGCAAAAAGATGAAAAAGTTGAACCAGAATCTACTGATCATCAGACGGAATAAAATTGTACTTTATTCATTTCTTAAGATTTGAAATTCAATAAACAAACATCATGGGTTATCATACTCACCAAACACTTCAAAGTAGTCAAAAATACCTGAACAGTGAAAATATGAAAAGGCTGTTCCATGATATAATCTTGTGCTTCCTAAGGTTATTTCAAAATAACTAGTTTTTGAAATTTTCTCATATATCATGAATACTATTCTATTCCTATAGTTTTTTTAAATATTACAAATGATAGTGTCTTAATGTTCTTCATGTTTACATCCACTTTTTATTAAACAAATTTTTAAATCATATTTTTATAATTTTAAATACACGCTTATATATATATTTTATGACAAATTTCAATGACTTTTATGGAAGCTGTATATTGAATAAATGAAAATATATTTTGAATAAATGAAAAAATAAAATAAAAATATATTTGGAATTCCTTCTATATATTTAGACGATGCTATGCTTGTCCATAAGGAGTATTTCATTAGGCTAAAGCCCTAAAATATATTTTTATTTGTTTTTCTTCTCGAATTAGATACAATGGACAACTGAAGTGTGAATTTATCATTGATATCTGTACCATACTCTTGTATGTGCTTACACAAAATTATATATTCCAAGATTTACATAATTTTATTATTGTTATCTTAAGAATTATAGTGAATAAATTGCCTCAATGGCTGTGACAAAAACCTAGTGGCTGTTTCCATCTTCCAGTCCATCAAAAGGAACCAAACAAAAGGAGTTCGCCTCCTATCTAAAGAGAAAATTGACCCAGAGGAATTGGAAAACCATAAAGAAATTAATATCCAAGAACGCTGTTTTTAAAATTATGACAACAGTAACATTTGAAAGCATAATTTATTATTTTTTAAATATCACACTTATACGAAAATGACTAGAATTTGCTGCTTATACAAATCAAAATTGTGCTACGATACAGGCGATAAAAATGTTTTCTCATTGTGTCTCGAACTCGATATCCTGAAACATCCTGAAAAGTAAAACATTTGCTCAATCAGTTCAAACGAGACTTATCAAGAAATTGATTCATCTTTTAGTACAAATCATTCGAAGTTTTATCTGCTGAGAAAAAGTTTAATGTCATACAAGTTCGATATTGTTTTCATTACTTTTCAATTTTCACAGTGTTTTCCTTGCAACCATAGTATCTAGTTGAAACAGAATGGAATTATTGATTTTTTCTGATAATATTTATATTGTTTGAGCAATAAAGAACTACCAAAATATGAAAGTGTGTATGTTCCACGAGTATAAATAGATATATACGCCCTCGGGCGACTCACAAATCCTCAGGTCAGAGGCCCTCGGCTTTGTGAGATAGTCGCCCTCAGGGCATGAAATTCTACTCTATACCCTTGGTGCATAAATAAATATCATGAAGCAAGGGTTTGTGTGTCGCCCGAGTGAATATCAATTTTTTTTCCTATATTAATTCTGCTTCAAAATTATTATTGAAAGGAAATATTGAGTTATACACGGATGATACGACACTACTTATTCTCAGGACTGTATATTAACGAAAGGCTATGTTGGAATGCCCACATAAAAAAGTCAGACCACTCCTAGGAATATTATTTAGGGTCAGACAGTTCATTCCTACAAAATATCTAAGGTGCATTTATTTCTGTTTGATATATTCAAATCTCCAGTATTTTATTTCATTTTGGAGAACAGTCAATATATCTATATTGAATCCTCTCGAAAGACTTCAAAATAAAATAATGAAATGTTTATTTAAATTATCATATCTTGAACCAACCTCAAATTTGTATAAATTGCATGTTCTTTAGAATATTCAATCTGCTTTTAAAAATTTGTTTTCCTAAATTAATACAATTCACAGTCTCAATACGCGACAAATCAAACACTTATTTGTTGAATCTTATCGTTTGAAATTTGGAGAGAAATCAATATATAATTTTGGTGTTAAAATATACAATAATCTTCCAGAAAGACTAAAATTATTCCGAAAACAACAAAATTTAATTCTGAATTGAAATCAATTTGTTCTAGTTGAAATTCTGATCTCCATACATATCACAACTTTTGTTGGTCGTGATAAGCAAGTCTTTGATCCGGGTGTTTCTTCTCCGGCTGCGGTAGACAGTGCTGAGCGGTGCGACGATGGAGGTGGTAGTTTTCTTAATTATGTTGCACAAACGCAAAGAAAAGAATCACTTCGACCATTGCCGCATAGACTTTGATATTGTCTTCCGCGATTGTGAATGAGACGTCGGGTTCGGGAGCTCTTTGTTTATAGAACTTTTTTTTTATTCTCATATGATGTAATTATTAATGTGTTGTACGCTGTTTTATTTAGTAACCAAATAATTTAATTAATTGATTCATCAATTCATCCATTTTATGAACTTTGTAGTTTCTTGGGATTATTAACAGTAAATTATTCAACAGGCGTATAATGATGGCTATTATTCACCAGGTGAAGTTTATGACCACAAGCCTCAGGCGAATGGCCTAAATTACCGAGAGAATAATAGCCATTTTACGCGAGTAGAATACTGTACTTTATCCACGAGTCGTAAACAAATTTTTTGAAGTGTTTTGTCAATATCCCAAGTTTCAATTTTTTGAATTGACCCGTTCAAAAAATAAAAGGGGAAGGGGACATTAAAGAAATACACTGTATGACTGAATCAGTGATGATTTAGTGAAAAAGCTGATAAAATTAGTCTTTCCTTGAAAATTTTGATATTTTTTTAAGTGTTGAGGTGAATGACTTGAGCTTTCGTGAACATCAAGTGAATAAGATGCTCATATCTAAAATGCTTCAAAAAAACTGGGGTTTTCAGCATAATGCTTTCACAAAGCGCAAGTGCAGAACTGTCAGACTTACCCATCTTGATTACTTTCATCGAAAAAATCACAATCCAGTTCTTGATCTGCTATAATTTCTGAGTCTGCTGCTTCATGCAGGTCTGAAAAAAAAAACGTTTACTTGGTTGGTTAGTTGTGTGGGTAAAAGTGCTTGAATGTGTTCGATTCCCGGTCCTCAAGTAAACGTTCAAATACGACCCAGGTCAGAAATTTTCCAGAAATGTCATCGAGGACGACACATCTAATCGAATGTCTGTAAATAATAATCCTGGCACGTGAACCTTCCTATTCGATAGTACAGTGGGTTTTGAACGTTGATAGTCCCTTGCCCGCACAAGATCTACCTCCTAGACACCCGCGAGAGAGTTCAAGGGAAAAATTTATGAAAAAAGTTTCGAGAATAGCAAATAACTTAGCAGACAATTGCATAATTCGTCATAATCAGGGGTTACGTTTGTTTATTGTAAAAACCTCAAACAAAAGGTCGTGTTAATGAGTATTAATTAGCCCATTTTCTTGATATTGAAAATTAAACTCTTCCGAGGCCTTATTTATTTCAATATTTTCTATATTTATCAGTATCAACCCCTGAGGTTCCTCTTACTCGATAGATCTTATTGTGTATAGTGTACGGTTTGTGAAATAGCTCAAGACCCAGTTATAGGGAGTTCCGCGAACGCCAATACCATCAAGTTGGTTCATTAGGTGTAACATATATTCTTCTGAGGAGTTCACCCAAACTGAACAGTTAGTTAGTGACATCAGTCACTACCCTTCTTGAAAAAGATAGGAATACATATAATGGAATGGCCCATTTACTGTCAATTTTTGTTGATTCTGTATTGAATTGATAATAAAAAACAACAATTCTACCCACCCAACGAATTTCCACTGCCTTTGTCTAGTTGTTTATATCACCGAGTTATCACTTTATTCCAACATCTTCAAATACAATGTAACAGCTATAAAGATCCAATATAATGCATGCTCGAACAAAGTTGAAAAATAACAGTTTTTCCAGTGAACTCGACATTGGCTAATACCTGCCGGACATTCAATTGGGACCGGAAAATATTAATAAGAAACCATGAACCATGAATTATTCAGAGAGTTGTAGACCAGTATTTATTAGAGAAAGGCTTCTGTCAGCTCCCTGCATATACATATATGTGTGAGCTACGCCAAAAAAAAACGAGTCACTGCTTGAAAAAACCTCATCATGTCATGAATATCCAACGCGTAATGGTAACTTATTGAAGGTGCCTAAATACAAAACCTCCAAATTTAAAGACGCACCACTATATAAAGCAGTTAGTCTTTACAATGCGCTGCCGTCAGCTATTAAAAAAATTAAAGCAGAGAAATTATTCTATAGGAGCATTAAAAATCTCTTACTAGACAAATGTTACTACAGTTGCGAATAATTTCTGCATGATCGTAACTGTTGAATGTATTGTATTGTGGGTTAGATATATGTATGTTTGTTATGTAATTATTTTATTTTTAACTGTAAATAATCTGATGTAGTATATGATAGATTGTGGGTGTAATACGTGCTTTTATACAATTATTGTAACTGTAAAAATATGACTTGCCATATGTACTATTGTGTACCAAACTGGCCAATAAAGAATTGAATTAGTGTGATATGATTGTGAAATGCAAGTCAATGTCCTGCATGGAATTAACCGAGAAAGTAGGTAGTTATTTTTCACGAATATCCGCCCATTATTCAACTTTGTTGAATTTACTGGAAATGCAGTTTTTCGGGCTCATCTCGAAATATTGTATCGAAGTTGAGAACTTGTATTCTGGTGATTTCGAACTTACCTGACAACGGTGGAGCTGACAATGGAGGAACCACGGCTGTACTCAAATATTCTGTGTTCAGATACGGTGGAAGCTCGTCTTCTTCTTCGTCGTCATCCTCGATCGATAGTTGTTGGGAATCGACGAGGGTTAGCCATTGTGCATTGTGATTTCGGAATTTCTCAATTCGAATCCTTTCCGCCCAAACTTTACTGTGGTCCGAAATTATATTCAGGCACGTGTTGCACAATTTCCTAATCAATTTATTATTATCTTGAAGTAGATCGATGAGGTAAGCTGGTGCCTCTGAAACAAAAAGTTATTTTTATTAATTCAAGGTCGATATTCAGTCATGCCGGGAAGAATTATCCGTTAAGATGTCAATCTAAGATTGCTCAGTATTTTCATCATTCCTACAGAAAATATCACTTCTGGGATTTTGAAAAAGAAATAAAGGTTACAAGTATGTTGTGACCAATCAGTAGCTTGTCCCATCCAACACGTTTGTGATACAATTAGGTGACACTGCGATAGAACTATTGCGATGTTAGTAGTATATTACTTTTGTGACGTTCACTGGATACCACTGTAAATAATAGCGTTATTGATATATATTATTGTAAATGAATTCAACTAATAAGCATTAATTTGGTTGTCGAAAAGATGTGATGGAACTAGTTTATACTTGAATGATAGTATAAAATAATGTTAGCATGAAGATTCTCACGGACAAACTATGATGAGCTGTTTTCTCGGGTTTCATTCCGTGTTCTGTGGTTTTGATCCTCTGAAGGATTAGTATCACGACGTTTCGGCAAAGTCTCATTTGCCATCTTCTAGGTGATGTCTAGAGTTTCGACCTCCGAACTCGACTAATTAATTCGAGTTCTGCTTCTCAATATATAGGGGGGTTCATTGATGGTTTCTCTGTTCTGGGCCACTCCTACTTTATTCGTTGGTACGATTGCATTTGTCATTATATCTGGGTAATTACGTGGTAAGGTCCGACCTTGTTCTTGTGGTGTGATCTGCTTGGTTGTGTTGAGTGATAGGATGGATTATGTTCTCAGGCAGTGGTGACAAGGAATTTCATATATTCCTTGTGATCCGTCAGTCAAAAACCGCCGAAGGATCTCGATCGAATAATAACAACTTACGATAGAGTTTGAGAGGAATAACTCTAACACAGTAAAGGATAATTACTGTGACTCTGATATGCGATGGAAAACTAAGTGTTTTCGGTAGCTCAGTGGTTACAGCATCCCCATCTAGTTAATGGGGGTTCGAATCCCGCCTGAGGAAGTTTCGAAATTTACCATTTTCGAGAAGCGTGTGCTTTCAAATCGTCATTGACGGATTTTCTTGGTAAAGAGACTACAGAGAGATAGCTGATATTGTGCAATCAATTGTTAGGATTGATTACCAGTCGATTTTCCGGATTTTTGGTTTTTCTCTCTACAAAAACAATAGTTTTGATGTGATATCAAAACCCTCTTATTGGCCGCTCAACACCTTGGGTAGGTACATCACTGAATCTTTTCCTAGGATTCCACTCAATAGAATCTCCTTCATCTCTCCTATTTATTTTTAGGCCTTTTTGTTGCTGGTTATTACCTGTGCTGTTGCTCACATTACCGCTGCATTGTAGATAGAATAGTAAGTAGATGCTTGGATCCTCAGATCAGTAGCTGTGCATGACATCCTGCCCACCTTGGTGTGTGATTCAGAGAAACCTTCTTTATTATTGGCTGTTCACCAACGACAGTTTCACCTGCTTATTCAGAGAAAGTTTGAGGCATTCACTTCATTACTTCCAAGTAAGATCTACCCTTATTTACATCAATTCTACTGTCCTCGACTAAGTACCCTCAGTTGCTTCAAGCCTCCTGCAGTACAGTTCAAGGACGGGTATTTCATAACCGCTTCAGTGTTAACTTCACTCAGACAATTAGAGCGCCTGTAATATTGTTCCTTACTTTGGAAGCCATTTAAGAGCATATCTAGATTATATAATTTGCATCTTATAAGCTTCAATATTGCACGAATTTGCTTGCTTTAGAAACGGTAGCGTATTTGTACCAATTAACAAAATTGCTCTATAACTCCTACCTGCACGACTGCTATATCTATAATTAAACTTGCATTATCTTTGTTCAAATATTCAGGCTGAATAATGGAATAAATGGTGAAGTGAAAACGATTATAAGGGGTACCTGACTTGGTTGTTATCAGTAAGAGTAGTAGGACCATTGGGGGGACTGTAGATATCAGGACTCTATGAACGATCTACTTAAATATATATAATTTTCGAAAAATCTGCATTACTGTGCGAATCATTTAACCTCGACCCATTCCGAGTGAGCTAGCCCTCATCCTTGTTATCCTTACTCCTACTTCTGGTGCAAAGGTAACAAATTTTTTTGTGATTCGTCAATCAAAAACCGCCGAAGGATCTCGATCGAATAATAACAACTTACAATAGAGTTTGAGAGGAATAACTCTAATATGCGATGGAAAACTCAGTGTTTTCGGTAGCTCAGTGGTTACAGCATCCCCATTTAGTTAATGGGGGTTCGAATCCCGCCTGAGGAAGTTTATTTTTCTTGGATACCAACAAAATTTGCCTGAAGGCCTTCATCATTTCATTAATATGTTAATTATAGACATTAATACAGCTATCGTTATATATAAAACAAAAATATAAGAAAATCCGAACACGTCTTCCATCTATTCTGTAGAAGAAGGTCTATGCAAAATTTGAGGTAGATTGGACCTAGGAATCACGTTGTCCCATATAGGGGTGGAATTTTGAAAATTCCTTCCTTATCAGATGCCTATACGTCATTAAAAAAACTCTCCAAGTTTCAGATCTCTACGATTATATTTATAAAATAATTTTTTCTAAATGTCCAAAAATGATCATGTTTCAAAATATTCCTATTATATATTTTCAATTTCATAATGAAGGATGGAAGAGTTCTATATAAATTCATATCATCTAATTCATTAATGATAACTATTCTCAATATTCCAAGAAAAAGTTACAAAAAATGCCTTTTTCTCAAGTGCCACCACTGATAATGTAACGAACCTAACCCTGGGGGCCCAAAAATTTTAATTTCAAACACAATACTGTCTTCTATACTACGTGAATTTTGTTTTTCGTGCCCTCGATTTCAGGAAAAAATAAAACGTGAAAAATGTCATGTTTTCACCCTCCCAGAGAGTGAGAAAGAAAAATTATGGTGCATGTTTTTGAGAGCTGGGTAACATCATTCACAAGTCAACTGGAAATGTCATTTTCCACATTGCTAAAACTTCGAAGGGATCGCCATCTATACATTTTTTTTGAACTAACCGGACGGTGAACAACAAATATTATTTCTATGGAGTCTTATGAGTGTTGGATTTAAAATTATTATTTTGGAAATAATTATAACTTAATACAGTACAGAAGTGCGAATAGTGAAATGATTATGAAGTGTTGTTATGGTTTACAATCCAAAATTTAGCGAATTCATTGAAGTATTCCTACAAAATCGAGAAAAATGTGCTCGGTGTCAGAGTGCTCATTATATAATACTAGTACTATTTCACTACATAAATTCTCCATTAACGACAAAAAGCTTCGTCTCAGGAAAAAAAATATATTGAAAATTAGTAAACCAATAACTAAAAATATGTTTGTAAGTAGCCTCCACTTTCTAGAGCGTCTGAAAATAAAGTTTAGTGGACGTTTCAGTTCCCACTTTGAAGCCATTTTCAAGACTATAATATAATATTTATTAATATATAGTTAAAGCAAAGTATGATTACATTTATGTAAATAAATCATAGCCCCTAGTCTGTTTTTTAACCTTTCACACTATCCCCCAATTAGTTAGTAGCATAACTGCCAATTGTATCTCCTTATTGGTTAGACATATTTTTTTAAAAGCATAATTCATTCATGATTGGTAAGATTGGAACCTTTGGTGTGAGATCAGTTACTCTAACACTTGATATTATTAATTTTCTTCTGGAAATGATAACCTTGTCAAAGAATTGAATAGTTAGTCGAGTGATATCAGTTCAGCGTTAGGGTTGTTGATCTCCACGTTAGAAGTGGAGTACCCAACCTATTTCTTCATCTTTTTCTTTTGAAGAAACCTTATGTTCTGTAAGTTTTCTTCATAATACTCAGTACTGAATTATACAATGTTAAAGTACAGAAAAAGGTTTTGTAGCAAAACAAAAATCAGGTTTTTCTCATGATTTATTTGAATAGTAAAAATAAAACATTTTGTTGAAACACTATTCGGTGACATGTTTTATTAAATTTGATATATTGATCCTTTATTTATCACAAAAAGCTAATTACATGCAAAAATTTCTTGATAATCAACTTTTACTTCTATATATTTAGGAAATGACATTACCTACTCAATAACAAAATAATATAAGGGTTGCAATATGTTTGCAGAGCCCAGATAAACCCGCTTTGCAGAAACATTGGCATTTCCATTCCTCACCAGCCAGCAATATATTGATTTCATGCGGATGCTCTACTAAAGCTAATGTTCGCAAACATAAGCTCCTTATTTTTATGGTTACTTTCTTCCACTCCCTATGCAATGATATGCCCTGCTTTGAAGACAGCTTCACCCTCTTTCAACGGTCTAGTTCTGCTTTCCACGTAATGCAGAATATTACGTAGCTCCAATTCTATAAGACATTTTGATCTGGAATGTAGGTTGGTGAAGTAGTTCGAATTATAACACTCACGAGTAAAATAAGGCTGTAATACTAGCCAAACATGTAACTACCTCAGCACACAAAGCAACTGAAGACGTTTAAACAGTAATTTTCACTCAACAAGGCCTCAAGAATGCAAAACATGAACTAATAGTACCATTACTTCAAATGGCCAAAATTTGTTGTTCACCGTAAAGTGAAGCCATCTTGGATTTAGCAACGCCATCTATCGGTTGACGATTTTCGCCTATTGCTGTAACATTTGCATTTTGAAGGTTAAAAAAACTCGAACACCAACTTTAGTATTGCTAATTGCTACATACTTCAAGTGATTAAGCAATTTTGTGTAGCCTAATGAGTACCTTCTAGTGACATTGCCTCAATTGATGAAAATGTGTGGCCCTCCTTTCCACTTTAAAAAAATTCCAAGTTATCTGTTCCCATCAATTCTCAAACATATAACTGTGGAGAATTTTCATAGCAATTAAACACATACACTCAATAAGGACTATATTTATTCCATTAATAAACAAAGGAACATTTTGTTTCAATAACATTCATTTAACTGGTTACAAAATTCAACTGGCTTACACTAGAGATGAAAAAAATCATTTAGACAGGTTCAATATGTATAATGTAGGACAAAATTAAAAAAGACATGATTCATAAAAAGTTTCTTTACAACTGGTTGGTGCATTGAAAATGCATGATTACTCTGCTTCTGTCTCTTCAGAATGTTTTTTCTTCTTCTTCTTTTTCTTCTCTTTTTTAGGCTCTCCATCATCCACAGCAGGTTCTTCAACCGTCTCAACTGTGTCCCCACTCTCCGTTGTACCTTCAATTGTATCATCACCTTTAGACTTGCTCTTTTTCTTCTTTTTTTTCTCTGGAGATAGCGTATCCTGAGATGGTGTTTCTTCAGTTTCAAATTTGCGTTTCTTTTGAGAGTCATCCTCTTTAGCTATTTGCTCTACACTTGCAGCTGCTTGCACAGCATAATCAACATAGCTGTGTAACCATTCCTTGGGAGTGTTCTCATTTGGTTTCCCGTACTTATCCAACTGTCCCTTGGCAATGAGAATTTTCTTTTGACTTGCCCTTGATCCAAGCCCCCACTTCCTTGGATATAAATCCCTCTCCATGATAACTCTTTTGATTTTAGCCACTACACCATGGTCACAACTTGCCATAGTTGATGTTGTCATCTGAGCTATTGCTAGAGCGATGGCCTCTCCTTTCGTCGTCACTATTACAATTTCCTCATTCAATTCAATATTGTCTTCATACCTGAGAACACCTGGAAGCAAAATCTTTGCCCCATAACACACAGCATTTATTGAACTATCCTTCATGATGATCCTTTTATGTTTTATCAACAAACCTTCCAGAGGTTTGATAACTCTCCTCAGATAAGATTCATCCTTATGATGTTCATATAGCCATTGTGCATCTAATACATCATGCATAGTGGCTATATCATCTTCTTCGCTATGAACACCAGACTGAACTCTCCTGAGTTCCAACATCTGTCCACCAACACCTACGACTAAGCCCAAATGTACACATAATGTACGTATATAAGATCCAGCCTCACATTTAACCCAGAAAATTCCCATGTTTTTTGTTTCATCGTAATCTAGCAGTTTACTATCATAAACTGTCCTTACACGTAGCTGCCTTTTGACAGCAGATATAAGTGGAGGTCTTTGAAATAGTGCCCCCTTCAACTTTTCGAGGCCTTGGACAACAGTTTTGATGGAATCAACGGCCGAGTGCAATTTGAAAACAGCAACATATTGTTTTCCTGCAGCTTGCTGTGATTTTACTAACCTTGTGGCTCTTTCAATACACACTATCAAACAGCCAGTAACTTTAGGGTCGAGAGTACCAGAATGCCCTGTCTTTTCAACTTTTAGAATTCTCTTTATCCACGCAACCACTTCATGACTGCTTGGGTTGCTAGGCTTATCCAAATTGATGAAACCTGACCTGACATATTCAGAAATTTCACGTTTCAGAGGAGATGAACCGTTGGGAATGGGTACATAGTGATTTGTTCTTACATTTAGCCGATCGTAATTCTTCAAAAGTAATGGCCATTCTGACGTGTCCAATTTTGCAATTTTTTCTGATGACTCCAATGCAAAATCACCAGATTTTTGTAATTTAGTTATGTCTTCCGATTTTGTCTTCTTTTTCTTAGACTTCAAACTATTTGAATGATCTTCCATCGTTGTTAATCGGCACGTGTTACTTCAAAAATAAAGGTTATGTGAATGCCGCAGCAGCTACTTCTCAATATCATACACTCATGAATATATTTATTCTATTTCACCGTTCACTGTTTAGTTTTATTTCACTCAATGTGTATTGAATACAAGCTACATTCGGAAATGAAAAATGAATTGAAGTTTCAAGTTTCAATATACACAAACTTTTCATTCAACTTTTGATATAGTGACAAATGACAGAAGAGCGAATTGCCGTCTTCTTTCTTCTTATATCATAATTGGCCTTTACCATTTGGATATTTAGCCAGGCAACTTTCGGGTACAATCTGACTTTAACCGATACCACAGAATAGTAAACAAACAGAAGGAAAAGTGACCTCGTTAGGGGCGTTAGGGCCAGTTGCATAGGTTGTTTAAATATCGTATGGAGTTAAACTACGGATCTGAAAGAAAATGCAAGCGAATTATGTCAAATTCTTCTTAATCGCCACCAGGGGATCTAGGGGTCAATTCTTGAACCACATGTTCGTTCAACGTATACGTTGTTGCTAGGCAGTGACCAATCAGACCTATCGCAGCTCAGCAACAGCGTAAACGCAGAACTGCGAGTGATTCAGGAATAGGGCCCCCTACTCTCGAACCACACGTTCGTTTAACGTATACGTTGTTGCTTGGCAGAGACCAATGGGATCTGTTGCAGCTTAGCGAAGGCAGAACTGCGATGAGTGATTTAAGAATAGGGCTCCTGGAGCTTAAACCGAACCCAAGCCGAACCTATACAACTATAAGGCATTCCAGATACTTCTCAACATCTTCTCAAATGACGAAATTAAACCAATACGGCAGGATCTGCTCACAAGAAACTTTCGTTTGTTATTTTCAAAGGAGTGTAATTTCCATGATAAAACTGGCATTTATCCCCAAGAAATCACGTGTCTGGAATGGTTCCACCAACGTTCATATATAGGAAAGTTACGAAATGTCACGAGTTTATAGGCGAAGGGGTACCTGAGGCTAGGGGCAGGGTTTGGGGAAATCGAAGTTGGTAATTCTGGGGTAAATTGGGTAAATTAAAAATCTCTATAGGTGGCATAACCCCACAGAACCAAAGATAAACAGAAAAAGTGCAAAGAAATTGTCACAGAACACACAAACATATATGTTTTATGTGGCTGATTCCTGATTGTCTCTGTCGCTTGGTGTCTTTGTTACTCTGCTGTAAAAGTAAAAGATTTGTCGCGTTATCACAGCATACCTGAACCTGCGTTGCGTTGTGTATTCTGTCTTCTTTGTGGAGTTTAGGGAATCATTTTTTAAGTATTTCAAGTCGTTTCTTCAATTTTCATTAGTGTAAGGAGTTTCTTGAAGTAATATTTTACTAGCTTTCTATTAGGATAAGTTATTGGTGTTTTTTCTTGGGTGTTTGTTCGTTTTAGTTATTGTGTTGTATAAAAAACTTTTTGATTATGACGGAAAACAAGTGCTGTGTAACGGGCTGTTTGAACACTTGGGGAACGCTATCAAGCTCAAGTAAAGCCTGGAGTTTTCTCTCATTTCCGAAGAATCCTGTTGTAAGGCAAGAGTGGATGGCATTTTGTAATAAACCCGATACGTGGGTTCCGACAAATTATTCTAAAATATTCTCGGAGCACTTTCATGAAGATGATTGCGAAATAACAGGAGAGGACCAACCTAAGTCACGAGTGAGGTTGTTGAAAAATTGTGAGTTCTGCCAAAATCGGGTTTACCGTTTTCCCTAATTTTGTGGATATATTTGCTTGATTTCTCATTATGTTTCAGTTATTCCAGCAAAGAAATCACGGCTAGATGAAAATCACTTTTTACAAAAAATACTGGTTGGTTTACATTTTTCTCAAGTATTTTTGGGGAGTGTAAAATAATGTATATATATATATTTTAGAAAATGTGCTGGAAGAGATTTCACAAGGAGGTGCATCAGAAACATGTGTTTCTGGATTTTCAAAGCTGAAAGAGGATTTCAAAAAAATTCAACAGGAATTCCAGGAACGAAAGGAGATGATGAAAAAACTCAAAGAATGCAACACATTCCTAGGAAATAAACTGTCGATTATAAAACATGACAGAATTCTGATTCAATATGCCAGAACAATATTCCAAAGAAAAACTTTCATTGGAAAATTGATCTTAGATCTTTTTGACCATGACACAAGCACTAACCGCTACACTCACTTCAAATTAAATTGGATGTTTATTTGAGGAGATATGACTAGAAAATAACACTGGTTCTAACTTTCATAATGTAAACTATATTTACTCAGATTGAACTTGTTATAATAGGCTAAACAGCTTTAATTGAATGATAATACTTGAAAAAAAATGAGTTGAAATATATGAAAAAATTTAAATGAGAAATATATCCAAAAAAGTCATAAAGTGAATGAATCTTGATCTTGGTTATTGCGAGAGGAATTTCTCTATACCTTTCCACTACTACAATTCAATTGACAATACTTGATTTTTTTCATATATTGAATATATCAGAAACTGACAACATATGATTTATGCAGCAGTTTTGAGTATTAAGAAGTTTAGCCTCCACTTTTCAATAGGAACGTTTAAGCACTAGTCCTAATAAATTTGGGTAATTCCCATCTCTTATTACTCAAAACTGCTACATAATCCAATTTTACATTTAAATAATTACATCAGTTTCTTTAGTAAAAGCTCAAACATTTTCTTGGCCTCGGAAAAAGATCCTTGAACGACTAGTAAACCCAAATACTTTCCATTTCATATAGGAGTAATTATATCATACTCTGGCAAACTTTCTTGCTCCATGGGGAACAGTCCCACTTTTTTTAAAAAACACAGGTATTCCTTTCGGATTTTCACCAACCATACACAGTCATCAATTCTTCATTTGCTTTCGTTTCCAATTTTCACATATATCGAGATCAGATCGAGTTGAATTATCTGTCAAACCAAACACAAATACAAAGTGTATATCCACACTTTTTCTCAACTGACATTCAGTATTGAATACCATAAAGTCAGATTTTCAATACACTCGAATATTCATAGATCTTATTAGGAAAGCAGGTATTTTTTTGGCTATCTGTTGTTATCTACCAATCAGATACCAGAAACTGAAATCCACTTGCATATTAGTATATCGTGGAATTTTACCTTAACCTCATTGACGCCCCCGCAATATGGAGGGATCGATATGATGACATTTTGTAACCTTCCTCCTGTATACCAACGTTGGGTTCCACAAAAAATGTTTAGAAAATTTTTATGCTCAGTGCAGTGTTGCCAGTCCTAGTACTTTCGTACTAGATCTGGTACCATTTCACTCTGTCCAGTACGCCGATCGCATTCGTACGTTTTCTACGTTTTGATTTGAATCAAAAAAGGTGGATTAGTGAGCTGATACTTCGAAGGAGTAGCATACAGCCCAATCAATTTAATTTTTTAGGTAGTTGTTGATCTTATATCCTGAGACTTATAGTGATATCACTAAAATTTCTTGTTTCATTGTTTGGCTCATGCCTATTTAGTTGGAGACTTGACTAATTTTGTTTGTTCGATAGAGATAGGTGTAAATACAACCGATTTTCAATGTGAGCTTTATTTGTCTCGCTTGCTACAAGTAAGTGAACAAAAGGTCAAGTTTCTGCTAGTGACCGAAATTTTTAAATAATTGGGCTGTGTTAGCTTGTTCAATCAAAATATTGCATTTGCAAATTGCCATTTTTTGAAAAAACAGGAATTAACAAATGTGTATTTCTAAATTTTCAAATTTGTCAAATTTATGAATTTTAATATTCGAATATTTTTGCATTTGAATAAAGCTCAGCATTTCATTCAAGTTTTGAGATCATTAAGCTCAGTTAATCTTTTTCTCATATGAGACAGAATTTCTTTGAAAGCTTTCTCATGCTCTCAAATCATTTTGGGAAACTTTTTATAAAAGCAAAAAGTTCTCTGTGCAGCAGAACTGCAGCTATAATGTTCGATGTCCTGTTGATTATAAATAAATTTGATAAAAAAAAGATCACAGACCAATAATTGAGCTTAGCTTGGCTAATTATAGCTGTCCATTCGCTAAAGAATTAAAAATTAAACTCACCTGTTTTGCTGACTATATAATCGATATTTGAACCATGTGATAATGTCACAAAGAAGACGTACACTATCTGGAGTACAATTTCATCATCTTCCTGATGTGTTTTCAGTAAATCTATCAGTAGCCCCAATATGTTTGTTTCACAGAGCAATTTTGCACATCCTTCATCAGATGCTGCTGTGCCCAAAAGGACGACAACCTACAAATGATATGGTATTTATTTATATAAAGTCGAAATATTCGATTCAAATGAATTGAAATCTGAAGGAATCAACAGAAAATCTTTATAGGAAATATAAGAATAAAAAAACAAGTTAGCTCAGACAGAACGAAATGCAAGAATTGAAACTTTAAACATCTCAACAGAATGAAACTTACATGCAACACCATTTCAGCATCTGTGTTATTGCTCGTGATGACAGATTTCACCCATTTTTCCATATCAAAATGCCTGAATATTTCTGCCCAATCTAGATCAGGTAAATGTATATTGCTCAAGATACCAATACATTCCCGAACAAAATCTTCCTGTTTGGATTCAACAATGGCTTTTGCAATATCACCAACAAACTCCTGTGAAACAGATACACTTCATGTTTAAACAAAAAAAAAAGTTGAAACCAAACTGTAATTTTTTCAAGTGTATGATGATTTATAGTATATAATCTGAGTACATTTCAACTTACTATGAAAGATGGAGCTGAAGCAGGGTTATCGGAGATATTTCTCAACATTTTCATCAGCATTGCATCTTGGAAAGTGAAAGCGCGCATCATCAAAGACTGGAGCCTATTCTTTTTGATGATGTGCTTGGTATTGGAAGGGTCAGTAGCTAAATTTATACAAAGAGCAACCATTGCTTTATCATTTTCATTGCCTACACTCAATAGGAGCATGTCGGTTATCTGAAAATTAAATGAGCAAATATTTCGATAGTGAATAAAGTTATATATGGTCATCTTGTGGTAAAAACCAAAAAAAGATCATTTATCGCTTGATGAATAAAGAAATTAAAGTTATTTTTAAAAAACCGTGGGATATCAAAACTCTCACATTAGATAAACTAATAAAATTTTAAAGAGCAAAATTTGCATAGAAACTAACAAATAATTTACAAAAAGGTAATAGTCATTTCAAAAAAAAATCAAAATTACATAACTATAATATCAGAAATGCCAATAATTTCAACTTGAATAACATTCATTCGAATAAAGGCAAAAACAATCCTATATCTATAAGTTGTAAAGAAACTTACAATAATCTTTCAGACGATATTAAAAATTCAAAGTCTATGAATGTTCTCCTGAAAAAACTTAAACTAGAATTGATATCATAATGATGTTCATCAATCAATACACGTGTAAAGTTGTTGTAATTGTTACCTTTCGCTTATTTTGAAATATTTGAACTCAATTGTATACAATGTATTATCTTCCTTATACCAGAACTTGTTCTGTTTGGAAGGTTTTCTTGTCAATAAATAAATATATGAGAGTACAGAAATTTTGAAAAAGTTAAACTTTCATCAGAAATTTGTTACCCTTTCCCAATTTTTACCGCATAAAACTTTTTATTCTTCAAAGAAACTCTAAACGTCAGTGTCACTCCAATCATCCCATGACATAACTTGATACAAATGTTCATAATATATAGGGTTATACCATAACCTTCAATTCTTAGGCATTCGGAAGGTATCTGTGGAGTCAACCAAGTTTCGGAAAGACCAATAATATCAAATGCAAACATCTGAACATATTCGGCAAACAGTTCAAATTCGGTACACAGCGAACGTACATTAAAATGCGCGAAGTGTATCATATTGGTACGCATATTTCAAAGAGTAGGTAGAGCATTGTGATTAAGTCACTGAACCAACCCAAATTGTAATATTATATGGCATACAAACTATGATTAAATCATGCAGTACATTTAATCAACCACATCAATGAAATAATCTCATCAGTAAAACAACAACAATTATGAGTGCAGAAGCTAATGCAAATAAATCATCCTCAATGAATTCACATGCCAGTAAATAAAAATAGTTTCCTTTATTCTTCATCACAAAAATATCTGTTTTTGTAGGATAGATAAAAATAAACTGTATTTGACAAAAAGTCTGGGAGAATGAACAAAGAAGGTATAGTCCTACCGCTTCGATAAAGTTTTAAGTCTGTAACACATGCGATCATTCTCTTATTATTTTCACGCCCATTCCAAACATAAACTTTGCCGTGAGATGACCAGGCCTGATTGGCACCATACTTTTTTTTAGCAGCACCAAGAAGATCAAAGCGGGGTTTTGTTAGATCTTCGAATAGAGACATACCGGTGTTTTTGAGAGACTTTCTGGCATTGATTACTTCATTTCGTTTGAATCCACTGACGAAATTGACTATAATTGCGCGAGGATTATTCTGGGATCCCTTTCCAACTCGAAATATACTGTCAAAGTCGCTTGGCGAAGTAGGGACATTCAATTTATCCTGGAAAACAGCTCTAACAATATCTACTAATTTTTCATCAACGCTTTCCACCACGCCATTCGGTCTCAAGCCATTACGTTTGGAATGCTGTTCCAGATCATCAGACTTGTATTCCAGAGATTTGATAGCACTTTGATTTGTTATTGCTATCTTGTTGACTTGCCCTATTGATTGATTAAGCTCAACAATATATTATCCAACTTGGCGTCAAATTTACTAACCAAGTCATCGATTTTTTCATTGATTTTGCTCTCAAGTTGTTGTGTGAAGGTTTTACAGACCTTAGTGATAATTGCTTCCATTTCACTTTGGCTATCCTCACTGCTTCTGGTTCCGCTACGACCCATATTCACGATTTTATCGATTGGTTCAACTAGCACTGGGATTGCAACACTGGGATTGCTGATGATGCGGTTTATACCTAATAACTCCTCTAGGTTACTATCAATTACTTAGTGTAATCAATAATATACGTAGCACAATTCTATACACTTATTATGTCTATCGATGTTATTACCAATTACTAAAATCCAAAGTTTTATCTACTTATTCACGGAGCTCACGACCTACGTGTCTACTCGCACATTTCTCTTAATAAGTTCTTGTGGTATAAACAGTTTTGTTTCTCGGGAATGATAAGGTTATTTTTATATTTCTTCCTATGAAATACTTTCTAAAGTGCATTAGGCAGATCCTTCAACAAGCCAGGTACATTTGAAGTGCCTGACTGCCATAGTGCTCTAATGCGACTTACTGACTTTTGGTGAATTCGTTATTTCACCAGTAAGGAAACTCAGAATACCAACAGTATTACACAGTCGATTGGTTTATCCGATATATTATATTATAACATTTCCTTGGGTTTGTTGTTTCAATCCCCGAACAACCCTGAACTACTTTCATTACAACTGTTTATCACAATACAATACAATCACTTCAACTGCTCACCTAAACTATCTAATTCTCTGTACTAAAACTCTCTACTAGAAACTCTAATGAACTCTCCCCTTTGCGATGAAGTATCTCCCTATTTATACTTGCTATGGAGAATCTTCCAGACAATTCTCGATGATTTGTATCAAATTTTCTACGCGAGCAGAGATTTCCAGGAATGTTACGGTCTTTCTTCGGCCCCTCACATTATTTTGCGTTTACGAGTGACAGGGCCGGCGCTAATAGATTTTGTAACAATAAATAGATTTCACCTGGTAGGAATAATAACTGAGTAACCAACATGGCATATTTGCTTAGGTTCGTTTCATGCACATTTCCATTCTCACCAAACCAGTTAGAACAATTCTGCCTGGGCTTGACGCGAACCAATAATCAGCGACTTACAAACAATTGAAAAATGTACTGGAACGTTAATAATCCTTCATTGAATGAAAAAGGTGAATAATGCGCTTACAAAAAAGGTTTACTGAACTCACCAGTCCAATACAGTCTACAAACTGATGTTTGACATCGTCCTCGTAGCTAAGGTGGTATAATATTTTCAAAACGATTTCTTGGTGTTTATCGTCGCCTGAAAGTAACGATTGTAAAAAAAATCATAGAACAAATCTAAGGACAGTTGCCGACTTACTCAAAAGACTCATTATCTTCGGCAGTAGCCCAGCTTTCACGATTCGGAATCTGACTTTGTTGTCGAACGACAGATTGAAGAGGAGCTTCAAAGTCAAATGCACGAGGTCGGCGCTGTTGGAATCGAGCATGCGCGGCAGTTTTTCGATGACGTTCAAGCTGCCCGCCATCGCGTCTTTGTTGCACTGCATTATGGACAACTTTTTGAGGAACGTCACCACCAAAATGAGCAGATCGTCGTTGTCTCTGTCGAGCGCTTTCACGAGCAACCCGACGATGTTCCTCTTCGACATCTTCTCCTCGACCGTTTCGTCTTCGGATATGTTCAACAGCAAATAGAACGCGACTCGCAGCAGGTGCTCCTGCTTTTTGACGAGCGTGCGGAATCTCTTCAGTTTCTGTTCGTCGGTCAGTTTCTTGTCGTCGATGCACTCCATCGAATTGGTGAGGTCGTCGTATATGCTGCCCTCCATGATTTGGGAGAGGTTGGCGTCGGAAAAGTTGCCGGATTTCGGTCGGACGGGCTCCGGGATGCGACTGCGCGGTATTTCGGACATGCTGGCGCTGTTCGGGCACGGTTTTCTCACTATCGGTATGTCGGAGGGGAGTTCGGAACCTTCGAAGTCGGCTTTCCATCGGTCGTATCTCCGCAGCTCGTAATCGATTATGTCCATGCATATCGATCCTACCTAGAGAGAGAGCTTTATTCATCATCAATTTTATACAAAGATAGTACAAAACTTATCAGACTAGTCAACAAGTGAACAAGTATGAGTTCTTGAAGATATGTTGAAATGTACATGAAATAAAACAGATAAAACATACAGGGTGATTCAAAAGTACTTTGACAAACTTCAGGAGGTGACTCTTCACAATATTCTAATATGAATTGTCCAAATAAATAAATGTCCGGAAACGCTTCGTTTCCAAGATACAGGATGTTGAAGTTTTATTTTTATTTTCGTTTCTTTCAAATAACTTTCGAAATACTGAACTTAATTAAACGAAACTTGGTAATAGGAGGTTTTTGAGGTGTCGAATTCGAACCTAATGTTCTTGTTGCTCTTACTCGTAGGGGGCGCTACCTACACGTCTTTTTCTTTTTTAAAGATTCATAACTTTTTTGGGCGTACTTCTAGCACATTTTTCAGTAAAAAATTCGATTCCTCTATCATATCTACGTAAATAAGCTACCCCTGTTACTAGTCGCTGTAAGCAACCGTTTTCTAAATATTTGGACTTGAAAACTTCAAGTCGATTATTTGATAATCGATGCATGTTGAAGTTATTACGAATATTTTGCTTCTTTCACAATTATGCTTTGGAAATGAATTTGACGTTTTACTCGTTTGAAGAGGTCATTACTGTTGGGTACGTTCCTTTATGACATCCTTAAGCGAAATAGTTATTTTTGTATCAAGGGTGCATAATCAGTATTTGTTTTAATAAAATTTGAAAGAAATGTCAACATTTTATTTCAGGAAATTTTGAATATGTAGAATAAACTAAAATAAACGAAACTAAATTGTATTCAAATGAATTGTTGGAAGTGTCCACCTTCCGCGAAGATACAGGCAGTCAGTCGTCTAGTCATTGAATCTCGTATCCGCTCAAAAATTATTGGTGTGTTTCTTATTGTTTCACAGGCGTCTACTATTCGGTTTCTTAGATATTCCTCGTTCACTACTGGTAGGGGTGTAGAAGAACCTAGCCAAACGTGGGCACCAAGGTCCCCAGATCTAAACCCGATAGATTTTTATTTTTGAGGACATTTGAAGTCACTCGTTTATAAGACTCCAGTAGTGAACGAGGAAGATCTAAGAAACCGAATAGTAGACGCCCGTGAAACAATAAGAAACACACCAAATCTGAGAAACGAGAATCAATGACTAGACGACTGACTGCCTGTATCTTTGCTGAAGGTGGACACTTCCAACAATTTATTTGAATACAATTCAGTTTCGTTCATTTTACCCTTGATACAAAACGTCAAATTCATTTCCGAAGCATTCTTGTGAAAAAAGCAAAATATTCGTAATAACTTCAACATGCACCGATTATCAATTAATCGACTTGAAGTTTTCAAGTCCAAATATTTAGAAAACGGTTGCTCATGCACAGCGACTAGTAACAAGGGTAGCTTATAAGCGTAAGTCATATCTTGCTCTCGTATTATGGTTGTGAATCATATTATTCCTCTCAAAATATACTTAATTTTTTTTATATTCATTGTTACTAAAAATATGTACAAAGAAGGAAGAGTAAGAAGTGATAGTTGGATGAAAATTGGACGACAACTCTCAAGCAGTAGTACTCCTGTCATACATCTTATTATTCTCTTCTGCATGCAAAATACTTCATTAACATGACTTGAATTTCTCCAGAAGATCAATCCATAGGTCAAAATGGATTGTACTAGCCCATGATAGGCAAGTTTAAGGACATTTAGAAGATAATAAACTGTTCAAAATCCTTCTCAAATACACATTGGTCCGGAGAAGCTGATTTTTTATGAAATATTGAATAACTGAGAAAGTATGAACGTCTTATTGTCATAGGAAGTGGTGGAAAAAATAAACTACGAAGATTTTTGAACTGTGCTTCCAGAAAATGTTCAAGAAGGATTTGCCGTTTTCTAGTTATCAACAAAGAGCGTTGCTATTTGATCTTCTATTCTCGTGTGAATGAGACGTTTATTCGTTTCCAGGTTATCAATAAGCCAGGTACAGATAAGAGGGCCAGCCTCGTTTCAGGATCAAAAAAATTAAGGAATATCAACATATATTACCAAAATGTACGTGGCCTGCGTACAAAGACTAATGAGTTCTAAAGAAATGTATCATCAGAAGACTATGACATAATTGTAATCACGGAATCCTGGATGACTGAAGGTTTTTATAACTCTGAAATTTTTGATGAAAGGTATGAAGTAGTTAGAGTTGATCGTGATCAGGAAAAAACAGACAAAACTAGAGGAGGGGGAGTTATTATCGCTCTTAAAAGGGCAATGAGTTTCACAGTTGTGGACACTTATAATGAAATTGAATCCCTAATCTTGAAAGTTAAATATAAGAAACAATATTTTTACATATCTTGTGTATACATGTCTCCAAATTCTAAAATTGATGACTATATTCAATATTTTGATCTATTTGAGGAATGTCTTTCAGCTAATGCCAATGTCTTGATTCTGGGAGATTTTAATCTGTCGCATTTCAATGATAGCACTGTAAATAGCACCAAGGTTAACCTTATTGTTAAAGAATTCATGAATATCAATAACTTAATACAGTTTAATGAAATAGGAAACCACATGCACCACACGTTAGATTTAATTATCTCCAATATGTTGGTCTCATATGTCAACAGAAGTAGTAACCCTTTGGTAAAAGAGGATGCATATCATCCCGCGTTGAACATAGAAGTACAAGTTGAGAATGACCCTGTCTGTGAAACTGATAGAATAAAACCTTCATATGTGTATGACTATGGCAAAGGAAATTTCCTTCTTTTATATCAACCCCTTAAAGAAAATGACTGGTAAGACATTCTATGCTCTATGGATCCCAATATATCTCTGGATATTTTCTATAGAAAAATGTATGATGCTATTGACAGTTCCATACCAAAAAAAGTAATATCTCACAACGAAAATGGTAAAAAGTACAAATACCCACAGTGGTATTCAGTAGATTTGATCAAAAAAATTAGAACAAAAAATAGTATACATAAATATGTTCAACGAGGAGATGCCACTGAAAAACAGGTAATTGACTATAGGAACCTGAGAAGAAATATTAAATATCAAATCAAATCTGAGTCCACAGCACATCAAAAATTCATAGAAAAAACATCAATACAGATCCAAGTTGCTTTTGGACCCATATAAAATCTAAGAGTAAGGGGAGGGGTATTCCAAAGGAGATGGTATATGAGGGACAAACTTTCTCAGATCCATCGGATATTGCCAATGCCTTTGCGCAGTATTTTGCTACAGTCCATGAGGCTCCATCAGAGGTAGAAAATGAAACGATCCAAGTTGAATGGGGAAATTACAATTTTCCTGAGATTACTGAAGAAGATGTTAAAAAAGCTATTCAGAAGTTGAAACCTAAGAAGGCTACTGGAGCAGACAATATACCATCATATATCTACAAAGGTTGTGCAGAGTGCCTCTCTAAGCCCCTGGCACATCTATTCAATTTATCTGTTAGTAATAGTGTGTTTCCAGATAAACTGAAATTGGCTCTGATCACTCCTGTGCATAAAAGTGGAAAACACAACAATATTGAAAATCATAGACCAATCACAGTCCTAAACTCTATAACCAAAATATTTGAAATCATAATCTCTAATGAGTTATATGAGAATGTTAAAAGTAAATTAGTCACGAAAAATATATTACAGTTTCCTGTATGATTTTCACTCACAATGGGTTTACAAAACCGCGACACGTGTTTCGCTATTACAATAGCTTCTTCAAGCAAGATAAATAAAAAAAATTTTTTTTATTTATCTTGCTTGAAGAGTGAGTGAGTGAGAATCATACAGGAAACTGTAATATATTTTTCGTTAATATGGATTTTCATCAAGTATCGGCCAGTTCAATTCAATTTTAGTAAATTAGTCATTGAACAACATGGGTTTGTTAAAGATAAATCTACTGTAACTAATTTAAACATATTCACAAACCATGCCTCACAAGCAATAAATGATAAACAACAGATGGATGCCATTTTTACAGACTGTGCAAAGGCATTTGACAAGGTCGACCACAAAATACTGTTAAGTAAGCTTCCAAACTTCAATCTTTCAAAAAACATGCATGAATTCATAAAATCATATCTCTTCTCAAGGCCCCAAAAAGTCAAAATTGGATCAACTCTATCAAATAGTTTCACAGCTACATCAGGTCTTCCCCAAGGTAGTAATCTGGGACCACTTCTCTTTATAATGTTCATTAACGATTTACCACAAAGCGTAGAAAACTCATCTTGTTTGATATTTGCTGATGACTTTAAAATTTTTAAGGCCATAAATAGCACTGAGGACTGCTCTCTCCTGCAGAAGGATATCAACTCTGTTACTGACTGGTTAAGAAAAAATAAAATGTATTTAAATGTTTCAAAATGTTCTGTAACAACTTTTACTCGTCGTAAACATTATATAGATTATGAATATTCAGCAAATGATACAAAACTTGTTAGGAAGAATGAATGCAAGGACCTTGGTGTACAACTTCAATCAGACTTAAAGTTCACTAAACATTATAATAATATAGCCAATAAAGCATATAAGGCACTTGGATTTGTTATAAGAAACTCAAAAAATTTTAAAACAGCTACTATCATTAGATTATACAATACACTAGTCAGGCCACACCTCGAATATGCATCTGTCATATGGTCACCTCAGTCAAACTGTAACAAAGATATATTGGAGAAAGTCCAAAAACGTTTTTTGAGATATTTGTTTGTTAGAGAACATAGCTTCAAATTCCAGTCACTGAGTGATAGAAGAAGCATGCAGTCTGTTATATTTATCTACTATATCTTGAATAATATTAAGTACAAAAATTGTCTCCTCATAAACTCTATAAGTCAGATAGTTCCGAAAATTAATTTAAGAATACAAAATAAGAAAATGTTCTATACAGAGATTACTAGTTGCTCTCCCCTAAACTCTATGTTAAGTGAATGTAATGTATTTCTAGAAACTAACAGAGAAATTGACCTGTTCAACACTACCTTAAAAAAATCAAGAGTGTGTTTATTCAGCAGTGACTAACAAATTTTAAAGTGTTGTGTAGTATTATGTATGTTATATGGTTTAACTTTAGTTAAGTTTAGGGTTAAACAATATTGACTAGCTTTTACCTTTCATGTAATTACCTGTTCAGGGTGTTTGTAAGAAGTAAATAAATAAATAATGGACAACTAGATAATAAGTAAAAAGTTAGCCATTGTCCAACAAATTTCTGATTGAAGATGATGTATGCATTGCAGGATGCAACGAAATATTTTGTTTCAGGCTGCAAGAATATATACTTTGCGTAACTTTTTTTTTAATTACTCTACAAATCAATCTAAAAATATAACTGCTAAAAAATGAATGTTAATGACCACTCTTTGGGCATGCGTATACCATTCACTGGCGGCCACTGGAAGTAATCCTCACGTCAATACCAATTATCACTAAAACCACTCAATCATATTAATTTTCTCCTCTTCCCTCACCTGAATACATCTGTACAAGTATTTTTCAATATGATATAACTACCTTTGAATTAATCCACAGTATTTCAATTATAGTATCTGAATAATAATATTTTGATCAACTGTTTCTTAAAACTATAATAAACTGAATGGGGCCTGCCCATGAATAAATAAATATTGTTACCTAAACGCTACACACATTACTGCGTAAACACATTGTTTATACCAACTACACGCATGGGTGAGTAGAATGTGATGCATCTTTTGAATCATTTTACAGTGAGTTCTCAAATATGACCTCTTCATTTGCTTCAGGTATCTTAGACAATGGAAGTTCGAGCAAATCTTTCATTTATTTATTCATTTACGAGCAAGTCCATTTTAAAGTATAAATTACAATGTTAAATTATAATTAAAATAAAACCAAATAAAGTGCTGAAATACAAATTGCAACTAAGAATAAGCTTAAAAGTGGCTAATTTGAAGTTTTGAAAAGGTTAATCTACAATATAAAACGCGAAAATTTCAATCACATTCAAACAAATTCAAGGAGAGTTGATTCATATCCAAAAGGAGGAAAGCATATTTGTTCATTCATACTAACAAATGCCGAGATAAAATTTGTAAGAAAAGGTTGTTTATATCAAAAAGCAAATGTGATGTATGAAGTGCAGGTCATATTCAATAAATATATATCAAAACTCACCTTACATTTCAAAATAACATCGTGGAAACAAGAATACATCGAAAAACAAAAAAAAGTAAAAACCAGGTGTGTGCTCAATGCAATACTTCTTTTCCAATCTTCTCTCAAAACACGTCCTAGGGCACTTATTAATGTTTCTGAAAAAAAAAATCATATAATAAATTTAATTTAGAATAAAATTTTGAAAATGTTGCGAATGCTATTCCTAAACTGCCAGTTTTTTTATGGAGCCAATGAAAAAATCGTTTTCATTGTTTGACATTTACTATTACACAAAATTTTCACTTGTGTTCAGAGTTGTTGGCCTGATTTCCTTAAACATTCCTTTATATTCCTTTATCATTATATGTATTTTGAAGTATAACAGATTACACTCCAAATATGTAACTGTCTCGAAAATTATTCCAATCCTGTTTCTAACATATTTCACACAACACAATGTTCTTTGGCTTTTTGCAATCATTTGAACTGTGAATGTTGAACAAAAGTTATATCAGCGTGCTTCTTACCATTTCTTGCAAGTGCTTCTAAATTATCCGGATCTCTAGCTAAAAGCTGAATTAACTGAGCCCCTTTTATCTTTTCGGTCATTCCTTCATACAACAGATCAATGTAGTCAGACAAATTATTGTAATTCGGTTCCAGAGTTCCATTTGTTTTATCCGAAATTTTGTCCACTTCCAAAGTTACAGAAGAGCCTGAAAGAAAATTGATTCTCATAACGGGTATTCAGATAGAATCTGCCCCCCAAAAACATTAAAAATTGTTTTTTTTTCAATATGCATATTTAGCACTGAAGCTCAGGTGGTGTTCTTCAATAGAATAAGACAGAATCCAATATTTTTGGAAGTGACTTATGAATTAGGCCGCAGTTAGCTACACAAATCCAATTAAAAAAAAAATAGCCCGTGGATTTCACTTTCTTCTTCTTGCCAAAAAAATATTGTTGTTTGATTATGGAACATATGTACTCACCTTTGATTCCATTCTGAAGCTTCCTCTTTTTCAGGTAATATATTATCTGTTCCACTTCAGCAAGGCGGGAGTGGTGTATCAAATCACACTGGTTAACAATTTCTTTTGACATAGCATGACAATCTGTTCTGCTGTTAATCATAGGTAGATCAATAATTTTTTTGAGGTTCTGAAAATTGGCTATATATAACACAAAATGTTTCAGTTGGCTGCCAAATTGAAACGAATGAACCGAGTGAGTTATTAGTATGATATATAAATTATGATTTACATGGCCACGATACTAGAATATCCAATAACTTTCATTCAAATATGATTCATTCCAATAAAGGAAAAAATAACCCCATTTCTAATAACTTTCAATGAACTACCAGAAACAATAAAATATTTGCTTGCATAATGATGTTCACCAAATTATCAAATGAATATTATACTCCAATTTATTATTTATAGTACATAATTTTATGATGTAGTTTTTTGACTTCCTCATACCGGAACCCTGTTCTGTCTGGAAGCTGTATATTGAATAAATGAATAAAATGAAAAAAGATGTGTTTGTGTGTTGAGATGGGTTTCCGTGATCAGTTATGTAATGCTCTAGTTTTGAGTTGTCTCTAATGTCTCAATCTGCCTACTTCCTAGATTGAACTGATTGAGACCTCAAGCTTTCTTGAAAATGGCCTCAAAACATTAGAGGGGCTTCAACCCGAACTATACCATTACATACAAGATTGACTCTCCAGGATTTTTATCTGTTGATGCTAGGCTACTTTTGTACTGTTCGATACTGGTATCACTGGTACTGGTAAACATTTTTTGATGTAACTTTTTTCAGAGATTTTGATTTGGAGAGAAAACCAAAAAAAAAGTTCTTGAGAACTTTACTATTTCAACAAAAATAATCATATTTTTCAATAAATTGTTTACGCGGATTCAAGCAAGCCGACTTCAAACTTCAACTCAACTCATCTCAAGCGAACGATAAAAGATGGTAACTTTCCAAGTTTAGTAAGAAATTTGTCTGCTTGTCCTTATTGAATCTAGATTAATTTTTCATAGTTGATCCGCCTTTTGATGATGTGGTTATTAATTCAATGGAGTTCCATGTAACACTTCAATAATCAATAGATGTGTGAAATGAATACATATTCAATTTCGAAACAACTCAGGAATAAAGCCTTGAATTTAGTTTCAGAGAAGAAATCCATTGGAGATCCTCGACCTCGGAAAAAACTTGCTCTTGAAAAAACTTGCATCATTTCTAGCTAAACAATGTCACATGAATCATAAGAAGATTACCTTTTTTTCACCATAAATAACATTCTCTTTGGAGGCCAATATTTGAACATCGAGTTCATAATTCAAAACAATGGCATCAATATTTGGATGAACATCGATAGAACCAGGTTTGCGCTCACTGAAATTTGAAAATATTTAAATGAGGAAATGAAAAAAAAAGGAGTGACTCACGTTCTCATATATTTTGCATCCTCAGGTTCCATTTTGTACAATATCCTGCAACTATAAATTATAAAATAGTAGGCTCTATCGAAAATACTTAAGAAAACCACCAATAAAACAAAAAAATATATGATTTCAATTACCATCAACTTCAAATTTGAGGACTTGACGTCTCTCCCGTCACTTTTTGGCATTTAAACAAAACACCAAAACACAAATCACAAACAACAAAAGTTGGCCACCAGTGTTGCCAACAGTAACAAATACTAGTTAAATCGAAAGCGTTTTTGTGTACAGATGGGGGCGATGCGGGCAATTGACACTATTTTGACCTTTCATCGTGGTTGTAATGATAATTCCTTTGTTTGGTTTAATGAGAGGTAGATAGATAGATAGATAGTCTTTATTCGTTCATGTGTACAATACATAATACCCAAACGGGTGTGGAACATGTCAAATGTAAATAAAAGTTATAGATAAAAGAAGAGAAACCTAAGAGGAAATATAAAAGCTTATGAACTAAAAATTACACATTAAAAATGTATTTTGCACCTATGTTACATAACATTTAAAAAGAAAAAAATTTCACATATAGCCGAAAATACTTAAGCTATATAGGACTATCTCCAAAATATTCTTCCAGTGTGTAGTAAGTCTTTTGAATTAATGACTGCTTAAGATAGGGCTTCATTTTGTTTATTGGCATTTTTTTTAGATTATCTGACAAGTGATTGAAAATTTTTATAACTGAAAATTCTACATTTCTCTGAATGTAAGTATATTTTTTCAAATCTGAGATTAGATGTTGTTTAAATCTGGTGTTGTATTCATGTTCTAGTGTTTTGTAAAGTTCCTTATTTTCCCTGACAAAAATAACAGCTTCATAAATATATAATCCCACAAGAGTAAGTACATTTACTTTCGAGAACACAGTTCTGCAACTATCAGTTTGTTTCATACTTAGTATATTCCTCAAACATCTTTTTTGGATAACCAAGATTTTGTGGGCCTCTGTAGAATTAGCCCAAAAAATAATTCCATATCTAACACGAGATTGGACATATGCATGATACGCACTCAATGCAGCCTCTATGTTCACTGACTGAGCCAATACCTTTAGTGCATAGCAATAACTTGACATATTTCGTGTTAGCTGGTCAATGTGATTTTTCCAATCTAATCTGGAATCTATTGTTATTCCTAATAATTTTACGGAAGAAGCAGCTGTGATTTTATCTCCATTGAAGAGTAATGTAAATGTGCCATTTTGTTGCGTATATGAAAACTTCATGAGTTGAGTTTTGTTAATATTCATTTGCAGATTATTCTTTGCAAACCAATTTTTTAGTACATTTAGTGAATTTGAAATGTTGGTTTTTATATCATTTTCAGGTATGTCGCTGAATATTAAAGTAGTGTCATCCGCAAATTGAACAATTTTTTGGTCAACTACATGAGGCAAATTATTGATGTATAATATAAACAATAGTGGCCCAAGTATAGAGCCTTGTGGGACACCAACTTTAATTTTTTTCTTATCAGATTTAATCAGTTCGCCTTTTCCATCTCTCTCCGTTAAATATTGAAATCTATTCGTTATGTAAGAGCGTATTAATTCCAAGGAAACTCCTCTTATTCCAAAATATTCGAGTTTTTTCAAAAGTGAAGTGTGATCAACCCTATCAAAGGCTTTAGAAAGATCTATACATACTGCTATAGTTTCATTTTTATTGTTCGAGTTCAATATCTTAGTAAGGGCATTATATAAAGCAAGTATAGTACTTTTACCTTTTCTGAAGCCATTTTGCGAATCTGCAATCAAGTTGTGACTCTCGACAAAAGTTACAATTCTTGAATATATTATTTTTTCAAACACCTTGCTGATATTTGATAAAAGAGCTATTGGACGATAGTTCTGCCAATTTGTTTTATCTCCTTTTTTATATATGGGTTTGATTGCAGCAATCTTTAATTTATCTGGGAAAATTCCTTTGATCAACATCAGGTTTATTATGTAACTGAGAGGATGACAAATCACCTCAGCCACATATTTTAATACTTTAATGGGAATCTCATCATCTCCTACTGATTTTTTATTTTTCAATGAGGTAATTACATCATATATTTCGTCAGAGTCACATGGTTTCAAAAAAAGTGAATTTAGCATGCTTATATTTTGTTTTTCCTGAAAGTTGTTTGTTGTTAAATCCATACATTGATTAACAAAATTTTCATTTGCTTCATCTAGAATTGTTTTGGCTTTGTGTCCGTTTGCGGAATCAATGATTGAAACTGATTTTTTTGGCGCTCTACCTGTGTACTTTTTGACTAGGTTCCATACAGCTTTATTTTTATTTTGGGCGCTTTCAACATACATATGGTTTGCACTTTGTTTTGCTGCTTTAATAACTTTTTTCAATATATTTGTATATTTGCTATAAAACTCTTTTGATACTCTCCCTTCTAGCATATCTGTGAAAAGTTTACGTTTTGTATTTGAGGATATTGTATTTATATTTGAGGTATATCATTACCAGAAACCCACTCTCCTTTCCGAATAAAACCGAAAATTCCCCAACAATCAGCGAAATCATGGAGCTGCGAAAGGTAAAATTATTCGCTTCCCAACATCATCATCAATGCAAGTTGGAAAATTTTTGATCTGAAGTAAAAAATCTACGTTCGACTGCTCATTAGTAGTGTGACAAAATTCCATCGCTACGATGTAACTGCGATTATACTTGCGACTTGAAATGTCATACGGTCGCGATGTATTTGTGTTTGCTGGGAAATTGATTCCTTCCAGCTGAATAGTTTAAAATCAATCATAACTTGTACCTCTGGTGCCAATTTGATATTAAATGCTCGGTAATATTACACGATTAACCGTGTGGATTAACCTGACCTAACCATGTCGAATACTTAATACTTTGCGCATAATCCAATGAGAAGAGTCGACATTTATGATTGAAATCCAATTTCAACTGAATGGTAGTGACATCGAAAGCTGCAGACTAAGTATCACTGGTCCTACGATAGCCAATTTTTTCATTAAAGTGTCGCTCTCCAACTACAACACAGCCCCTGCAGCGTTTGAAAAAATTACGGTTTCATCTCTTCAAGGTCGACTTGTCTTAGTTTTTCTCGCAGCCCTGCCTTGTAGTTTGGTTCCCGTACATATAAACGAAAAGTCTTTATATTGTCCCTGAAAATACAAATCAATCGGGTTCAAATCCGGTGAACGTGCAGGCAAAGAATTGGTCCGTCATATGTTCTAGTAACCCATTTAGATAATTCTGTAAAAATGGTATAGTAACACGTAAAAAACAGGGATCGGCTGACAACGCAGAACTTATTCATGCAGACAGAAAATTATCACCAAAAATATAACAAATTTATTACTCTGCTCAAAGCGATTTTTTGACATTATCGTTTGGACCACCTAAGGTGTTTTTACATGTTACACCTGCAAATTACATCGTGGAATTCAACTGTAACTCTGAATTTCACGATTCAATTTATCTCTGCAAATGAAGTTGCTCGTAATTTAGAATTTTTTTCGAGTTACTCAAAATAGAATAAACTGAGTATTGATGAAATTTCGGTCGAAAAACAATTCAATTATAGTGACAGAATTGATATGTTCAATGAAATGTCAATGACATAAATCACGCAGACCTCATTATCAGTTAGTTGCTCGTAATTTTAAATTTTTTTCGAGTTACTCAAAATAGAATTAACTTGAGTATTGATGAAATTTCGGCCGAAAAACAATTCAATTATAGTGACAGAATTGATATGTTCAATGAAATGTCAATGACATAAATCACGCAGACCTCATAATCAATTATAATAATAATTATATTCTCGATCAGGACATAATTGTTGCTTTTTTCGTCATATTCCCAGTGAACCAACTTCTCGTCATTTTTTTAAATGTAATGAAACTCAATGGAATGTTCTCTTTTTGAAAACGTGAATTTTTTTGTCTTACAAAATATCCTACAAGGCATATGTATAATATGGAAACGAAATAATGCAAATATATAAGAACGCTTCAAATAAATATTTATTTCAATCCAAGGCTACCAACAGTCGACCAGAAAAATATCATTTCATGTAAAATAAATATAAGAATGCACATCTCAAAAACTTCAACAAATTCAAAGGTCAAGACAACTCATGATGCTCGAAACTTCAACAGAATTAGAATTGATGATAACAACAGGTAAAACAGAAGTGACGATTTATACAAAGCAACAACGACTAGTTCTTCATTTAGATATCCAACAAGGCCGGTTTTGTTTCTTTGGCACATTTGAGAACTGATTGCATGAACTTGACAAATCCTGTGTCCTTGGGTTTCTCAAGACCTCTGAGTAGGCGATTTTTCATAACTGCTATAAATTCTTTGTTGCTCAGTTGGCCATCCACTGAAAAAACGATTAATTTCAAATGGTGGAAAACTCAAAATGTTTAGTCTTAGAAAATTCTGAAAAAAATATATTCTTAAGTGAACTTCTGATCCTAGACCACTCTCGAGTGATTAGAATTGCAAATCTACAAGAATTCAAATTAGATCCTTTGATTTGGATTGCCGTGTTAGAGGAATTTTTTTAAATAATTTCAGAATATATTGAGTTTCACACAAAATTCAACACGTTACATAATTTACAAATTTCCAGTACTTTTACTTACGGTTTTCATCAAATATTGTAAACACTACGTGAATGACGTGATCACTCAAGTTAACGTGAGCTACCGTTTTTGCCACATGTTTAAGAGTTTGCTGATCAATGGAAGCTCCAGCAATGTGATAAAAAGTCAGAGCAGTATCTACATCATTGATGTTGTTGAGGAAGTGGAAGAAATTGAGATAATCCTCCCTGGATATTCCAAGACCATGATCTCTGAAACTAGACAGAAAAACTTAATATCGAAAATGTCTCAGACGCCAAATCAATTAAAGAAAATACAGGTACTGAAATGAACAATCAGCTCTTACGTTTTCTTTACTCTCTTCAACATACGAGCTTTTTTCTTCTGAGGATATCCTGCATATGCTAGGAGAAGCTCGGTAAAATCACCCTCAGAGATATTTCCGTTCTCATCTGGATTTTTTCGGTTAAATTCTAAACTCAGAATTTCTCTTTGGAGTTTTTCTTGAAAGTCTAAAAACTTCTCTATAGTCAATTTTTGTTTCAGGTTCGGACCAAAGAAATACGTGGTCAATGCCGAGTTGACTCCCTAGAACAAAATCAATTATCAAATAATTTGAAGAGTTTTATCAACTCTGTGTTGAAAATCCAGTTTCAGGTTTCAGCACAAGTTGCAACTGCTTTTCCTGAGTGCCATTTTGCTTCGTGGAAACTAAGATGTCTAGAAACCCTGGTGTAGGGATTTATACCAGGGAAAGTTTGGGGTCTAAGTGGCGACACATGCCTACTATGATAATAAGCATCATGACCCCTTGACATAAAATCAGTTCAGATGGCGTTTGCAACGAAAAGTTACAAATTTCCTAGGAAATGTATAAACGGCCGACCTGACGGCTGGCTATACTTTTACTTTTGTACGCTGACTGATCAACAACCTATATTATTCGTTTAGAATACTGGCCAAATTCCCTATAATTGCGTTCCTTTCATTCGATTCTGTTTTTTATGAGTATGACATTAGATTTTGCTCATTTTGTCGACTGCTCGAATCGAAGAATATAGTTTGTCGATCGATCGGTTGACTATGCACTTCCAATTAGCGTCAACTAGCGATGAAATTGAGAAACACAACACGATACGTAAAAATGACACTAATGACAGAAAAGTGTCGCCATAAAAATCTAAACAATATCGCATCAGTCCCAGCACCATCCTTCTAGACATCTTAGTGGAAACTAATATAAGTATCATATTGTTTTCGAATATTTTTACATTACCTTGAAAGTGTTTCCAGTGTTTGCATGATCTCTGTGTCGTGATCCTATGCTTGTTTGTTGTCGAATTAAGGTTGCAACTTTTTCAAATTCTTCGCAATCTACATCTCCATCACCATTCAAATCGAACATCCGAAAGGCAATCTCAAAATGTCTACGAGACGCTAAAAAATATCAAATAAAAACTCGCAACTAACATTCAAGACAATTCTTGCTTTATAAGCTATTTCGACCACTTCCTTGTCTCTTCAAGAATACACACAGAATATAAGAAGTATGAAAAAATGAAAAGGGACATCTCATTGTTTCAAAATATAATTAGGATGTCCATCATTTTGAAAACGGGAACTGATACATTTATCGAATCGTTACTAGGTCATTTCAGAATATATCAACCAATTTGTTGGTTATCCTTATTCAAAAAAAACTACAGAGAGGATTAATAAATTACTACTATTTCATGATAAATCGATTGTATGCCTTTTAGACCTGTACATACACATACGTTGTTTTTGTCCAAAGAATTGCTTGATTCGATCGTATAAAATGAATATAACGTGTAAGTATATTTATCCACGACTATTGTATAATGTACCATTATACGTCCGTTTGCTCGACCTTAATAATACCCATTATTCAATAGTGAATAATGAGTCATTTTTTACTGCTGTCAAATAATTCCATGATTTCGCTATTTTCAATCTATTTAAAATCATAATCATTAAGCTTAACAATTGAGTGATATTCCTCTCGAAAATATTGAATCAAATGCATTTAATCGATGTTTCTATCTTAGAAATTATTTTTATGCTGAAAGCATTGAAAGTAATTGAATATATTTATTGTAATATAACCTACAACCATTTTGAATTATTTTCTTTCCTATGATTTACAAGTTTGATATTTGAACGCCACAAAAACATTGCTTTATTCAGTAATGAGTTATTAGGAAGAATAATAAGGTATTCATTATTGTTCATAAATCGAGCATACTGTTGTTTGAGAATCTACAGCTTATCCAATCCATTCTGGCAGTAAGTTAGCCCCTTTTCCAGTTGCGCACTGGTAGTGCAGGCCATGACGAAAGAAAAAAACACAGTGAAACACATTTGATAGGTGTTTTTGAATCCTACTATACTTCCCAGCGATTGCTGCTCATATAGGTCGCTAATTTTTGCCCAGATGAATTGGACAAGCTGTACCTTCATTAAAATTGTCTGGGCTTAAGGAAGTATCTATTCAATGGAAATTTAGGTATCAAGGTGCATAGATGTTTTTACTCGAGAGCAACAAGGTCCAACGCCTCTGGCTCGAAATTTGGTGGAGTTACATATATATATATATATATATATATATATATATATATATATATAAAAATAAAGCACAGTATGTTTTCTACGTTGTAAAAACTTATTGAACAGCGATACACGAGGGCAATAAAAATTTGAAATGATAGGAATGTGAAATAAAAATATTTTATTCATAATCATTCGAAAATGTGCTCGTTTCTAACCTAGTTTTGAAGTTGGAAAGTGACCAATTGTTCATTGAGAACAAACCAAGTATGAAATAACTTTTCCGACCTCTTTTGAAACTTTCCAACATCTTCGTCTTTTACTCATGACGTCATTTCACTCATCGGAATTAACGAAGCGTTTGGAACCCTGCTAACGTGTAGACACCAACGCAGCTGTACAAAATGAGCAAACCCTGATACGATATTATGGCTACCACAAACTATCTTCGTTACCGAATGTACAAAAAAAAATAGAAACTCGCTTTCTCCATCGAAACATCCTCTTCCAGAACTAAACTCTCACGCAGTTCTATTACCTTCTCGTCAGCAATTTTCCAAAGTACCATCTGTTGCTTATCAGGGCCAGTCCATTTGTAATTGTTCAAAATACTGCCAATATTTCAGTGATTAATCCAAACATTGCCTACATGTGGCAATCCTTGTGACACAACTGAGATTTGTTAAATATTAGTGATATGCAAGAAGCGTCCATTAAAACGAATCCAAAGTATACATACATGTACCTACATTATTATATTTTTAACCCCTACATGGTCAAATGACATCTACCAACAATGACATTTGTTGGGAGCTTCATGAAGCCCGTCTTTTTTTAATACCTACATGAAACACGAGTTGTATTGGAATTAATCTTGCAAATATTCATTTCGTGTTCATTTTATGTCATTATTTCGAATGATTGTGAATAAAATACTTCGGCGAAAGATAAAATTTCTCTCTCGAGAAATAACTTACATCTGCTTTCAGATTCGGTAAGCTATATTTTCATCTCAAGATAAATGATTCACTTTCCTAGTGGGTACGTAATGTACTATTGCATAAGGGCATCAAAGAACCAGTTTTTACTCTACTAGGGGTCAATAGAGTCAATGTTTTTCGCATGAAAAATTATTTCACCTAAAATTAAAAAACAAGAGTATACTCACTTGACAATACCGTCAACAGGAATATGTAGTCGGAAAATGTGATCAGTCCAGAACTACCCAACTTGTAAAATATGCTATCTTCATCTAGAGTAAGTTCTAGTTTCTGCTGAACCGTCTATTCAAAAAACCATGATGAAGTAAGTGAATACATTAAATCAGACATCTATAAGATCATGACTGGTTCATTTAATGAATATTGAGAACGCAATGAACCCAGTGGAATAGAAATATTATTATTAGCTATAATGAGGAATGTTAGCTACAACTACATCAATAATAATTGAGAAAAAAGACCCAACCACCTACAACACAACTCAGGGTGTGTCATGTCAAACTCAAGCCAGATTTTTTATCCTACCACGTATAACTATTTATATTACGATTGTCTCGAAATATCTCGAGAAATATTTGTAAAAAGATATAATGAGGAACCAGTTCGCAAATATCTAAAAAGTTGAATGATTTTCTTAGGCATGCAATTACACCAAACGTTCCACCTCATTTATTTGTTTCTGGAAATAAATATATCTGTTATTACGATGCATAACAAGTTACTATTATCCTTGTACATAATTTTAGTTAACAACAAACGAAAGAGACAATTGTATTAAAAGCATCCAAAAGGAAGATAAAAACGGACAGATAGTTATTTCGATTAATGAGTTACTTTTCCATGAAAAAAAAAAAGATAATTATTTTCATCGAATGAAATTGTTAGATCCGAATCGGATTGAGCATTTCAAGAAAATATTCAAATATCAAGTGGAATAACTCAACTTAACTCAAATTTTGTGATTTTGTACTTGCCTCAGTAGGTTTTGAGAACGAAACTGTCATTAGAAGTTTTTATATAGGTGGTGAGTTCTGCAATGTATGATTATTCATCTACGCGACCCTATGAATCATTAGAATATATAAGAAATGAGTTATACCTAATTTTAGTCTTTCAAGGTTGATGAGAACCCTGTAATCTATACCATTGTAGAGAGGGCTTCCAACCGAGAGCAAACTAGTGTTTCAGTAGGATTTGGATTCTAATTCATTCATTAACTTATCGAAATATTTTTATTAACTCGAAACATTTGAATGTGGAATACATAACATTTCTTCGGAGAGGTTCGAAACCATTTCACACACAAACCAAGCTCTGTTCTAATTATGTAACATCATGTACCCAATAGAAATATGATAGTGACTTGTAACATAACTAAATAGTTTTCAAGAGCTTAACTGATTACAGATACACAACATGATTGAGTGAAATTCATCTAGTACTTCAGTAGACCAAATAGTTATTTATCTACCAGAGGTATTAAATATATGTTTATGACGATCTTATAAACTCGAGCAGCTCTGGGCTGATGTTTTGTAGTTTGCCCGAGATATATTGATGCATACTCACTTTTATGTCATACTAGTTCGTAATTGCATTTACAATTTGAAAATTTTGAAAATTCGACAACCTAATTTGATTTCAACATTTTCTTTTTGTGAAAGTAGATAGTATCGTTCTTAGAAAAACACTGCCAAACTCAACACGTTGAAATGTGGGTCATTAAGTACAGTATTACAAGGGAGGAGGCAGCAGTAAGTGCATCACACCTCGAAATCTGAACGGTCATATGAAGATTCGGACCCGTTAAATTCCATGTTCGAATCCAAAGATATCGTGTCAATCAGGCAAGACTTCGGGAAGCAATATGAAGTAATCATAAAAGGTCCTCAAGCCCTCGAGTGAGACAACTGGCACAAGGGAATCAAGTTACCATAATGTGGGTACCAGGTTACGAGGGTATCAAAGGAAATTAGTCCAGTCTGACCATTTTCCGTGTATTTATCCCATACAGCACCGATTCGCATGAAAATTTGGATTCAGGATCTACATAACCTTTTTCGAAATCTACACTGTGCCGAGGGTTGCTTCCTCCCTGGGGGTGGATGCCACCACTTCTTGGGGGGTGAAAACATTTTTATTGGAAATAAGTGCGGAAATCAATAGATTGACTAATTCTAAGCACTTTTTTATTCAATGAAGTTTTTTCTGAAAAGCAATACTTTTCGACTTATTCGCGAGTGAAATTGTCGGTTTTCAGGCAAAAAAAAACACGTTTTCAGATCCTTTTTCGCGAATAACTGGAAAAATATGCATCTAATCGAAAAACCTGTGGAGAGCAAAATTATTGCTTTTGAAAAAACAAAGGCGATCGTTTATTTGTGATGCATGCAAACCCACTACAAACTGAATAATTGCTTGTTGAAAGTTGATTGGTATTTTCAAACGCCAAAATGGAAAGATTCTACGTACAATAACCAAAGACCAATGCATTTTTCGGGAAAAACTCATTGGACCTTTTCTGAAGTCCTTCAAGAATCCTCCGTTTCTGTTATTTATAAAAGTTCCTAGCATCAAAACTGACCGAGGTATGGAGAAAATAATGTTGAATTCTATTTTTTCGTTGAAAAAAATTATGAATAACTCATCCTCTTCTTCCCCCCCTTTGAAAAAAATCGTTGTTTGTCCATAACTCACTTCATTCATGTTCTTATAATGAGTTCTGGGTTTTTCATCATTTGAAAGAAGGTAGTTTTGGAAAAAATTGAGACCGAAGAGAAAATCATATACGTAATTCAGCGAAAATCACCACTTCATCGAAATAACTCGAAAAGTATTGATCACATGCAAAATTTTCTAGAGTACAAAATTGAAGGTTATTCTTCTCTGCAAATTTTGGTGTTTCATTTTTTTCTGCAGGATGAAAATAGAGTAAGATATGGCTAGTTAAATATTGTGAGGGTTCGCGCAAAGTACCTTTTTTTGAGCCCTTTCAGCATGAACTTTTTCAAAAATATAATCTGAAAGAAAAAATCATGTGAATAAGCTTATAGCTCTCTCAAAACTAGTATTTTTTAATTTTATTTGAATAGGCGGGGTAGTTTTCACCTCTGATAAATAAAAATCAACCCCAGACACAACCTCAACTTTGTTAAATGCAAATAGATACTGAATAAGTTGAATAACTGCCAAATAACATGTTAATTATTAAATTCCGATGATATTCTGTCATAGGAGGGGGGGTTAAGGGCTGACACTGATTACTGAACCATAAATTATATTAAAAATTATCAATTGATTGTTTTTACTGATATAAATATGATTTCAGTTCGTTACATGCTCCAATCTAAAATTTTGAAATTTTTTTTCCAATAGGGTTGGTTTTTACCCCCCTCCATAAAAGCAACCCTCGGCACAGGGTAGATTCTGAAATAGAGGGTAAGTAGAACCTCCATCAAAATTTTCATACGAATCGGTGCTGTATGGGATAAATACACAGTTTACACTCTTATTACCGTCATAGACTGGAGTAAATGAGAAAGCTGTTGTCCTAGCGTAATAAGGGGCAATCACCCTTCCCTTGGACCGGAACCTTTTTGTGGGTTCATAGTTGTCTGGGTGTCTAACCTACCGCAATTTATCGTTAACGTTTCGGAAACTGAATTCGCTTCCGTTCTCAAAACTCATTCGGATATTCTTTTTGAGAGCCAAATATTTGTTATTGTCAATAACAAAAATTGTCAACAAATATTTGGATTTGAAAACTAAAAAAAGATTTATCTAACACAAAATAATGCCTTTCGGACAGTACTTTCTGGGGGCTTTTAAAATGCCACATAAAGGAGGAACTCTGCCAGTGAGAACTTGATCAATTAAGAAGTCACTGGAACAGAGTCCCAGAACAAAGACAAGCGAAAAGGTTTACAAGCCCTTCGCCCACAAAAGGTGAACAGCTCATAGCAGGGGGTCCCCAAAGGGTGCGCCGTAGAAAGGAAAGAGGGGCGCCGTCAATTGTCTGACACTATCCGAAACGATAAGTATTCGCTGGCACTTCTAAAGTAAACAATATTTTGACTCGCATCGCAGTCACCTACTTCTTTGGACTCCGAAAGTTCGACCACGTAAGTCATAAATTGAAAGAGCTTGGTTGAATATGGAGCATCGTAGAATGTTACATCTGGTCAAATACCTATTTAAAGTCATGGCGAAAGGTCCAGAAGACATAAAAAATAAACTTGTTCCTAGGTCACAGATCCACTCAGTCAACGTCAAAATACCATTACCACATAACTATGCCCCAACACTCCACTGCTCTCTTTCAGAAAGGGTTCTCATATATTTCAATCCAACTGATCAACTCTTTATCTATTGGAATAAAAAATTATAGCAGATATATTTTTAAACATTGGTTCAATCATAAACTCTTGAGTGAGCACAAGTTCCTTCTCTATGTATAGTCTCTGCCTTGTGAGATTTTCGGTATTTTCGAATGCGACATTCTTATTATTGGCATAATGAATAATTATATTATATACTTTCACTACTCTTTTGTACATATCAGGATCTTTTTGAAGTTCGGTGTAAGATTAGCTATAAGCTAAACCTCCCTCCATAACAACCAAAAATTAATATGTATGTTTTCTCTTACCTATCATTAACCTAAATAAAGACGATTATTAATATTATTACTTAAATACATCGCATTGAAAAACTGTCTGGAGATCACCGAGCTCACTCGTCACATTGTTTTGACTGGATTTCTTTATTTTTTTCTGTTCAATTCTATGTTCTAATGAATATAATAAAACAAACTTAGTTTAATTTTGTGGTTGTTTTGATAATTTTTGTGCCTATCTACGTAACTGCTATTACGGCAGATACTGGGGGAGGGTGCAGTAGTGACAAAATACTAAACTTGTGATTGCGCCGACGACTGAAAAAGATTGGGAACCCCTGGCTTATAGGGTGGAATAAAAAAGACCTCAAATCAGTAACTGGGCTGCTCACGGGACACTGTCCATTGAGGTACCACCTCAAGAAAATGGGCGAAGCTGACAGTGAGAAGTGTCGATACTGCGGTATTTTTGCGAGTGCCAAGCTCTGTTCTGCCAAAGGCTCAAGTTTCTGGAACAGGAGACATTGTTACCTTCCGCCAAACAGAAACAAGCCCCCAGGTATCTGATCCGCTTCATCAGAAGGCTCAGCATCCTGGGCTTCGAATAGATAAGGACAAGGTGCAATAGATTTTGCAGAAGTTGCAGTACTGAGAGGTTCAACCGACTTTCTACAATCTACATCAGTTGGTAACCAAACAATAACAACATACGAACTAGTATGACAAATATAATTCATCATATGAATGAGGTATCAGAATCAGTTTGAACACTGAGACATTGGAATAGTGATCAAATCTTTTTCCTACATTGTATTTATGGTCCACGTTATTTATTAAAATTACTATTTCGAAAATACTTCACAATTAATTCATACTCTAATGGAATTTTTGTCGCAATTTCGAAAAAATTACCAGTAAATTCAAAAGACAACTGTTAAACTAATATCATGCTTTACAGATATTGACATGCAGGAAAACATTCTACAGAGAGGAAAGTAGTTACCTGTAAACTGTGCTGAAAAAATAAAAAAGACGAGATTTATTTACAAAGGTTGATGGATTTTATGAACAATCAAGAGTTGAAATGAAGACAGCAGGAGAAAACTTGCTAATGAAATCGAAATGCTCACCCTGGGGTCATATCTTTTATACTGATCCAATCCCAAACCTGAAAAAAGAAAGATGTTTATTGAATGAGAGCTCTAACAGGCACAGTAGATTTTTGCATGCGAAGGTAAAACAAGCAACATTAAAACCATTCAAAGCCAAACTTAGTCTCACCATATATATTCATTTCCGATTACCATGCAATGTACCCCTTTCAATAAATTATTCTAAACAATTTTCATTGGAGAGAATACTTCGTAGATCATTATTTCTCATCTAATCAAGCAGAAAGTTAAATATAATTTTCAATAATGATGGGCTTTGAAGAATATTGTTTTTTGTTTTGAACCACAAGTTTGGCACTGGCAATAAAAGCACTATCTTCAGAATCACAAATGGATAATATTTGTGGATATTTTCTAAAACGATTTTTGGCATATTTCTTCCACTGCACAAGAATGAAATATATCCAATGTTCTATTTCACAACATGCCGGGTGACAAGGATATCATTATACACGGCGCCATTTAGTTGTTCCTAGGGTTAGAAGGTGGATGTTTATTGAGTCCGATATTATCAACAATATAAAAATTGCAACTCACTCCCGGTTTGGAAGGAGGGGACCTGGATCAGATATTTCAAATGACACTGTAGATTTTTGTAGACCAATCGATAAGAAAAGAAAATTTTCTGTCGATCTCAATGACATAACACCAGGTGGACATTTGTTTTTAAAATGGTGGAGTAGAAGCCATTTACTCCTAGTTTAATATAGCGGGATACAAAATCCAAGAAAGTCTCAGAAAGTTGAACTTTGAAACATTTTATTTTCTATTAAGACTTTCGAGAGAATTGAAGTTGAAAATTCAATTCAAAAACCACAGCTTAGCCAATTTGGTCTTTTGTTTCTTATTTCATGAAGTTGTTTGGCAATAGTTATATAGATGACCTAATAGGGCCACTATTTTGAATTAATGAAAATTGGCTCGCTCCTACGCCACCATTTCGAAAAGAAATGGGCACTTTTGTAAGTTCGCTGGAAAAATAATTTTTTTCCAGAGAAAATCTTACAAGGTTTTGAGAAACATTGGCATGACTAACTTCTAAAAAGGAAGTAATATAAACATATTATAGCGAGTACTTTTTTATGTGTACGAATTAATAGAAAAAACACATTTTGTAATAGAGCACTATATGAATAACAGACTGCCAGTTCGGAATGGGAAATTAAAAAAGTTTGAATCAGTATTTTTTCATTTCACATATAAAAATTGTTAGAATTCTCAATCTGTATGTCTAAAATTTGAAACAATTATTTCTGAACTTAATATTTTCAACAAAAGCTTATTCTTCATTTCAGTTTTTGAATTGTCTGTTCTGATAGGGATAGGAAAAAATCTCACATATCTCGAACTTTGTTATTATTAAAAAAAACACTAGTGTTTGAAAAGAGATGTCAACTCATTCCTCAATAGCCAATCTTAGCGCTTTGCCGAGACATTTGATTGACTGTTGGGGACTCAGCCGACAGCTAACACCCCGTTTCGACGATGCAATGTCATCTATCTGTCAGTTTGCATTGCCAATATTGAAAAATAGCACTGAATGTTACCAAGATGAAAGCCTACATTATCACAACTGTTATATGATTTCATTTACGTTTAACACACAACAACACATGCAATTTTTTGTAGTTGCAGCGACAAATTGCATCGTCGAAACAGGCTATTGTTTCTACAAGTAGTCTTTAACCGTCCCTAGTCTTAATTCTGTATGACCATATATTGAAAAAACAGTGTTTTCTTTAATCTATGTGTATGACCAAGTTGAAATTGAAAGCACGTAAAAATTTTAAACATACGTCATATGTTATGAAGTAACTCGCTTCAAAATGTAACATGTGTGGTAACAGAATTACCACTGCTGAATGATATACTCATATCAACAGAGTATTTGCTAATATTTTGATGTTACTTCTTTTGGAGTTCTGTTTTCTATTAACATTGATCCGGAGATTAAAAAGACAAATGAGGTTCCTCAAAACTTCACACCAGAAACATAACAATTTTCTTGTTACCAAACAGATATCTTCAAGGAAACGACTTATTCCCAGGCGAATATTACAACATACATATAATTTAGACTTTGTACACACTCATGCAATATTTCTCAAGATGTATTTGCTCGAGAGCTGATTGGCTATGAAAACTATTGTTAATACAATACCTAACTTATGAGTAAAACCCAAAACAATGATTTTGTTTACAAAGCATAATTTCAGACATCAGTTAATGTTTCAATAGGTAGTGTCAGTTGAGTATGTTAGTGAATTAATGAGCTGTTGTAATTTGATTCATGGATCAATCAAAATACGTTGTTATTCGCAAGTGCCCGTTGGAATCTTCATTATCCTGCTTAGAGTACTCCTAGTCTAATCCCAAATTTTACTTGATAGTGATTGATAGTAACTCATCGTACATTTTCAGGCTTTTAGGGTATTTGAAAGAGCGGAAAGGTTATCAGGAAATGGCAAAGTAAAAATTGTCCTGCTTCATATCAATTATGAACCATACAACCTATGAGTCACTATCTTTGATTTAGGAACTAGACTATAGTATCGGCGTATTGTGAAAAGTCAAGTAGTGTCTAGTAATCCGTGAACTTTATGTCATAAGGACTTACAGAGTGTTCACGAAACCGAATGCCAAATAGAGAAGATTCTTCTCGCGAATTCATCGATATTTTTTGTGTTCAATTAAAATTTTACGGCATAGAACACTAGTATCGAGTTTTCACCATCATTTAATGGACATTAAACCACGTTGTTCAAGTCACTGATCCAATAGTTTTTTTCCAGAAAATTGCATTCATGAACATGTTTGCGTTATATCAGTCCTATTGTTTGACTACATGCCTCCAATAGAGGAAAAATGTGCAACTTGATTATCTCAACATTCTTGGTTCAAATATAAGTTGTATAGAAAAAATATCGTTAGTTTTATTTCTCAATTTTCATGATGATTTCCTACCACCTAGTAACGGCTACATCTATTTATTCAATGGGCTGGAGATTTTCGTTGTGTCATTTTACCAACTTTGAATTTTTAAATGCGGAACTATATTTTCTTACCTTCAAAAACTTTCGGGTCATATTTAATGACATCAAATACCTGCGAAAATTTTCAGTTTTTTCTTTATCATTAAGTCATCATAGTTGAGATATGATATTTCGATGATACAAGTTATTTATGATGTGAGTGCTAAAAGTGATATTTTATTTTTTGAGAAGGGAAAATTGGGACACGACCCCGAAGGCAGGTATATCATACACTATTTTTCTACAAACACCATTAAAAGTCCAAATTAACGCATACCTATTTTACATCAATTAATTGATAAAATGATAGCCTCGAGATTATCAGTTTTGAATCCAATTTCATCTAATCTATTCATGAAACCAGTTGCCAAGGTAATCAAAGAAATCATCATCGGAGATGAATAAGCCTCTGAAGAAGCTGGCCACTCGCGCTAGCGAAACGTCAGGAAGAAATTCCAAAGAACGACGGCCTTCAAGCCCGAAGAGAAGTAGTTATACTAGTAATCAAAGAAATTCGATTTGTCTTTGTTGACAACTAACGTCAATAAATCACGAATTATTCTTTCTCGTTTCTTCGTTCCTCGATAGAAAGTTATCCAGAAAATGAATTTCTACCGCCGGAAATTGAAGAAGCTGTCAATAAAGCTGCTTTTGAATTATTGCCTAGTAAGTCAAAGCAACAGTTTTCATACGATCGTTTCTTGAAATGGTGTGATCAGCAAAATGTCAGTGGCAAGGAGGCCAGTGAAAGAGTGCTTCTTGCATACTTTGAAGAAAAGTCCAAAATATGGAAATCGTCAACGCTTTGGTCGAATTACTCTATGACAGTAGGAGAATCATATGATATTGATGGACATGAATTGTACGAAGAACTGAGTATGTTCATGCGTGTCTATGAAGGAAACGGCGATATAATAATAGAAAACAAATCAACTGAAGTTTACCCCACTATCGAAATAGTCCTGAGAATTGTTGCCACCACACCTGTGACAATTGCGTCTGCTGAAAGGAGTTTTTCGAGGCTTAAAATTATTAAAACATATTTTAGGAATTCGATGACACAAGATCGGCTTTCAGTCCTTGCTATTCTTTCAATCGAAAATGACGTAGCTCATTCGTTGGATTATTGTGCTTTAATTAAAGATTTTAGTCTTAGGAAAAGCCGCTTACATCAAATTTAAAATTTATCATCTCAGTATTTGTTAATTTGGTAAATCTTTCTATGTATGAATATATAAATATTTTAAAACTCAAATTTTATTCATTCGCATTCGCATCACATACATTTCACGAAGAGCAAAGGGCCTCGCAAAGGGCCTGCCGCCCGGAGCCTCGCAACCGGTAAGGCCGCCGCTGGGGGTATTATTATCAGGAAATGATTTTCGCATTAAATTTTCAAATATCAATGCATTTAATGTCCATTTAAAAAATGGTTCGTGTCACATCTACGTTCTACATCCTTCTATGCTTTGATTTATACGGTACATGCTAACCTAGCCAAATATTTTATTGAAAATCCAGGCGCAAAATTGAAAGGAAGCTACAGGTACTGACGCATATCAGAATCAGAATAAGCTTTACTGTCGGAAGAATATAATTCTTATTGACAAAGTCATTCTTAGGGTTATAGCAGAACAATTCATACTAAAACTATATACATACAATCACAGTGAAAAAAATCAGTAATATATATCTAGCATATATACACATACGCACACACAAATATATACTTTGAACATTTGTTAGAAACGCAAAAAAAACGTTGGTCAAAACAATAAGAAAAATGTATAACAGCAAGTGTGTTAGATTTTATCAGTTGAATTTATTACAAAGAATCGTGACAATATTCCTCAAGAGTATAATAGGCTCTCCCAACCAAGATTTTTTTTACGTCTCTTGAACTTGGCTCCACTTTGAGTTTGTCTCAATGCGAGAGGAAGGTGGTTTTATTTTTTTTTTACTCTCAAATATCATTGAGTTTCGGATTAAAGAGAAAGAGGGAATTGGAAGCGAGATGCAGTGAGAAGATATAGTATTGTAGGCATAAGCCTTGAAACGGACGCTTCCAAGTAGTCTTTCAACGAGATACATTGTCGATAATCTTACTCCCTGATCTCATAGTTCTAAAAGAAGCCAGTTATGATTCAAAAAGTTTTTCAACGAAAGGGTGCAGAAATTAATCACATTCCTAATGTAACTACTAGATATTACTCAACAACACCCACAATTTATCTACTGAATGAAAACTGAAATGGGACTAACCGTCGGGCTGTTTCAAACCAGGTGTCATGGACCTTAGAAAATCGTCAGGTGTCATGAAAATTTCATGCTGATCAACTGTGGCTCCTTGAACTTGTAGAGTAGCAAAGTAGCGAAAAACTTTGTCTGGTGTTGAATAGTGCCTAATTCGATTTTCATATTCGATTATCTGTTACGAATGCATGAAAAAGAAGGGTTATTATGCAGTTTCTTTCGTAAAAAAAAATAACCATATATTCATGATTTCACCGATACCCCACCCCACTCCTTCCGTATATAGATCGTCGTATAGAAGTAAACAATTGTTACCGCTATACTGTGTATAGATTTACTACGCACTATAAACTGTGCTGTGCTCATTGGACACGGAAAAGTCGTCCAGGGTTTTCCAAAACGATGTTCCGAATAGAATTTTTATTTCAGATTCAAATCTAGTTAATTCAAATATAATTTTAAATTTTTCTAAGAATGCGTTTTTCAAATCATTTTCATAAAAAAAAGTTTCAACACATTCAAGAAAAATAAGAATTGCAGCATCAACATATTTGTTACGCATTTTCTTCGTAGTGATCAACACATCGTGGTACACAATGTATTAAAATTGCTAGTTTAATTCTAATGAAAGAATATATATTAAACCTTTCGGATTACTGAAATGATTGAAAATAATGATGAATCTCTTCTCAAACAAAGCTAATATCAACCCCGTCATGAAAATAAAACATTTTGAATTTAACAAAAATACACACATTTATGAAACTAAAAAGTTTTCAGATGTTAAGACTGTAAAGAATATCGAAATAATTATTGAAACTGACCGATATTTTGTCTTCGAAAGTACAAATTTACCAGTTATCATATTCAAGATTGAAAGGAATCCTTGAAATCTAAAGTTGATTCGTTGAATAAACTTCCAAGATAATTTAAATAGCCTGATACTTAACAAACGTTCGAAAGGGATGAGATATCGATATAAATCAGTCAAAATCTCCTTTAAATAGACATTTGTCCGGAAGAGCTGATTTTTTATATATTGTTACGATATTTCCTTGGGTTCGTTTATTTAAACTCCAAACAACACTAAACTCTTTTTATTTCAACTCTTTATCACAATACAATACAATCACTCGAACTGCTCAGCTAAACTATTCAACGCTCTGTACTAAAACTCTCTACTTCGACACTTAGCAATATCAAAGGTCTCTTTACTAGAAACTCTGTAAGACTCTCCGATGAAAACTCTGACTGAAGAACTCTCTCTACTAGCAGAAACTGTAAAACTCCCTCTAGAAGAAACTGCCGCCGTTTCGATGGTGGCTTCTCTATTTATACCCTGATCGAAGCGGATCGATTTATCTCGAAGTTCAGATGTTCAATTCGCGTCTCGAACTTTCGAATCTAGAGAGCCTAGAACATCGGGAGTATTCGCAACATCGGTCGGCTCTCCGAGAATCTGCCTCGGGAAGCGACAGCGCTTCCGGGATCGCGCCGGTTGGCCCAGCTCGTTGAATTATGTTGATAATGCTCAGCGGCAGCGTTAGGGGATTTCGTAACAATATAAGGTCCACTTGAAAAAGCATAAACGTCTCATTTTTTTTAATATACGAATTTATACGATAATTAACCCTGTAATTTTGAAAAAACACCGCACGAAATAAGGTACAGGAGATACCAATTGATATTTTGTAGTCCTCAGCCTCAGGAAAAACCTCCTTCGGTAAGGAGTTCCAGAGTTCAGATGTTCCACTGAAAATCCCTGAGCGAGAGAGGTTCGACAGGTCTCCAAGCTCACAACCAAGGGGTGGAACAAATCACGACAATTCAGAAGAAAACCGACCATGAAAATATCTATAGAAGAGAGACAAGTCCCCAACCCTTCTACGATACGATAATGAATGCAAAACGGCAAATGGTTCATGGAAAAGCCTCAATTGAAAGTGCCAGAGAATATAATGCCATTGCCGTGCGAAATTTGAAAACTTCAGGTTAAAAAAAACTAGGAAGAGTGTAGTAGCTAAATAATCCACATTGAGCGAATTTATCACCGAACATTTTTTATGTAAATTATATTTCTTGCAAGTATCAATAGGAACTTGTTTCCTCTTTCCATTTATTACAGAGGAGTTCTCACTCACCCAGGCAACCAGATATTATATAAAAAGAGCCCTTCCAGATAAATATATACTTGAAAAGGATATTGACTGGACCATTAGAATCTATCAATTATGTTTGAAAGTTCAGAAAAATTTCAGCAAATGTTACGTACTAAACAATAACAGTAAGTATACACCCAAGCAGAGCCTGTGCGATTTAAAGAAAAATCTCTTTGCTATTACTCATGAATGAGATCCATAAAATCTTTCTCCATCTAAAATTTGGTGAAGGCATCAGCAGATATTCAATATGAAAAAATGTTTCTTAACATATTCCTTGAAATTTACAGGTGAATGAAAATTTGTTGCTGTATAACCTGAAATTTCCCTTGCTTTTCCCTACTTCTGCTTTCAAAAAAACATCCGCTATAGTGTTACTGAGAACAGAATTGTAATAAAGTATGAATGAGATCCATAAAATCTTTCTCCATCTAAAATTTGGTGAAGGCATCAGCAGATATTCAATATGAAAAAATGTTTCTTAACATATTCCTTGAAATTTACAGGTGAATGAAAATTTGTTGCTGTATAACCTGAAATTTCCCTTGCTTTTCCCTACTTCTGCTTTCAAAAAAACATCCGCTATAGTGTTACTGAGAACAGAATTGTAATAAAGTAGATTGCATTCCAGTTATAACGAGCGTCTCTGAATGAGTCACGTTGATATTGATGTCGTGAAATAATTGGGAAACACGTCAATTTAAATTGTCAGGGGCAGATCTTTATGTGAAAACAGGCCTGTGTAACCCACTCCCTCCTCGTACCAACCAACCCAAATCAAATAACGGCGAATCAATCAAATTCAACAATTATTCATATGAATTTTGATATAATTTGAAGATTGAAAACTTTGAAATTTCCTGAAACAAGTTGAATTTTCCTTCGTGTTTTCCAGGTCGCTGGGTACTCTGATCTTTTGATTATTCATTTACTGGAATCGTAAAAGTCGCTCTTGAGTTATTCCAGCTTGATTTTGTTTTCAAGAATCTCCGAACCATAAATATCGAAATTACAATACAATTTTTATCTGAAACTCTTTCGAATTCATCTCAATTAATGTTCAACATTTACTTTCCGACAATAATTAAGTTATATATAAATGAATTTCCTACATTGAGTAATGTTTCTGGGTTGAATTAGTAAGTTATACTATTGAACCGTTTACTTATGGCCTCGGAGAATGAGTTAAGATACTGTCGGAACATTTGAAAATGAAATAATAGTAATACATTTATACAAAGGTAATACTTACTGTCTGAAAATTTTTTTTTCATGAAAAATAGAATGGTAAATACAGCTATTGCCAAAGTTTTGAATGAAATTTTCATGAAATTTTCGATATTTATCGTTTGGAGATTCTCAAGAAGTAGAATTGCAAATAACTCAAGAACGGCTGGTTCGAATTCAAAAAAAATTATAGTACTGTTAGATAGATGATTAATAATTGATATAACTTTCACATAAGTACTATTTTCACTAAGCATAGTCTGACCTTTATATCTTGTACCGTTAAAGGGGAAGACTTTTTACGGCGGTACCGAGGGCGGTACTGCATATATAATTGAAGGAATAGATAATCAGATGTTGGTTTATTAGGTAAGACAGACGCAATCGGTAGCTTCGCACTAACCTTTCGAGTGGCTGTTAACCTATGTACGCCCACTTGATAATACATTATACCAGACCACAATGTCATGAAGAACCTAGAAGTTTTTGTTCACATGCTCTTGGTCTAATACGAAAAATTGATGTGACTACCAGATCGAAAAATGTCGAGCTTTCATTCATTATCTTTGATTAAAGCTTACTCCACACATGTGGGATGCAGAAGATTAGTATGATCCAACACCAAGCAATGGCACAAAAGCATTGTTATTTACCATCAGGTTGTTTCATTCCTGGTGTTATAGCTCTGAGAAAGTCATCTGGGGTCATGTAAACTTCCGTTACATCACTTTGAATTAGTTTAACTGTAGAAAAATATCTGAAAATCTTGTCGGGCGTGGAATAAGCTCTCATTCGATTTTCATACTCTATTATCTATCATTGAAAACAAAAAAAAAATAAAATTATTCATTATGAGTGATTGATGTGTGTGATTGTTTTTTTGGGTTTGGAATAAACCAATTAGCCAGTATTCAATATGAGGTATGTTTCATAATTAACTGGTTTATTAACTATACCAAAAGTGAAAAGCAATAGACCTAACACAATATTTTTTCATAACAACTTCTCAATTGAATTGTCATCTAAGATGTTATTGTAGCAGTCTCAACAGTTTGAGAAGCCATTCTTTCTTCTACCACATAGTTTTCAACAATATCCCGTGAATTTGAAGAAAAAATCACACTTTTCATCTTAGGGCCTTTGTCAAGCAAAAATTTATTGGTGAATGAACTTAAGTTATTCATCCAATTGGAATATGTTCTATCAAAGTTCAAGGGGATTTTGATACAAAATTGTTTAGTCATAGTTAATTTTATTTTCTCAATAATACATCCAGCAGGCTGATGCCCATTTACAGGTGTATATAATTGATACACTATTGATAAATTGTAGTAATTGCTAATTATAATGTGAACAAGTAGGAATAAAATGACCTTGATATTTCATAGCTAATTCTGCACTGGGCTTCTGATTAAATCAATAAGGTTCCAAATTTCACAAGCACCAGCCAGCTGTTTGACACTTATACGCTAACACCTGATGAAAATCCTTTATTAAAGTTTTCATTTATGTCACCTTAGTTTTGTTCAGGGAGATTTTCCCAAAAATTCACTTGACCAGCTATAGCTACAAAGTCATTCCAGTAGAGCTGAAGAAGTTGTGATATTCAGGAACTATAGCATCTTTAGCTCTCAAAATATGGAATTCAATGCATTCCTGGCCACAAGTGATAGACAAGTTTGGGAAGTTTATTGATAAAATGAAGTGTAAAGTCAGCTGACAAGCAACTCTATGAATGTATTTTTTCAGAAAAATATTGAATGGATTTCCTAATAGAATTTTTAGAAGGAACTGAATAAAACTTCAAGTTTGTTTTTGTGCAAACCCCTGTCAAGTTTTCAGCCGAATTAGTAGAGTTTTCAAAATGGCAAAGTTTGATTTTTGGTTACTTTTTTGCAATATCACTAAATTATTAGTTTAGGAAGGTTCCAACTTTTCCAAAAAAAAATTTCGAAAAAATATTTCTGTTTAATATGCCAATTTTCATTAATAATTTCGCAAAAAGAGTAAATATGTTTCATACATTAATGAAAGGGTATGAATTTCGAAGTATTGAATGATGAGTTGCCTTCATAGTTTGGAAATAAAAATGTTCTACTGAGTGTTGTTGAATACAAAATCAATGATTACAAACTGTCCCCTCAGATAAATCATTTATTTATTAAAATTTTTTTCAGTAATGATTGCAGAAAGATAGGATTTAAATTGAGAAAAGAAACTGAGGTACAGAGATGAATGTTACAGAAAGGTTTGATTGTGAAGAAATATTGTTTGGGTCTATTACTTGAAATAGATTTATTTGAAATCATATATATTTAGCTAGGTTTCTCTAAAATAAATGGTGACTCAAGAAACTAATGAATCAATGAAAAAGTACAAATCAACTAGGTGATTACTTCAACAATAGTACCAACAGTAAAAATTTATACAATATAGATTTGAATTTGATAGTAATACCAAGATCATTAGAGAAGCCACATTTGATAAAGCATACTAAAATGAAAAAATAATATTAAGATATTACTTTTCTATCTCTGAATCCAACTTTGTCTCGTTTGTGCTTTTTCTTTTTCAAATCATCGTCAGATTCTTCCTCTATTCTACTGTCCATCTGTATTCCTTCTGTTACAGTTTCACTTTCAGCTTTAACAGAAAAAAAATTTTTGAACCTGAAACAAATTTTTTATTGAAATACCATCCATTCTTTCAAATACTACAACAGCTAATCTCACCACCTTTTTTTTAAGAAATGTCTACTCGTGTATAGAAGATATAACTTGGAGAGTAAGGAACAAGTTAGGATGCAACAACTTATTACTTTGCATTAAATAAAAGACAATTACAAAGATATCAATTCTCGGTTGAGTCAGTTAGATGCAACTCAGTCCAATCAGCAGATCCGAGAAAATGAAGTTATTGATTTTTTGTGCATTTACATTTATATAGATATGATTGTTTTCATTTTTGAAGACTCTTGCTCCTGATGCAGAATTTCTCAAGCTCTGTGACAAACATACTACAAATACATGGATTTGGTTTAGCATGACAGCATGGATTTTTACTTGAACTAAAACTCACAAGAGTTCCAAGATTATCAACAAATTTCTGCTTTACCTTTTCTCAGTTCACCTGGCGAAAAATCAAATTTCATTATTCTTCACCCTACCTCCTTCTTACCATGAATAATCGATTGATAAACCAATGAACGACACCATAATAAATGAATACCATATTTTAGTTACAAGGGGTGTTTTTTCTCTTTTATGTCCGAAATTTTTATAATTTCGTTTTTGTTCATGTCTAAAGTGAGTCCCTTGTATAATGGCTTTGTTGGGATAATTTCTTCTTAATATCAACGTCGTATAGCATTCATTCATAAGACATCCTGGGCGTATTATTTTGAGATAACTCATTTTGATCAAATTTTTTCTGTTTCTACTTCTGAATGAAAACTGAAAACTAGTTATGACTTATGGAAATTTCTTAATTATGGTCATTAGTGAATAAGACAGAGAAAGCAGTATACCGTTTAGTGACACCTGTGACAGAAATTGGCTGCGTCTAACGGAATACAGCGGTTAAGGCCACTTCATAAATATTGACATTTCACCATGGAAAACTGTCAAATTTTGTGCAGCTGCTTTAAGCGCTGTGAGCTGTTAGACGCGGCCATTATTTCAGCGGCTCGTCCTCTCGGTGAGTTCGGATATTACTCCATTACACAGACCAGTTGTAGTGTTTTGAACATTATTATATGATTCTTCTTCTTATTTTACACTTAACACAAGCTTCAATTTTAGAATGTATGTTTTCTTCCAACAACCCATTCAGCCATTCACTGACGATTGACGATTCCCATACATGTACTTGTCGACAGGAAAATAAAGAATTGAATTGGAGAGAACTGCTGCTACATATAGTGATAGGGCAAGCCGCTAGAATACAATTACGATTTTCCTTCACAGGTAAGTTCGTTCAATCGTATATTTATTTTGATAAAACCAGTGCGAAGCTAGTGTAGTGTTACCACTTCACATTGAAGATGAAAATACAAGATCTCTAATACAAAATACAAGTGCTGCGTTCTGTGAAAAATTGCACGGTGTCTATAGACCATATTAGTTAGGTTAGGATTTCAGTTTTGGCGCGAGGTCCAACTTCAAAAAATTTTACATGGGGACCTTATGGAGGTTTGAATTCAATGTGGAACTACACAATGTGGAAAGAAATGTTAGCTCTCAAACAGCTTGTGCCGGATACCCTCATCATTCCTTAATGTATCAATGTCGAAATATAATTGGAATTTTCTTTTATAAATGTTTTATATTGAAATGGAACTAGTGATGTTCAAGAAATTTTCTATTGTCGTAGATTAATTCAGGTGTACGTGACGTCACATCTGTCAACGAATTCCACTCCTACTATTTACTATTAATTTAAAATTTAATGGGAAGTTCGATATTTTACCTGAGATAATTATAAAAATGAATATAAATTCATAGTTAATTTATGGGAGCTTCATATTCCAAACCAAACCTCTTGTAATCTGAAGTGACAAAATGGCAAACATTATAAAACTATCCGCAATAAATGATTATTTTCGTGACGATTTGAAATGCATACCTACAGAGAGGTGAACAGAGTCTTTCATCGGGACGTTTGGAAATGTGCAATTTTGATGCAGGATTGAAAATCATTAAGGGAAAGGTGAAAGCAAGCATGAGGGACAAGAGCTATGATATCGAGGTGTGTTTGTATACATAACTAATAATTTATACCAATCAAGACAATAAAATGTAAATCCATTTCAGTATTTGGTTTTCTGTTACAAAGCATATCATTGAGTGTGTTCAGATTGTTTCTCATGAAAATTTTAGCTAGATCATATTGAAGTAGTTATACAGTTGCAAACAGTGAAAGTTTCAGATGATTTGTTCACGAAAAAATGATTACGACTACTTTCAACTGAATTGGACTCAGTTAAAACATGAACCATGTTCCTATATCCCACTGAGCAAAGTAACATTCATACAATATTTCAGAAACCTTTCATTGCAATGTGTAATGTTACATCAGAGCTTTCTACTACCTTGCTGCAAAGGTTCAGCAACTACTGAAACGGACGTTCAGCAATATTACAAATGCTATATGCCAATATCAAATATTCCAGCAAGGTAACTGCAACATTGCATATAATATACAGGAAAATTACAAATGTGATATAAAAAATGTCACCTTTTGACAATGTTGCAGCAACAACTGATATGGACGGATGGATGTAATGTTTCATAACCAGTAATTGCAGCAAGGTTATCGCAACATAGACTGTAAATTAGAGGAAAATAACATATTCAATATTGTTATATAACAGCAAGTTATCACCAACCTTGTATATTCCTTTTGATAACATAATATTTAGATTCTTCAATGGTGGAATTGGGATCGATTTGATTAAAGAAAAACTATTGTTTCTTTGCCAACGTTTCGAATTTTAATAAATTCATCATCAGGGCTCTATAACAATGAGTGGTATCCTACCACTTTAACACAAACTCATTGTTATAGAGCCCTGATGATGAATTTATCAAAATTCGAAACGTTGGCAAAGAAACAATAGTTTTTCTTGAATCAAATCGATCCCAATCCCACCAATACTACCATTGAAGAATTTAACTCTGGATCACCAAACCTACCAAAACTGTAATAATATTTAGAATACATAAATTAATTTGCAGTAGGTTTGTTCACTACTGAAGAATTTTTGAAAATTCACTGTTCGCTTCTCATTTTGATAGAAAATGACCGCAATCTTCATGGGAAATAAATAAGTTTTGATATCTTGCGAAATATCATTCACTGTTGATGTGTCCTCAATGAAAATCAGATTCATTTTCCAGTTTTCAGAAAGGAGTGAGAACAAAAAAAAATCTGAAATAAATTAAAATCATCTGAGGTGAAGGGCACTATGTCCAGTTTTGGCAATTTAAGATTTTTATTTCACTTTTTTTGATTTACACAGAGGAATAGAGCACTATGTCCTCAACAAGTTACATCCTATTAAATTGGCACCTAATCCATTTTTATTCAGAGGAATACAGCACCATGTGAAGTTTCGTGTACGTCGTTTCGGCTCCGAGTTTGGAGCCATTTTTGAGAAGATGATGTGACTTCATGCTGAGGTCTCGATCTGCCTACTCCTCAGGTGTTATCACAGGGGGGAATATTTGTGACTTGTTGAGACCTCAGTGTGAAGCCACACCATCTTCTTGAAAATGGCCCAAAAACCAGAGGCAAAACGTCGAACACATAACTCAAGGCGCGGTTCAACCCGAACTCAACAACATATATATATTATGTTCATCTTAAAACAGTGAATAATGGTTTTATCTTATGCTTCTGTTGTACTATATGAGAAGTTATTAAATTACACTATGCATGAAAGTCTTGGAAGCTAAAAAAACAAAAATTTGATAAAAAAACCTTTAATCACTTTATAACAAAAACAAATAAGTATGCATATTAAAATGTAAAAATAAAAAAAATTCTTTTCGGCCATATCAGGTACCTGAAACAAAATAGTCATTCAATGGACTTATTAACAACTTGAACTACTACCTACTCTATAAAACCTTACATATAATAAATATATATATATATATATATATATATATATATATATATATATATATATATATATATATATATATATATATATATATATCGTTTATGTATGGCACTCTCAACTGTCTGAACAAACCATCAAAGATTTATGAACGAATTACCTTTCAGACTATCACACATCATGATGAAAATGAATGATTACTGTTTTCCTCTATCGTAACGAGTTTTGGCAAATTGTAACCAAGCCATCACATTCCTTTCAAATGCATTATCTTTTATAGATGGAAATGAATTCCTCACTGCATCTGAAACCAAAATATTATAAAAGCCTATAATCATTGAATTGAACTGGCCGATACTTGATGAAAATCCATATTTACAAAAATATCACAGTTTCCTGTACGATTTTCACTGACAGTGGGCTTACAAACCTCGACACGTGTTTCGCTATACAATAGCTTCCTCAAGCAGGATAAATGAAAATAGTTATTTATCCTGCTTGTATAGCGAAACACGTGTCGCGGTTTTGTAAACCCACTGTCAGTGAAAATCGTACAGGAAACTGTGATATTAAAATAGCCTATAATCAGTCAACTCAACAATTATTGCCTTAGTACAATTGAACGTGTCCTTGATTATGACACAATTGTACTCAATTTGCTTTATATTAATATTGAATTGACTCAAGTACTAACCTTTCAAAATTTGTATGGACTTCAATTCTTTTATTTTGAAATTGTCTTTTTTGCCAGTCCAACTGCAAAACATTGCACATTGATTTGTAAAAAAACGTTCAAGACTTCTTGAAACACACGACTTTTCATTCAATCCCCCAATGTATTGAAGAATCTGGAACTAAAATTGAAATGTAAAAGTATTCCCCAAAATTTACAAATGCATAAGTATCTTTCAAATAGAAAAATGATGTAATTCAGTAATTTCGAGTACTCACCAATTGTTGTTTGTTGTTTTCATCTTCTAATTGTTCTTCAAGTTCCTGAAGTTCATTGACTGATTTGAGAGGTAACAATTTGGAAATATTATTATGGGACCTTTTAGGGTTGAGCGAAAAATTGGTATTCAAAACTTGTTCCATATTGCCCATTCTATTATCCATAATATCCAATCTTTCACTGATATTCAACAAAGTTTCTAGAATCTTATTGATGCCTGAAAGAGTATTATTGATATATTGATTCAGCAACAGTGTTGCCAATATCCATGGACACAATATCATGTAGAAAAACACCTTAGGTAAAAGTAAAATTCATGAAATGAATCTACTGGAAATTGTTTTTGACTTGTCTTCTTAAAAAAATGAAGTTTCAAAGGCCTCAGAATGGAGGTATTGATGATTTTCAGCAGATTCTAAAAAACAACTGAAATATCACCCACCATTGGAATCAAGAAAGATTTTCTGGGATGAATAATTCCATTGACATGGAAAAATGCAATTGAATTTAAATATATATTACCTGCCATTTGCTCACTGGTTGTATCCTCAATAATCATGGGCGCCTCATTTATTATTTTCTGAAATGTATGCACATCATCATGACTACCTGGAGCTGGCTCAATAATGGTGCTACTTAGTGTGATTGGGGTTATTTCTGATTCAATGAGGTTGATAGAATTGGGCAGTTTATTCATTAAATCAGCATCAATGATTATTTCATCTTCCATCGAAGAATGGCTGTCAGTATCTAAATTAATTAAATAAATAAATAAATGATTATATATATATTATATATATATATATATATATATATATATATATATATATATATATATATGTGTGTGTATATCATACAAATACGTTTCATTCATTCAAAAAAAAGAAGAAAGAGTCCATCTAAAACAGCTACTCCCCTTCCTATATGGCAACGACGGGCGCTGGATTGCACAGAAATCACTTTTTCAGCGCCCGTCGTTGCCATATAGGAAGGGGAGTAGCTGTTTTAGATGGACTCTTTTTTCTTTTATGAATGATTTAAACATATTTGTATGATATACACATACCTATCCACAGAGAGTGTTTGTAATTTTTTGATTTTAAAGCCAAAAAATAATTCATCATGTATCATGTAGAAAAAGCATAATTGATTATATACTCACGACTTTCTGAATCAACAGATAATGATGGAGGAGGTGAAATTGATGGATCTCTGTACCTCATATTCGGTTTGGATTTCCTTTTAATTTTCTCCACCATGGAAGATTTCTCAAAGCAATCATCAGTTTCATCATCTGTTTTAGCAAATCGCTTTCCATAGAACCTTGCTTCCTTAAATGTGGCTATAAAAAATGAATTCAATCTGAAGTAGCTAATGGATAAGTGAGTCCAAATAATAATTTCAAATCATTTCATCCTTTACATAATAAAATAAATTCCATACTAAATAAATCGATTATGTGAGACTTACAATATTCACCCAATATTTTGACATCATCAATTTTATTCCAGTTTTCAGAAGGGTCCTGGCATTCCTTGATGGCTTTAGTTTCCTTATCTTTTTTTGGCCATAAACATTGTGACCCATTCACCCACTTTTTTGGGGCAGCAGATACATACATTGTGCCTTTGAACATAAACTCCACCACAACATACACCTGAAATTCAAACAAAAAAAAATTATCTGCTATATCTTGAAGGTCTTGAAAATAGTACTCACGAAAAATTATTTGTATACCCTAACTTGGTAATAGTTAACAAGAGATACGAATTTAGGTATGAACTAGGAAAGTAATACAGGTTATAAATGTGGGATTTTCAAAACAGCATTTTATGAAATGAAAGGCACCATGCGGCAATGATTAAAAATATATTTCTGTTATCCCATATGAATTGTGTGGATGTGAATTTTATTTTGTAGGTAAATTAGTATATCAAGGGTTGATTTATACATCTCTATTTTAGTCTCAGTCCTCATTTCATCTGGAAACAAAGTTCTATTTCAAGGAATTAGATGGATATTGATCATATATGCTGTCTGATTACCATTTTTAAGATTGAAAGAGGACTGAAAAAGATGTAGTTCTTCAAATGCTCCTACCTATACGTCTAAAATGAAATTTGTTTTCAAACGAAATTAGGACTAAGACTAAAATAGAGATGTATAAATTGGCCCTAAATAGTTTGATAAGCGACCAAATGAGAATACCTTGAAAAACACTAACTCATATATTTTTTCTGGTATTTTACATCAAAATGTGTGGTAACTCCATGTGTGTCATTATTTAGTTAGATTTAGTTAGATGAAGCATTACACAAAAACTTATAAAAAAATAGGGCGCTGAAGATCTATATTAATGATATAACTAATTATTTATAACGAATGCATTTTGTTACTATTGATTCAAGTGGTATCAATTTTGCTTCATCTGACAGATTATCTACAAATCCACAGTGGAATAATTTTGAAGAACAGGGAGATGAAAAATAATTGTTGAAACTTTCATACTCTCTTATAATTAAAAATACATTACCGCTTACAATACATTGAACAATTTTTTCTATTTTTGCTACCCCTATTTTTGAATTATCCTTAAAAATGCAATGATTATGTTTCATTCCAACTCCAAATGTCATATACTTTATTTCAATGGTACTATAAGATTTTATTAATTTATCCTCCAGTAAAGGTTCCTTTTCAGTACAAATTTCGTTTTTCAAAATATATGGCATTTGCTGAATACTATTTTCTGTCATATATTGAACTCTTTCATTCATTCTATTAATAAATTGTTCCAAAGGATATTTTGATGTTTTCAACATCTTTTTTATTTCAAACATGAAATTTTCAAATTTGAATGCAGCAAAATTGTCCAATGCTCCATATTTAAGAACATCTTCATTCAAATGAATTAAATTATGAACATTGTGGGATATAAATTCTGCTCCATAGATATCGGAAAACTTTTCTATAAAATATTTTAATAATTGTTTTGCATACGAATTATATTCTATACAAAGACGAGGTGTAGCTAGAATACGTATAGCACAATGAAATGAGAGAAAATGTATATAATGAGAATGTTTCAGCCTATTTTTCAATATTATAGGTCCTGAATATAGCAAAAATTGTCTAAATTCAGTTGCCTTCCACCGTTCAACTTCATCTAACGTTCTTGGAAGTCTTGAAAAGTCACTACTAGCAACATGTTTTCTGAAATTTTGTATGCTGTTATTAACTCTTTCAATATCTACTTTCGTAAGTCTCACAGCTATATTACCTCGTACCCATACTGTTAATAATTTTTTCATCACTCCCAGGCACACCAAGTGCATATAATCTAAGGGAAACTGAGTTATGATATCAATATCTAATTTCAAGAGAGGAGTTTCTGAAACATGATAATCATCATACACATTATTCCTAAAGTCTGTATCATTCCTTAATCTACTATTAATATCAGGAAAGGACATTCTTCGATTAATGAATGTACCTTCAGTTATACATTTAGTGCAACCAAAATATGCATTGTGTGCCTTAACACATAAAATAAACGTTTTGGCTGGAATGTCAACAATAAACTTATCTATTTGGATTTCATAGTTTTCATTGTGATAGATAAATTTGTTAACTTTGGCTTCCAAATATTCATCGATGAAATTACCTAGTAGCTCTGAGGCACTACCAGGTTTCGAATGCCCATGAAAAACTCCTATCACAAAAGGATCACTGCACTCTAAGTTAATTATGGATCCTAAAATAGGCCAAAACTGATATTTGGAACTTTTTGTTAATGGTAAACCATCAACATTGACGTCTATCTTAATAATACCATTATGTGACTTAGGCAACTCAATTTTGTTCTTATGCAATATATAGCTCATTCCTGCAAATAGGCCAAAATGGTAGTATTTTCCATTCTCTGTTATAGAAATTGTACCAGACTTTTTAGTTTTCAACAAAGTACGACAATCAGATGGAAGTTTTTCATATTCACTCAATGACTTGTGCTTCTTTAGTATAGCAAGAAGTTTATTAAAATTCTTATTGGAAATGCATCCATCAATTGCCCAATTTCTCAAGTCATCAGCCAATGTACTTGAGTTATCTGATGCCTGCTGAAGGGTTTTTACTGGGTTGATCAGTACAGTATTATTCAAAGGAGAATAAGGAACAATAACCGGGGTTTCTGGGGAAAAAGTGAGGGGAAAGGTAACTGATGCGTTCTCATTTTTATCTTGTAGAATATCAGGACAAGTTTGAGTATCTTCAAGGGCCTCATCAGTTTCAACTTTTGACTTTATCATTTTTCTTTTGGTGTTTTGTCTTACTACTTCACGTAACCATTTTTTTGACATATTTGAGTACTTCTTACGATGTTTTTGGATCTAGAAACGTCCAAACTAATCACAATCAAAATATCATCAGATTTCAATGAACACAAGTTGATTACGACGATTTCGTTCCTATGGCACTCATCATATTATTCGCAAGGAAAAACCACCATGCTAACCTTAAATAATAAATGTATCGTCTTACCTTAGATGAAGATGCTTTTGAGTTATTAGCATTATCCATTGCTTTAACACTCTTTGAACTCCAAAAAAACGAAAAATATCTATTTTACTTCCACCTTGGTCTAGAACAAATACCTACGAATTCTCATTCTCAAAACGAAACAGAAGAGACAAGATACAAGAGCAAATTGGCGCGAGACGTGAGACGTGTGCTTCACTCTTCAACTCTCGTTCATTTTAACTCGGGTGTCGCCCCGTTAGGTGGTATGACCGGGAAATTCAAAATTGGTTGATTTCCTGGGGTATTATTTTCAAATGTAGCGAACAGACTCTAGTGTGGAACAAAAAATCAGATAGAGCAATATGGAATATGATTGTTGAACTACGACACACTACTGTTTCGAAGTTAGTATGAAATTAATATCCCAGAAAGGTGAAATATTATTTCGAATTTCTTTATATTCACTATTTAAAATTGTCCTAGCATATCATTTTGTATATTTCTGCGATGATGCAATCGAACACTGAAAATGTATTGTGTTTTCTAAATACTGTCAATATTGCTTGTACTTACTTAGCTTATGTATTGTTATAAATATAATAGAATTTCAAATTCAGTGCAACATTGCGATTTGAATTTGTTCGATAGTTTCAAATGTAACTTAAACTCACATTGTTCGTAGATAGTTTCTGTATCGTTGCATTTATAATGAACTTTCAAGGCTCATGCAATATTGCACTTGAAACTCAAATAATAGCTTTCTTTATAAGTTACATACAACTTGTCAGTAGTTTTCTCTGTTATGTTGGAAAATGAAATGTAGCATTGAGCCTTAGGCAATATTATATTATCATGTAACGATGGCAAGCCCTACCTAATATTGTGGCAATATCTTGTAACATTACATGTTTAGTGGGTATATATTCTACTCACCATTTGAAACTGGTATTCATTGAATTGTTTTCATTTACAGGTATTATTGGGGTTTAATTATGAGATTGAAACCTGCACCTGCCCCAGAGGACAATTTATATGTCATCATATGGATTGTGTGCTATTACATGCATACTCCAATATTTCTCGAACTGGCTTGTATGTGGGTTCCTAGAGCAACAGAAGTTACAGAATCAAATGAAATTACAACGGAGAATTTATTTGATCCATTGGCAGAAGAAAGATCCAGCAACGAACAGCTTGATGAATTGAAAAATAATTCAAAGACAGTGAACAGCAGTTGTGGTTTATTGTGGCTTATGCAGGAGACCCAAATGTTGGAGCAGAAACATTAACTGTAGACATTGAGGAGCTTTTACAATCAGCAGAATATCAGAAAAGCCAAAATAAACTAGGCTTTTTTCAGAGCATGCTAGCCATGAAAGAGAATAAAATTCTGGAAGTTGCTCAGAAAACAGAAGGACAGACTGACAACCAAGCATGGCTCATCAGCAGAAAACATAGATTGACTTCCTCTAATTTCGGTGAGATACTGAAGGCGGTCTGTAGACAAAGATATGCTCCATCACTGTTCAAAAAACTAACAGGTAAAAGTCATTCTTTACAATGATTAATAACATTTTTGTTTCCAATTGCGCCATGTAGCCAGGGGATTTGCTTATTGACTTGTTTCCTTTTTGTGAATGAATCAAATGTCTAATAAGAGTGATACATATGTCTATCGATAATCAATAGAGTGTCTTTGTAATTCCTATTTTCTACATATATAGCACTTCAAAAGAATAATTTGAATGAAAATATTTTCGAATTTTTTGGTATTTTTTCCATATATTGATTGCTTAAATTACATTTTTAATTTTCAGCAAGTTATGACTTGGAAAGGGTAAAACAAATTCAATGGGGACGCCAAAACGAAGCTAATGGAATTCAATCTTTTGAAAAACTAACAGGAGTAAAGGTTGTGCGAACAGGACTATGGCTACATCCCTGTGGATTTTTGGGGGCCTCTCCAGATGGACTGATTTTTTCGGATGGATTAATTGAAGTAAAGTGTCCATATACCTTAAGGAACTCCACCTTGGCAGATAATTTGAAGAAAAGTGGCATTTTATTCAGTGAAAATGGCGAATATATTGTCAATAATCAAATTCAGGGGCAGCTACACATTACTGGAAGAGACTATTGTTATCTAGTTTTATGGACCACTGCTGATGTTGCCATCAAGAAAATTGAAAAGAATAAGAGTTGGGAAAAAATATTAATATACTGAAAGAGTTTTATTTGAATGAATATCTCACGCATATAAGCTCATGATGTATTGTATTTTTCATTTTTAATATATGTAAATGAATTTTGGGATAGTTTACTGATATTGGAAAATGTGATAGTTCCTTATACTAAAATTGAAATATTCTCTACAGTCACATTTTATCACAATCATAATAATAATACAAGTACCTTATTGGTGAATACTAAAAGGTCATCTACTAAAAGTTTCAGCCAGCACAGTCATGTTATCACAGAAAAAACATAAACTAGGACAACTCGTAAATATCGATATACCTTCAACACATTTGTTATTTATTCATCTACTTAATGCAGTATCTGCTTTTGTTAAGATTTTTTTGTATCATCTAATGAATGCTGAAACATGTAATCAATTGATTTGATGAAAAAAATAATTTATCTTCAAACCATCCTTGAAATGGCAACTACAGACACGGCTTGTGTTAGTTGGTTTTCTATCAGTCTGACTGGAAAAAATCATGAGCAAATAGAGTCATTGGACAGGATACATCTATCAGTAATTGCATCCAAATTTTTAACACAAACCATGCTAAATATTTTATCCATATTTTTGCTTCTTCGCTTGTTGGGAATGCAAACATTTTGCAATCACTTGGATGCCTGTGGTTACACCCAGGAGCAAAACAGTGCACCGTTTTCAGATTTACAAAATCGAATAATTTTGCCAACTTACTAGCTCTCCTGATATCAACACGCCAATTTTAAATATCCCGCTAACTTTGTTGCCCCACCAGTAATCTACCACTCATCAATCTAAGACATGCGTTCCATGAATTTTGCATTGCATTTTTATATTTAAAAATCCTGAGTAAATATACCATTTCTTTCCATTATTTTGAATCAGACAGATAGAGAAAACTCTATTCCACCTTTATCATCCAAAAGCAGTTCTAAGGAATGATATTGAATACCTGAAAATAAGCGACAAAGTCGAAGAATTTTTAGTCCCATAAGATTTACATGGAAAATTAAATGACAGGTTTCCGTGATGGACCTGAGTTCGAATTTCGCGCTCGAAAAATCCTAACCTAACTAATATGGTCTATTGTCTTCCGTCTTCCAAAATGATCATAGACAAATGATTCGCTGCTGTCTTCTTTCTTTTTTCATATTTTGAAAGGTAACGGTTATTATCAAGTTATTACTTATTACGAATTACATTTATTTCACGACGTTTAGATTACATTTTTTTCGATGAATACGAACATATTGTATTTTAAAATTCTATTCATCGTTTTTGATATTCAACGTTGAACCGCAGATACGAATATGGACAGTAATACAAAGAGAAATGATCGATCCAGAACCCCCTCACATAATGCATCTCTATATGTCTCCAAAGGAAGTGCTTCGAAAAGATTCACTCCTAGAGGAATGCCTTCGAATGATACGGTATGCGCTACTGCTAATAGGAGTGAGCATCCAAAACTGAAAACTGCAGTTTCCTCGGGGAACACTTCAAGTCAAACCATGGAGATTGAATGTGATATTACTTATAATGCTTATCTTCAGGCTTTGATGAAACAGGAAATCATCGAAAGGGAAGTAGAAAAGCAGAAACAAATTTTAGATGGTCAGATATTGCTGCAGTCCAAAAATGTCAAGAGAAGAGAAACTGTTCTTCAAGAAATAAGAAATGAGATTGAATTATTGAAGAGAAAAGATAACATAATTGTGACCATAAATTCTGTTAGAGATAACTTGAAAACACTGAAGTCTTTATACATTGCTTACCGAATGGACCATCAATTGGAAAAATTCTTTAAATTACTAACTACAGAATGTGATAAGGTTACATTGAAAAATATCAAACCAATGGGTAATCAAGAAGAATATGATAAGTTATTCGAGGTATTACAAAGCTTACAAGCAACATTGTTCAAAATTGTTGAATCTGGTCGGAATTTTGATGGAATACATAAATTAGCACAGGATATAAGAAAATCCACCGACCTTGTTGAACAGATTGAAGAAACCAGAACTGAAGTATCCACTTTGGAAAAAGATGCTTTGAGTGGTCTTCTGAACAATCTATCTGAAATTTTTTCAAGACAGTACTTAGATGAGGTTTGAACTATTTCTGCTTTTGTGAAGTATGGTATATATATATATATATATATATATATATTTATATAAGTTAAAGAGTTCAAAGGTAATATCCCAAAATTCCTTTTTATTCATTGATGAAATACATTAGGTTTATGTACTGATTCTGATTTTCAATATATTGCCAGAGAAATAATCCATCATTCATTAAGATTTGCTTGAAGATATCTGTGATTTATTCAGTTTGAATTTAACAACCATTATTGAATGTTAAAATGAAGATATTCAAATTGTGTACATCAGTTGAGGTTGGGTTACAGTCCAGTGTGGTATAGGTAGTAATAAAGTTTGTCCGATAGAGGAATAAGCAACTGATTTCATATCCTTGATTAAAATATCAGAAAATTAAACCCATAAGGCTACATTAGTCTTACTTATTTTCAAACAAAACTTCAGCATTGTATACATTTGTTGACAGTGTTGCGGATTCTCAGAATTTGTCTGAACTATTCATACATAATGGTGGGTTATCAAAATTAATATTGTTATGACTTTGGTGGCAATAAATATTTTCAAATGCAATTCTAGAATTCATCAAAATGGAGGATGGTGAATCCAGTGGTGGTTTTTTGAATTGAATTTCACAAAACAATGGAATTATATTTATAAATACGATGCAAACATAGACTTTGACACTCTTCCTAGTGAAAGAAGAAAACATTCAATCAGTTGGAAAATGTAGATTTTATGAGGGTGCTCCCCGGTCTCAAGTGGGTCACCCTGTATTAACTATTATTGTTTGAAAATGGTGTTGCATGGAACACCATGTGGAATTGGATGAAAGAAAAAAAATGCTTTAATCTTAGTCCACATGGTGTTCCACACAGTGCCGAATTTATATTTTTACGAGTGTAGTCATCCACTTTATTTCAGGGACAGGAGATACTATAGCATTTTCTTTTTTCATGCAGTATTTTATTCGTATCAAATGCTATTTCTTTCTAGTTGAGGGTTACATATGACATGTCAACTCATACCGTATTCAACTTACTGCACCTAATCATGCACTAAAGTGAGAGCTATTCTTATACAATTTATTCAGTGACTAGATAAACATTGTGTATACCACAGAGTATTCATTTTCTTTATCTGAACCATAATAATGCTTCACAAATCTCTGAAAAGGAATTAGTAGTGTTGTGAAAGATTTGTGATGTTTATTAGGTACCTATTTTCAAGATGCCATATCATCTTACTCTGACTACCATATATAGTACACAAAACTTTCATAAATGCTTTCTGCTAGAGATTACATCATTCATTAGTAGTATTCCTGTAAATTAAAAAAGATTATTTTGCTTGAAATATATGTATAAGTGTTTATGTTACAGTGTTCTATATTGTTATTTTTACTCACCTGTTGCTGAAGAGTATAGGTACTCTAGTTTTCATACATTTGTTAAATTTGTAAATATTTTTACCGTTGTATTTGTATAATTTCAGGCTTTGGATCGTCTATTTGCGTTGGTGGTGAACTTGAGTGTTTTCAATCTGTCATCGAAAAATAAACAATTTGATGTCGACCTTGAATCAGCTGACGGATACTTTCTTTCAAATTCCGTGAGCCGAACTGTTAGTGTACGCTGTTCTCATCGTTACTCTGAACTCGATGTGTTCGTGTTACTCGATGTGAATTCCTAGGCATGCCATCTGGAGGTTTGGGAATAAACTATTTTATTTTCAAATATTGGTCTTTTGACATTAGGTAGACATTCTTGGCGTTGAAATGTTTTTCTTCACTTGAGAACATCTATATATACTATTTAATAGTTCCTATTATAGTCTCTACCTGTTTGAACATATTTCTTTTGATGAAATTCAAACCTCTTTGTATGACGTCACCGTATCGACGTGAAAAGCAGACTCAAGATGTGTGTCAGAATGCGCTGTATGTTGATTTTTGGAGAATTTTCAAAAAAAGTCCTTCGAGTGCCATTATGAGTTGAGGAAAAGGTTGAAACTGCCCTTTTGCCGGCGTGACTTCAGAGAGGCAAGTCATAGGCACTGACTTCCTTCTGAATTTATTTTTTGTGAGAATACGTTGAAGTATCTGGTTATGTAGCTGCTCATTTTTGCTTCTGTTGAGCACAAAATTTCCGTCTAAACCCGAGAGGTATGTAAATTTAGTGTTTAGATCTTGTTGGACCTTTCTTCGCCATTTTGCCTATTTTTTTTGTATGTCGAAATTGGTTGTAATTGAACCTATTTCATAGGGTTTTTCCGTTGGGGCTCGATTCATCCCTTTATTTTCTTGGCGAGGAGTAGAGAATCCTTTTGATGAGTTTCCTTTCGAGTCTGATGTTGAGAAGTCCAACTTGGGTGCCATGAGGCCGTATTCAGCAGTCATTTCGTAACCGAACCGCAGCTACAGCCCAAACTCCGCCGAAGTAAGCCAGACCTGATGAAGTCCAGTTATACCGAAACGTTCAGCTTGCAGGTGTCGTTGTAAAGCAGTTTTGGTTCCACTAACAGCAGCTGTCACGTTCGACTCCAGTCTAGTTTCATCCAGAAGTACATCCCTGAATATTCACTGTTTGATACATCCACTCAACAAGTTCATCACCATCACTAATGGACCATCTAAGGAAGAGCTGATTCCGAAGCTCTAGGTATCATTTTCATTTATTTCAGTCATTTGATATCGTAGAACATATTTGTTCAAATTTGTCCTGGATACCGTTCCAGATTGTACATAGCTCATTGTATATTTCCATCTTTCCGTTCAAGATACTAAAATAATAAACTATTTTTGGGGATTTTGACTTTCATTTCATAAAGCTGTCATTGTCAATATTTTCGTTTTCTGGGTTTCATAAAATCAAATTCTAGTGGCGCCTAACATTTTTTTATTTAGCTTTCAATCGATATTTATTTATACTTAACTTGAACCCATGCCCAATGCCGCCAGACGAAGAGCTGCCGTTCGCTGTGTGTAAAGTAAATTTTATGCCACACAAGTTTGGCTTCCAGTAACGTGGGGCTCCGATTTTTTGACATTGATTGTTGCAAAATAAAATAAATTTTTTTGTGGTTTCATGCTTTCTTGAAAATATTGACTGACAGAACTTATGAAATGATAGTTTGATTTACAGTTTGAAAATCTTGGTGATATTTTTTATGTACAATCCTGGAAAATTCATTTGATGATTTGTTGAGTATAATTCGCGGATTGAGGACTTGTAGCTTTTTCTGAAAAGTTGATTTTTAATGAAAATTATTTTGGGTATTTTTTTTATTACTTGCTTTGACCTAATTGAGTGTATGTTACTGTTACTGTGTATTATTACGAAACTTTTGTGTGCTCTATATAATTTTATAGACGAGGTGAATTAACGCAAATCTTCTACAGCAGGAATTTCTTTGCCCTTTTTAAAGTTTGATATATTTTTTCGGTAAAATGAGTATAGAAAATTTTCAAGTCAATCATTTACTTGATTATGAATTGGAATATGAACTTTCAATTAGAGGTATCTCTACAGCCCGTACCGTAGCCGATAAACGCAAAATCTTAGGTAGACTTTTGAATAAAGAACTTGTGAACCCAGATGTGAATTTGAAGCTTGATACTTACAGTTTGGATATCAAAAAAGAACAAGATACTCTTAATAAAAGTTTGACTTCTATCACAGAATTGATCATAGATTTTAGTGACTCTGGTCAGGTAACTGACACTCTTTTTCTCCGAATTGAATCTAGGATTGCTCATGTATTGAATAGAACAAACCGACTTTTGAAATTTCTTGATATCCCTGGTAAAATTGCTGACGATTCAAAAGATGATTTTAGAACATTTCAATCAGAGGCCTATGCATCAATTTTGAAATTAGAAGCTGATTTATATGACAGCATAAAAACTCCAACACCGTCAACTTCCAATGCTTCCGTACAGCCACCGTTATTGCTCAATGTCCCTGCACCTGTTGTTAACTGTTCTAATAATTTTATTCCAATTTCCAAATGGGGAGTTAAATTCAATGGTGATTCCAAGACATTGCATTCTTTTCTAGAACATATCAGTGAGTTAGCACAGGCACGTAAGGTTGATAACCAAACTCTTTATGAATCCGCAGTTGAATTTTTTATTGGTGATGCGTTTATGTGGTACCGTAGTATCAAATCAAAAGTAAATGATTGGACTTCACTTGTTTCATTACTCAAAAGAGACTTTTTGAATTCTGAGGTAGATGAAGATATCTGGGAGCAAATCAAGCAAAGGAAACAGAAACGTAATGAATCCATTGCAATATATATTGCTCATGTTGAAACGTTGTTTGGTAGACTGTCCCGTGAACCCGTAGAATCTTCAAAGGTTAAATATTTGAGAAAAAATTTGTTGCCTGAATATATTAGTCAATTGGCTCTTCATGACATTCCTTCCGTTGCCGAACTTTCTAAATTATGTAGGAGACTTGAGGAAGCAAATATCCTCAAATTGAAAAATTCTGTTTCACAAGTTGCCGATCTGTCAGAAATGAAGCAGGAGAAACCGGTTTTTCATAATCCGAAGAATTTAAGTAGAAATAATTTCCAGAAAAATATTAATCAGACATCTAGAAATAATTTTTCATCTGGGAAAGGTAAACAAAGAAATTTTAGTACAAATATTCAAGGTAATAGTTCAAGTACAGAACCTTCTAGTGCTTCGAGTAGTAAGACAGTAACTTGTTGGAATTGTGGGTTGCCTAACCATGTCTTCTCAGTTTGCCGTACAAAGAGAAAAGTATTTTGTTTCAAGTGTGGGTTACCAGATGTGAAACTTTTCAACTGTCCGAGTTGTTCAGTTCCAAAAAACGAGTAAGGGGTAGGAAATTCTGTGGCCATAACCCTGTCCCCAATTTCAAGGCCATACCTCACCAAAATTTTGACAAGTCTGACTGGAACAAATGGTTAGAAAGGGTATCAAAGTTTTTTAAAAATAGTTGTAATGAAATTTCTCCACTCTTTGTTCAAAAACCTTTGGATAATAGACCTTATATAGTTGTGAAATTATTTGATCTAGATATTACCGTTTTATTTGATACTGGAGCTACTGCTTCTTTGGTTGGATCAGCAGGTTTGCATATTTTGAAAGATTTCAATTTAAAGGTTCATAATACTGAGTCAAAAAATATTTCTACAGCTGATGGAACTCAAAAAACCGTTGAAGGGGTTGTTTATTTACCAATTGTTATCGATGAAATCTGTCAAGTTATTAAAGCTTTAATTGTACCAAGTTTACCCCATTCTTTCATTTTTGGATGTGATTTTGCAAAGCAGTTCAATTTTAAGGTTAATTTTGCGAATAATCGTTGGCATATTAAAGATTTGAAAGCCTATGAAGGTTCAGAGTCTAGTGATTCTGAAGGAAGTTTTTCAGATGATAATTCTGAATAAATTTCATATATTTTCTTTTTCTGTAGATTTCAAAAATTCCGTTGAACCGTAGGAGAATTCTAGACACTTCTCGTGTTCAATTTTGTGTGTGTGATTTGTTAATTTTATTTGAGTATATTTCTTTAAGAGACCCCTACCGATTTTGACTTTACCGATTATGACCCATCCCGATTTTAGACTTACTGATTGTGTCCCCTTTAATATTTGGGCGTATGATACGCGTAGTTATCAAACCAAATGAGAAATAACACTCAAAGATAAATTTGATTCATCTCTAGATTATTTTATTTGGTAATCTTCAATAGATATTTTTTATGTGTATATAGCATGAGGAAGAAGTAATCGCCCTTATATGATATGTTATTGAAATGATTGATTTTTTTTAAAGATTTCATAAAGTTTTCTATACTCTCAAGCGTTAGAAATTGGTCTATCCAGATAGACAATTTTTTCTCGGAGGGGGGTGTATAGCATTTTCTTTTTTCATGCAGTATTTTATTCGTATCAAATGCTATTTCTTTCTAGTTGAGGGTTACATATGACATGTCAACTCATACCGTATTCAACTTACTGCACCTAATCATGCACTAAAGTGAGAGCTATTCTTATACAATTTATTCAGTGACTAGATAAACATTGTGTATACCACAGAGTATTCATTTTCTTTATCTGAACCATAATAATGCTTCACAAATCTCTGAAAAGGAAAAAAGGAATTAGTAGTGTTGTGAAAGATTTGTGATGTTTATTAGGTACCTATTTTCAAGATGCCATATCATCTTACTCTGACTACCATATATAGTACACAAAACTTTCATAAATGCTTTCTGCTAGAGATTACATCATTCATTAGTAGTATTCCTGTAAATTAAAAAAGATTATTTTGCTTGAAATATATGTATAAGTGTTTATGTTACAGTGTTCTATATTGTTATTTTTACTCACCTGTTGCTGAAGAGTATAGGTACTCTAGTTTTCATGCATTTGTTAAATTTGTAAATATTTTTACCGTTGTATTTGTATAATTTCAGGCTTTGGATCGTCTATTTGCGTTGGTGGTGAACTTGAGTGTTTTCAATCTGTCATCGAAAAATAAACAATTGGATGTCGACCTTGAATCAGCTGACGGATACTTTCTTTCAAATTCCGTGAGCCGAACTGTTAGTGTACGCTGTTCTCATCATTACTCTGAACTCGATGTGTTCGTGTTACTCGATGTGAATTCCTAGGCATGCCATCTGGAGGTTTGGGAATAAACTATTTTATTTTCAAATATTGGTCTTTTGACATTAGGTAGACATTCTTGGCGTTGAAATGTTTTTCTTCACTTGAGAACATCTATATATACTATTTAATAGTTCCTATTATAGTCTCTACCTGTTTGAACATATTTCTTTTGATGAAATTCAAACCTCTTTGTATGACGTCACCGTATCGACGTGAAAAGCAGACTCAAGATGTGTGTCAGTTAGAATGCGCTGTATGTTGATTTTTGGAGAATTTTCAAAAAAAGTCCTTCGAGTGCCATTATGAGTTGAGGAAAAGGTTGAAACTGCCCTTTTGCCGGCGTGACTTCAGAGAGGCAAGTCATAGGCACTGACTTCCTTCTGAATTTATTTTTTGTGAGAATACGTTGAAGTATCTGGTTATGTAGCTGCTCATTTTTGCTTCTGTTGAGCACAAAATTTCCGTCTAAACCCGAGAGGTATGTAAATTTAGTATTTAGATCTTGTTGGACCTTTCTTCGCCATTTTGCCTATTTTTTTTGTATGTCGAAATTGGTTGTAATTGAACCTATTTCATAGGGTTTTTCCGTTGGGGCTCGATTCATCCCTTTATTTTCTTGGCGAGGAGTAGAGAATCCTTTTGATGAGTTTCCTTTCGAGTCTGATGTTGAGAAGTCCAACTTGGGTGCCATGAGGCCGTATTCAGCAGTCATTTCGTAACCGAACCGCAGCTACAGCCCAAACTCCGCCGAAGTAAGCCAGACCTGATGAAGTCCAGTTATACCGAAACGTTCAGCATGCAGGTGTCGTTGTAAAGCAGTTTTGGTTCCACTAACAGCAGCTGTCACGTTCGACTCCAGTCTAGTTTCATCCAGAAGTACATCCCTGAATATTCACCGTTTGATACATCCACTCAACAAGTTCATCACCATCACTAATGGACCATCTAAGGAAGAGCTGATTCCGAAGCTCTAGGTATCATTTTCATTTATTTCAGTCATTTGATATCGTAGAACATATTTGTTCAAATTTGTCCTGGATACCGTTCCAGATTGTACATAGCTCATTGTATATTTCCATCTTTCCGTTCAAGATACTAAAATAATAAACTATTTTTGGGGATTTTGACTTTCATTTCATAAAGCTGTCATTGTCAATATTTTCGTTTTCTGGGTTTCATAAAATCAAATTCTAGTGGCGCCTAACATTTTTTTATTTAGCTTTCAATCGATATTTATTTATACTTAACTTGAACCCATGCCCAATGCCGCCAGACGAAGAGCTGCCGTTCGCTGTGTGTAAAGAGTAAATTTTATGCCACAATACGAATTAACATTTACTTTGAATTTCTGAAGTTTGTAAGCCTCAGGAAGAACCTCTCTTGGCAAGGAGTTCCAAACCTCAGCTGTTCTATTGAAAAAAGATCCCTGAGCGAGAGAGGTTCGACAGATTTCCAAATTCACAACAAAGGGGTGGGATTTTTTTTTTCAAAGATATTAATTTCAGACCTCAAATCAGTTTCAGTAACTGGCACCGAGGCCTTTATAGATAAATATTCAACATATAACAGAAAATAAATAATTTATATAATAACGGTTATAAGGCATCTTCATATTTTCAGTCTCTGCTTCTCAGAAGAAAGTTTTTGAGATTATGGTACACTGCAGTTTCTTTTCCAACAAATACAGTTTCTGGTATTTTATTATACGTTTGTACACTTCGATAAATAGGAGAATCTTGTGATTTTTTTGTTCTAGAAAAGTTGTTTCAATATTAATACTTAATTCATTGAAGCGCAGCCAATCAAAATACTTTTTTAAATCATTGTTTACCATTTCTTCAAGCTCATCTTTGCTCACTCTGTGTAGATATTGCCAAGCGGGGAACGATTGATAACAATTCGTAAGAGCATCAACCGTGAAAGTATCTATAGAAGAGAGATAAGTCTCCGACCCTTCTACAATGTTCCAATAAAGTGAGCGAGTCTGTGAGCTGAGAATCACCAACAAGACGAATTGCCTTTCTCTGAATGGAATCGAGAAGACTCAATGAATGTTTTGGTGCTGAACTCCACATATGAGAACTGTATTCCATGACAGGTCGTATCTGAGCCTTGTAGATCAGTAGAAGCTGACGAAAAGTGAAGTATTTCTTCGCACGAAATAGAAATCCAAGTTTCTGGGAAGCACTTTCAGCGATCGATCTCACTTGGTTTTCCCCATGAGAGATTATCACTGATCGTAATTCCTAGCATCGAGATACTCGATTTTGTCCCATGTACCGTCCAAAGATAATAATTTTCCATATGTACCAAGAATGAATTAGAAATAAAAAATTTTACGAGACAATGAATGAATGAAGACCCAGAACAATTTGTAGTCTGGAATACATTCATAATTTTCGATAAAAATGAGTTTCTATGAGAATTCAACGTAATAGTAGAAAAAACCATGATACAACCTGTGAACTTGTTTGACTTTCAATTTTTATCCCATGAAATTAAGTAAGCTTCCTCTAAAATCTGCCGCCCCTAAGACTAGGCCGCAGCCTATTGATAAGTCCAGGACTGGTTCCATACAACACCATTTTCAAACAATAATACTTTATAATTTGTATAAATGTTGTACTGATATGTATCATTGTTTTATACTGTGTCATCTGACTCATTTTTCAACAATTTCATTCAGCGACCATCCTCACTAACAATCTCCCTGATGATGACAATAACCACTTGTCGAAATATTGGAAATACCTACATTGCAAATAATTCTCAAAATATATGTTTCATTTTCTTTTCAAACTTTTTGTAGAGGCCAATTACACCAAACTGATATTTTTTGTGTTTCGCTAAAAAGAATTAGTATCTTCAGGAGAAGAAAACTGATACTAAATCTGAAGGCCAGGGTTAGCTTTTTATAAAGGTGTATTAATGCAGCTTCAATTATCAAGGAACAAGTAGCAAGTAACTATTATCTATAATGAGTTGAACTGCCTAATTTACTGATTCATGATTCATACAATCAAATCATGAAGTAACAAGTAAGAGTTGGCCAACTTTTAACTTTCTCAATTTAATCGTAAAATATATATCTCTAATATGCAGGTTATGACGGATTATGTGATCATAACCAAATTTTTCTTCAAATAATTTGTTTTTCGGGATTGTTTTTCTGTTAGTTGAATGTGAGCAAGTTGAAATTGAAACTGTGGATGCGATTCTGGTGGACCTTCTCAGGAAAAGAATGATATTTGATTTCCAGTTTCAATCTTCATCTCTCCAAAACGAAGCTAGGGAATATAAAAATGAATAAAAAATACTAGCCGGGAGTTTATGTTAGGTTAAAGTTGATCTCCTACCACAAGCTATGATCATTGTTACATTTAGGTGCATGAATACCTTTTTTTTTCCTTACTTTCTACTTGATAATTGTTAATCGCTACTTGTTCATTGTTACTTGATAATTGAAGCTGCACGAATCCACCTCAATTCACAATCTAAGGTAATAGTACAAAAACTACCTGCTAAGATTTTTTGTCCGATATGGACTTCGTCTGCTAACTACCAATTATTCTGAATCGTAAGGAATCAAGTTGAGTAATAAGATGATTTTATTACAATATCAATTATTAGATATGACTGAAATCATATGTCAGCGACAAAATTGCATCGTCGAAACAGGGTGTAATATCTACAAAAAGTATAAACATTTGCATCTAAGGTTCCAATCTCATAGTTCATCCACTTTCTATATTTGGACGGTACGTTCAAAGCACATTGTCTATCATTAAACTCATGTTCACATTCAAGACAGAAAACAGCAACTGGAAGTACTTCACACCTTTATTCCAAGCCATCTTCTGAAATCTGATTCGGCCTCAAATTCCAACGGCTTTTTTCCTGTGAATATTGTCCACAATGATTTTTATCTACACCCGTACTCTAATAATTCACTCATATGCCCACAACCCGTTTTATAATGAAATCCATTATGATACAGATTTTCAACCAATAGAAACCCATTATTTTTCAATCAAGCATGATGTGCAAGCTTTGCATTTCGACGTTTGTCAAGTCAAAATCAGTAGGTTGAATTTTTGAAGAATTTAGTCAATTTTCGATAATCGTATGGAAATGTCTCATAGCAGTGATATAGAAGAATTACCAGCGACCCTCCACAGATGTCAACAAGAAAAAACTACAATCGAAAGGATTATATTTTTCATTTGACAAATGCAACACATGTGTTTTTATTTTCAACCAAGTTATATGAGCTCTCATGTCCGAGTGGTCAATGGCGCCGGCAGTGATCAATTACGTCCGGGTTCAATTCCTGACCTCGGCAGAATTTGTTTTCATTTTTTCTTCTTTTCATTTCTCGTTGTATTTTCCGTGGTTATACCATTAATTATAATTTTGTGGAATTTTTCAAAGAAATACGATTGATTTCCTACTATTATTGTGTTCAATATAAATACCTAATGATATAATATTTTTAGTTCTTCATTATCTATTGGGTGTAGATAAAATAGTGCATGCAACTCTCATGTAATGGTTATTAATACACTCGCATAAACCATACGATGTATGGTTTATGCTCATGTATTAATAACCATCATCACACGATCGTTGCATAATATACTATTTTGTGATAGGTACATGAATAAACGAAATCTACTTTCAATGTTCAAATTACTCTGAATTCAGAAAATTTCATGAAAATTCCAAATCGAATTCGAAATATATTTTTCTCTTTCCTCATCACTCGACATATAGTTCCATCTTTACTCATTTAACTCTCCAACCATCATAGTAGAAAACAAACCATAAGTGACCTTGAATAAACAATCTTAGTACCGATCAAAATCGCCACCATGGCGCTGGCAACTTACTTAGACAAGTTCAACAAAAATTCACGATGGATTGCATTTATCAATAGAAACGAGAGTTCCATCGAATGGACCACTGGAAAAATCAATCAATCGATTTAATTGATAAAATTGTTGAGTTTTAATTATCGTCCATCGAGATATTTCTGATAGATCACTCCTAACAAAAAAATGAGAATGTTTTCAATTAACCGAGTAAATGAATGGATTCAATCGGATTATTCATCGATGGATTTAAAAACACGTTTTCATTGCGGCAACAGTGTTCGTAGTATTATTTTTATGACAGCGTAGCATGCGTAGAAGGTATATATACCTGGCAATCTCGGTCTTCGTCTATTATTATTTGTCTGAAGACGAAGATTGGATGTTGTATCCTTGATCTTTGTTACAGTATCGCCATTTTGATTGTGTTTTTCGTGTTTGTAATCTTTTTTTTTTTGTCGGTGTTTTAAATTTCCCTTTATCTTTATCGTTCACTGTGAATCTAGATTCCATTCGTTAGTAGTGACTATTGTACGTTCTATTAAGTTTTGTTCACAATACTGAATTGAATCATGGGGAAGAAAAAAGGTAAGTTGAATCACAATTCCTGCAATATTTATTCAACACAGGATTTATGCAGCATTGTTGAAAAAATAAGGAACAAGCTAAGAAATTCTACCCTTACTTTTCAATGAGAACGTTCACGCACTTATTAGAAATTGGACAATTTCCTTCTCTTGAGTTTATTACTTACAATTGCTGCATAATCCTGTTGAACTCCGTTACTCTTTCTAGACTAGTTTTGTGACGATCGTGTTTTTTTTGGAACAAACGAGAATTTAACAAAATATAGTTTCCTATGGGAACCCCCCGAATGACGTCATATTAGGGATGGGTCGATATTTCAGTACCGCGATTTTGGAGCGGTATTTGATTGGAACCGTTCCGTGCCGCCGTGACTAAGAAACCGATTTCGTCGGAACAAAGGAGTCTGAGACAACTAGGTACATCGCGTGGTGTTCAAGTAATCGGCAATCGATAACTGTATCAAGATCGAGCAACTATTTACTGTGAAACAAGACAGTTGGAAATTTACAATAGTTCTGTTACCTATGTATTCTTTTATAAGTAGAATTTTAATTTCGAGCAATTACTCTGAAAATCGTACAATCTCTTAACGCAAATATCAGCAAAGACTTGGACGTTATATTTATTTGAAAAAAAAGTATATGTACAACTGTAACAAAAACATTGACAAAGTTTGATGGAACTGAAGGAACACAAATAAAATTTGTGTAAAGAAATGAAAAATATAAAAGTAATTTAACTCACTTGAGTATTGAAATTGTTCAAGTATGTTCATACACACATGATTCTCAACAGATATTATAAGGCGATGCATACATGGTATAGCGTAGCTACCGTATCGTCGCTGGGCCATGTCACGTCACATTTCGTTTTCGTTTCTCCTAAGCTGTCGTTCGTCGTTCCCACATTGTAACAATAACTAGCGAAGACAAGTCAGTACAGAGTCGCGGTATTTTTGTGGAACCGCGACAAAAGTAATGCGACTCGGCTGGAACCGGTATTCCCATCACTACGTCTTATTCAAAATTAGGTAAAATTGCGCAACAGTTTGCCTTTGTTAGGTGATACAATATATTTCATGAAATTGCTTTTTTATCAAAATGTACTTCGGTGTGTACTGAAAGTATCGTAAAATGACGATCAGTTGATTATTACAGAAAAAAAATGATCAAAAATATTTGAAATATATCCTCGGCTCAGTATATTGGATTAATACGGCGGGTTACTGCCACTTTTGATAGTTCATTATTTTTTTTGTTTACCTATCGAATACAAATCAAGTGACCGACGAACTGCTAGATGAGTTATGCACTATTCGTTCAGTGAACCCCCTTGATATATTCATTTTAGATGTGAAACAAATACACTTATAAAGTGAAATTAGTCTACATAACTATAAAGTTAGAAAAACTGGTTTGCTGCAGGGGAATCCCCGAGGGTGACGTCACTTGCTGAGCAGACTTGAAAGATTGTTTAAAGCTTTTTATATGGAAAATTTTCAACCAGTTGTGGTAAAATTTATGACTCAATTTTATTGGTCACAATATATATTGCAGGAGTAGCGGCGATTGGACGTAAAAATTAGGGAGCAAGGAAAGAAAATGAAACGAACAAGTGAATAAAACTGAAAAGTTTTTGTTGATTTTTCCAAAAAAGAGAGGGAGGGCACCGCTCGTCTAGTCCTCCCTAATCGCCGCAACGTATTGTAGTGTTATAAAAAAAACGTCATATTCGAAGTTGAGTTGAATAGTTTGTCTTGGTTATGTATTATGTATGATAAGATACCATATCAAACGTATCAAAATAGTTGAGGCTTTCGCGGCCGAGGTTTTCAGTATCACTACTTTTATTCGGGTTTGAAGGCCGTCGTTCCAAAAATTCCAAAAAACGACGGCCTTCAAACCCGAATAAAAGTAGTGATACTGGAAACGTATCAAAGCTTTTAAGTTCCCCTGTTCGTCAGTACTCATACAGCCCCTTGAGACAGAGATATGTTCGAGGCGACTTACCAAAAAAAAATTGAAGTCACATCTTGAGACGAGCAGTAGGTTCCAGTGGATATTGAACTGTAGATATGTACTGGGATATAGACTGAAAATATTCTCTTCATAAAATGAAGATCACTAATAACATTAAAGCAAACATATTTATCCTCGGCTTAGTATTGAATTATACTTTCCATTTATAGTAGATGTGAAACAATAAGTACAGTGTAATTGGTTAAAGTCCACAGAACTAGAGAAACTGGTTATCGGCATGGAAATCGGATACCACGTTACCTACTCACAAGGTTCGAAGATATGATATTTATAAAAATATCGGATATATTATATCTATATACCCAAATGTTGATATTCATGGTGGACTTTCGATATTGTTTTTCATCATTTCTCATGAAACTTTTTGCACAGATCAATTACCCTAACCCTGAAGATGCTAACCTGGTTAGCGAAACGCACGTCTAGTGGAAACAATATCAATTTAGTGGTAGGGTAATTATTGATCTCTACAAAAAGTTTCAACTTTTACACCAAAGGTTCTATTCTCATCGTTTATCTCTTATGAATGAAAAGAAAGCCAGTGTTGACTCACATTGTACAGAAATGAAATTACACCACGAGTCAACAATGATAGCTATTCCTATTCGAGGAATTTTTACGAAGTGAGCCGCGTCAGCGGCGAGGGAGTAATATTCCGAGAGAATAATAGTCATTATTACGAGTAGTATACTAATCAATTTAACATAAATAAATGATTCTTCAGTTTCATTCATCTATATACAGATACTCCGATACGACCTACGCGTTTGACACTGTAATATTCAATTCGAGAAATTTTGTAATAGGACTACAAGAGGGAATAAAGACTATTACTGTTCATCCCTCGCCATTAATCCCTAAGGGAATAATATATGGCATTATACTGCAGAAACCATAAGTATAAAACTTGCATTATGTATTAGTCGTAAACGAGGTCGTAAATGAAATATATTATTTTAGCACATCTAAATAATGAAATATAAGTATACAAAAAAAATCTAAACACTTGTCTAATCAACAAAAAATGAACAAGGGAATTTTTTTTTTTGAAAATCAATGTTCCATTGTCACAGTTAGAATAATAAAAAATGGATAGAATGCTTGTTCTTCGGCATATCAAATCATTCTAAAAGCAACAACAAAGCTTACAAACTCTTGTTATAAAGCCTGTAAGACAAAATTTTCCTTGTTTTGACTTGAATAATCAAATTTAACTCGGGGAAACTACCGATTCAGAATCGGGGATTCACACAAACACGCCGACTCGAAATCTAAAGATCGGGGATCCCCCATTCTGTTTGTGCTTTCGTCGTCAGGCATGACATGTTCTGAATTGATAACAAAAATATTTTATCATTCTTGTTCACGTCACAGGTTTTTGGAAAACTATTAATATCCGTTATATATACATATGTCAGCCTATAAATATCATGAAATACATGGTGTTATTTAAGTACGTAGACAAACTTGCGCCACTGATTTTTTGCAATTTTTGTATTATTTTTTTCGAATTGAGCTACCAAAACTTTAACTTCTTCGTCTCTATCTTTTTTATTGTTACTTGCTCTATTTTTGAGAAAGTAAAGATCACTTCGCATGTCCTTAGAAAAACGAAATTAATATTTTGTGTGACAGGATATTGGTATAAAAAATTCTAAAGAATTTGAAGATGAAAAATACTATGACGTTGAAACCTGGTGACAGTTTCTGATGAATACAACATATGAATCTGTTTTGCTAAAAAAATGTCTTATTTTTACGTCGTTTTTCATAGAAAACAGTTAATCTAAAAAATTCGAAAGATGGACTTTCCTGTAATGTTATTCGTCCAATCATGAATAAAAAGCTCGTCCATGCAAGTACTCCCCGATTGTTGATGGTGTGCTAGTTTTATTTGGATGTATATCAAGTTAGCGGGGCGCTTTTCAAAATATGGAAATCTAATGATTCCATAATTTGGTGCTATTTTGTTGCTTATTAGTTGCGGAAGAAAATGTTTTTCTGTTCCTTTCAAAAAAAAGATGTCGTGCTAACTTGACGTCAAGTTAGCAATACATCAGTATTACTACTTCGGGTTTGAAGGCCGTCGTTCTTTGGAATTTCTTCCTGACGTTTCGCTAGCGCGAGTGGTTAGCTTCTTCAGAGGCTCACTCTTCATCAACGACGGCCTTCAAACCCGAAAAAAAGGAGTAATACTGAAAATCTCGACCGCGAAAGGCTTAACCATTTAGCAATACATCTTTTTTATTATCGAGTTTTTCATAATTTTGACTAGACCATTAGATTCCTTCAATTATTATTCGCTAATTAGTTGCGGAGGAAAATCTTTCGTTTTCTTTTTGTTAAAAAAAATATATGATGTCCCGCCAACTTTTAAAGTTACCAATACTCTTGAATCAGTGCGTTTTTCATAATTTTGACTAGACCCTTAGATTCCTTTTATTATTCGCTAATTAGTAACGGAGGGAAATAATAAATTTTCATTTTTATTTCAAAATACACATGGTGTATGGTATCCCTCTATCTTGATATCAGCTCAGCGATTCACATTGAGATTTCCAAAATTCCGACCGGACATTATGTTCTTTCAATTATTAGCTAATCACTTGCCGAAAAACATGATTTTTATCTACAATCAAAAAATGTTCTTGTTTCTTACCTACTTTGAGGTTGAAGATTGACCAGTTATTATTCACTTTGAAGACGACGAGAAAGGAAATAACTTTTCCGACCACTTTTGAAAATTTCCAGCCTTTTCGTCTTTTATCGGAAACGGCACTCTACTGGTCGGAATTCACAAAGTGTTGAGATTTCTGCTAACGTGTACACACTAACGAAGTTATACAAAACAAGCTCACCCTGACACGATATTATGGCTACCACGCATTATCTCAGTGGCAAACATTAAAAAAAAGATATTTGGTTCTCACTCTCTCCGTAAAAACTCAATCCTCATTATTAACTAGAGCCTCTTTCAATTTTCAAAAAAAAACGTTACTACTTTATCGGGCATTTTCCTAAGTAGATGATCTATCGCTCATCAGGGCCAGTCCACTTTTAATGTTTTAAATTCCGCCAATATTCATTAAATAATCCAAACATTGCCTATTGGCAGCAATACCCATAACACAACTGAGATTGATTTGTAAAATATCATTGGTATGCCAAACGCATTCATTAAAACGATACTAAAATGGTTACATATTTTTAACCTCTACCTATACTAGAGAATGGCATTTACCAATAATGACATTGTTCGGGAGCTTCATTAATTTCGTTTATTGTGCTATGCCTAATTGGAGCACAAAATTGTATCAACATAATTTTTTGTGAATATTCATTTCTTGTTTATTTTATGAAATTATTTCGATTTCGTGATCAAAATGGTACACCTCGATAAGAAATATTTTTCTGTCGAAGGAAATGATTCAATTTCTGCCTAGATATGTAATTTTATCTTCGCTAGCAAACTATTAATTTTCAATCACAGCAAATAAAAAATGCATCTCCCACCAGAGAATACAAAGGACCACAACTCAACTTTTTGATTCTCATAAGGGTAAAACGTAACAAATAAGTATCATGAGTAGAAAAAATTAAGACTAGATTCGAAAATATCAGAATTGTGAATCTATAGAGTGGAGATCGAAGCGACAAAGAAAAACTGGATTATTTCCATATTCAAATATATACATTGTCACAAGTATTGACCCAATTGATTATCACAACTTTTGCGCTCGATCAGGTTACCTTTCAAATTCAAGGTAACTTTATAATGATAGAAAAAATAATATTTATATCAAAGATCAGACATCCTGCGGTATGGACAGTGATGATTGGTTGATAGCCAACGGATTCGTTCACTGGGTCGAAGCAGTGAGACGTACGGCCCCGACTGGATAGAGATGAAAAATTTGTAGTCTTAGTAGCTCAATTGGAAAAAAAAAACAAAATTGAAAAAAAACAGTGGCGCACATTTTCCGGTCAAAAATATTGGTTAAGGTACCTTCCGGAACGCCACTGGACATGATGATTTCAATCTAGCTATGGCCAAATCAGCCCTTCAATCCCCTCAATACCTCCGCCAAATTTTAAGAAAATCGTCCGAAGGATTATTGAGATATTCAGGAAAAAACTTTTGTTTTTAATTTTGACACCCTGTGTCTTGAAAACGAAGCTTTACCGGACCTATGGCCATATGAACTTTTCGTCTTAGAATTACTCAAAGAATGACTCCTTCAAGATTGGCCACGTAATTGAACAACACCCTGTATAATTGTGATTTATATTATGATTAATATCCTGATTTATATAATATATATCGTTGATATATCATTCGAACCCTGCCTGCTCAGCAGCCTTGAAAATTGTTCAAATTTTTTATATGATTTTTAGTAGCTTTAAAAAAAACCGCTTCATGTTCACGATTTTCGAACAGAGCGTAGGTCTTTTGTCAACTGACTTTATTGGCTGATGGTGATGGTTCACAATGTACATATGTTGCAGCACTAGCGGTAATTGGGTACAAAAAGCAAGGATGAAGAAAAATTGAACGAACAAGTGAATGAAACTAAATAATTCTGTTGATATTTTCCCAGAAAGTGGGTGGAGAGGAGGTTGGGTGGCAATCACCCCTCTAGTCCTTTCTAATTACCGCAACTGGATTGTAGTAGTGTTATGAAAAATAATTAGACATATTATTTTTCCTCAAATGTGAAAAATGCAAATCTACGGAATCTCATACCAAACTTGGAATAATCCTTTTCTCTGACTAGGCAGAAAACGTAATTTCTTCTGGTGCCGGCGGTAGTAAAACTTAAACATAACCAAGGTGGCGACTATTCAAATTTGCGAGCATATTTGTCAACTTCTAAACAAATAAACGATCAGATTGGAAACTTTGATGTTAAAGTTGAAATTTTTTTGAGAGATTAATTACCCAAACATTAAACTGATATTATTTACACTCAACGCATGTTTTGCTAACTTAATCACGCTCAAGTCATAAAATAACAGAATAACACTCCCTTTTATAAACGGACAACTGAGAAATCACTCCATCACTTCTGACCACTTTAAATTCCTACACATCAGTTTTATAATCCTCGTTAGTGTAGTTAGGATACGGTAGGTAACCAACTCTGTAAACAATGGACCCCAAGTGTGCTAATCCCTAGCCTGAACAAAAATCAGACCAGTCGCTCTTTCAAGTAAAACGTAATATACCGCGACATACATTCTAATATTCATCTTCTAGTCAAGATCACGGAGTGGGCAACACCTAGTATTACAAATTGAAATATATAACTTCGCGGGAAAACAATCGTTTTCCCCCATTTGGTACTGTGGTAGATTATTATATTGTCCGGGAGCTAGACTGTGATGCTCCTTGGTTATTAGAGCACAGCTTCGTCTCTTAGATGAGAATCCATAGCCTTATAGCTAGCTCCTTCATATAGCTGGTAGCTTGTGGTTTCTCTCCCCCGCATCTCGTGTGTCTTATTGGCTCCTGCATTGAGTGGCCTCTGCCAGACCCATATCGATTATATGTTTTTAAGGCCCTTTCAGTAGGCCCACCACTATTCTGACAACCTTGCGGTTTAGTAGGTCTTCCGTGAATCTGGGCGATGGTTCATGCCTGATCTTTTTCGTCTGTTTCATTTCTGGGCGGAGCTCATTCCACCAGTCTCTCGATTTGGCTTGCATTCACGAATTAATAGATGTCTTTATAGCCGCTCTCGCTAACCTGCAGAAGGGTTCTGGTAAAGATTCGCCCTACTCGTTGCCCCTATACTCAAACCATTATTGCTACTGTGGTAACAAATCGTTGATTTTTTTCTGTCTTGCTCTTTCAGTTTTCTGAGCCTATGTCCCAAAATCATAGTTTACTTATCATAACTATTAGGTTCAGTAACTTAAAATATTGCTGATTCTGGAAATGCAGGGGGTTTCCCTGAGATGACTATTGTAAAACTTATCACAGTGTAAATTTAAAAAACCCTTTACAGCAGGCATAACTTTTGGTGAAATTAGCTTCAAAAGTTAACTTGAAATAAACGGCATCCGGTTTGTTTCCGAATGATTAATTTGAAATATCACTGTGGTAGTGGTGAACTCTAATGTTGCCTCATATCAAGAAACTATGTAGCGCCCCCTTGTGTCATTCGCGAATAGTTACAATACAAAACCTACTCTTTTCGATTAAGAAAGTAAAGCAACAACAATTTTTTTTTTGTTCATTCTTCAAGGAAAAGGAAAATCTCAACCAGCACAGGGTGCTGCATCCTCGACCGGTGTTCCAGGGCAGACGAACCCACCACACCAGGAAGATTCAGGTTCTCAACAGGGGCAACAGGGCCCACAACATAGTCGAAGATGGCAGCAGAGTGAACATCAAGCTGGCCCTTCTCAGCTTCCTTCAGCTCATCAACAAGAAGGTATTCCTAAGCAAAGTAATTTTTACAATTTCCCAGTGAATGTGTTGTAATTTGTAATAAAATAGGGAGAGGGTACAATTGCCCCTTAACTTATTTAATTTGACCAATTTCAATTTTTTTACAGTTATCAGTATATGATTTTTTATTTTTTACCAATTTTCGAGAATAAAAGTTAAATTACTCCTTAAAATCCTAGATTCGCGTCTGTCTATGAGGTTAATAATGAATCTATTGTAATAATTGATCAAACTAATTTTCTGTTATGGAATGCGCCGTTTAATACCAATGAAATGATCGGGATGTTGAACTAAGTTCGAAGAATATCAATTATACTTCCCTAAGAAGTACGAGAGTGAAATCACTTCGAAAATAAGCAAGATAAACATGTTTAAAATTCAAATTAAAACAAAGATAGTTGTATCAATGGGTGACGGCGTGTTCCGGTCACCATATACGTAACGTCCATAAACAATTTTGTTTTACGAGAGAGATGCAGATAGTAAACTTCAAGATTCCAATAAATAGGTTTTTCAACTGATTTCATAGTTATATATCTGTTATTTAATTCAGCAAATTCAACATCACTTTTGTTCAGTTGTTCCGCGATAACGATGCGGTTACCGGCTTTCTGTAACCGTTCGTGAAATTCTCTCCATAAAATCTTGTATACGAATTTACTTAAAATTTACTTTAATGTGATTTGAAACTTATCTAGACCCTTAAAAATGGGGTAGTGTTGTATATAGATTCTTTTGTATGTTTGTATATCAACGATTTGTTAATAAATTTAATTCATAAATATCTCGATATTATCGCAATTTGGAGACGTTAACACCAAGAAGTTCTCAAAGCAGTACTCTCTATGACTTCTTTGGCAGCCATTGAATATTTGGACTCCTTTTCTTTGCAGAAAAAACAACGTCCCAGAAAGGAGTAGGACCTGCTAATATCCGAGATCCTAGATCTGACTACGAAAGGAGAAGGCAGCCACATTCTGTTCCAACCCAACAACATTCTACTCCATCCCAGCAATATAACTCTCCGCCTCCACAGGCACAAGGAGTTTGGGGCCAGAAAAAGGTATGGGGTGAGCCTAGCCCTACCGTGCAAGCTCCTCAACAGCAAAGTGGATCGTCCAGTTGTCCTGAACCTTCCCAGAGTTGGCAACCAAGAGGTCCACCGCGTGATGGTAAAAGGCCACAGCACTCTGGACCCCGAACAGATGGAGGTCAGTTGTCCCAACAGCAGCGTCCTCCCCAGGACAGAAGACCACAGCAGCAAAGTCAGAAGACAGAGTATAGACATCAGGGGAGTAGACAACAGGGTGGTGAAAGGCCACAACAACAGAGTCAGAAATCAGAGTATAAACTGCAGGGAGATAGACAACAAGGTGATAGACCACAGGGTGGCAGATCACAGCAGAATCTTTCCCAAAGGCAGCCCCAGAGCGATGAGCCTAAGAGAGATCAACAGATGAAAGGTAGGGTTTATCTTCAGTTGACTGAATTGAAAGGACAATGTGCTTGAAAATTGTTTTCATCAACACTATATTTCAATCATTCATTTGTATGTGATTCTTTAATTTATTGAACATATGATTCAACTTCATTGGGAACTGAGACGGATGGACGGAACCTTGCCTGCACAAGGCTAATCATTTTGGGTGCCGATATTCAACTAAGGGAAACCCATAAAAACCCTCAGTGCTTCTGGGTCAGTTGGTGTATTCAATCCAAATATCCAACCTACTAAGATTGGTATCGAGACAACTAACAATTGCCAATCGCACCGAGCCGGTCAGAAAAATTCTGCCCCGACTGCGGTTCGACCCAGAAGTGAAATAGACCAATTGAATATAAGGACCGCGCCTTAGACCGCTTGGCTATGCCGATCGATGGAAATGAATGAGTATTGAAACTAATTAGAAACGAATACAGATGTGGAAAATAATTGTGATCGCTATTCGGTGTTCAACTGACTCCCGCCACTGCCTTGTGCCGCTATATCTTGGCCGATGCGTCTGGAATATTCCGTTCTCAAACGGGCATCGATATTTCTCGAACATTCGCTACCAGTTTTGAAAATTTCAACTATTAAAGCTTTGTTCGATAGGAATATTCTATTTGGTATTCCTAAAGATAAAAGGGATAAAAAACAGTTGAGAACTGTAGCAGAATATATGAATAACAATAATTTTTTCATGTTCATTATACTTTTTTCTTAATGTGCCAACTTGATATGAGCTTTTTTTTAAATTTGAATGTCCTTTTCACACCTATGATATTCGGTGGAATCAATAATTTTTTGAAACGAATTCTCTCAGGAAATATTTTTTGACTTTTTCCCTCCCGAATAAAAAAAGGAAATACAAAACTAATATATGAAAGGAGTTGAAATCAAATTACGAGCACTCTCTGTTGATAAATGGAAATAAATCATTCATAGGTACAAAAAAGGAGAAAGAGTCCATCTGAAACGTCTACTTCCCTGTCTATATGGCGACGGGTACTGAATCGCATAGAAATCACCTTTTCTTGCTCGATTTATATACTAAGCTGTTTTTGGATGGACTCTCTCTCTTTCTTTCTTTTTATATTGTCTATAAATAATATAAATAAATGATTGATATACACACAATGAGTGTTTGTAATTTTTTTTTATTTTAATTCTCCACAAAAGTTTTCCCTTTTTCTGTTTGGAGAAGAAAAGGCTGAAAAATAGTTCCACAATCTTCATCTACAAAAAAATACTCGAGTTTCTGAAGACCCATTCTTTAACTGGAATAGCATTTGTGAAACCATTATCATTTTTGTGCATTATTTGAGAATATTAAATTGATTCATTTCAGATTCTTCCCCCACGAAAAGTTCGAGTGAAATGCAAATTGAGGAGGCGCTGCCATCGAGACAACTCGTTAAGTCAAAACCTGGTACAAAAGGTCGCAAGATTAGACTCGAAACCAATCACTTCCCACTCAATCTAGGAAAATTGAAAAGCGCCATTCATTATGACGTGGCCCTAGTTCCAGATACCCCCAAGAAGTACTTGAGACATGTCATCGAACAGTTCAGGAGCAAACATTTTCCCAATAGATTTCCCGCTTTCGATGGGAAAAAGAATTTATATAGCTCAACTCGATTACCGTTTAACGATTTCATAACCGATGAGATCGTTATCAAAGAACCGGACGGACGAGACAAAAAATATAAAGTTGAAATCAAATTTGCGAACGAAGTGGACTTGACAGCCTTGAAAAATTACGAGCTGTCGGAAAAAACACCCAGCGAAGCCTTACAAGTCGTCGATATTGTTTTGCGCAGCGCTCCGGCATTGACGTTCATTTCTGTTGGGCGCAGCTTTTTTCACAAACCTCTTGAAAACAATTTGGACTTGGGAGAAGGTATGGAAATGTATAACGGTTTCTATCAGTCCGCTATGAGAGGATGGAAGCCGTACCTCAACGTTGATGTGGCGCACAAAGCGTTTCCTAAACCTCAAAATGTTGTCGATGCTTTGATAGACCTTATTAACTCTCGTAACCGTCCTTTTGGAAGAGATAATCTGCAAGAAGCACTAGATCGGTATAGACGAACCGCTTTCGAACAATTCATCAAGAACCTAAAGGTGACCTACGAAATTCCTGGTATTCCTTCATCTAAACGATCGTATACAGTGAATGGCATAGATCAAGCAACAAGAGATAAAGTGTTTGCATTAGATAATGGCAGACAGACGACCATTGAAAACTATTTTCTGTCTGAAAAGAAGTATAGAATTGAATATCCTCTTTTACCCTCACTTTGGGTGGGCAGCAAAGCTCGTTCCAATCGGATATTATTGCCATTAGAACTTTGTACCATAGAAGGGGGTCAGGTTGTGAACAGAAAATTGACAGAAAATCAAACCAGGGCTATGATAAGGCATTCTGCCAAAGGTACAGATGTACGCATACAAAAAATCCAGGATAGCCTCGTGAAAGCAGACTATAATAGAAACCCAACTGTCAACGAATTTGGATTTTCCGTTACTGATCAATTTCAAAAATTGGAAGGTAGAGTTTTACAACCTCCTGATTTGGAATATAAGAATGAAACTGTCAGACCATCTCGAGGACAATGGAGAGGGGCAAAATTTCAAGAAGGCGTTAAAATAAATAAATGGACTATTGTATGTGCAGATCAGGAACTGTCACCGAGAGAAGATGTACTCGATTCTCTCGCCAAAATGGTAAGAGTTTTATTAAATCTTTTATAATAATAATAACAGTTATTTATTCCCAAGAAACAACAGTTTATATATAGGGAATATTTATATAAAACATTTATCAAAAAGCTCATTCAGAATTGTTTATTACTCGAAAATAAAAAAAATTAAATGATTTTTCAAAAAAAAATATTCTAACAAATAACGAAAAACATTTTATATTCCAGTGGGTAATCCATTATATGTGATAACACCTTTATAGAAAATAGATTTTCTGGAAAATTCCGTCTTGAGATTTTTTGTTAACAAATTATTGAACTGCCTTTTGTGGTTATGTACACTGTTAGATTTGAAAAATTTAATAATAGAATGTTTCTTATTAGGCACAATAGAATGCAAAATAGTACATATTTTCAGTTTATAAATAGAATTGATGTCGAGGAGACGATTTGGTTTATAAATATTCCTTGTTGGTTCCAAATGAGGTAAATGAAAAATGGATTCAATTGCTTTATTCTGTAAAGAGTTCAGTGGTTTCAGAATGGTATTCGACGCAGTACCCCATATGCTGATTAAATATTGTAATTTCAAATAAATTAGTGAAAAATAAATTAATTTTAGATATTTTATGATTGTAAGGTACTTTGAAATTGGCACTTCAGTTTTGTTTCATTATACAAGGTGGCCCAGCGAAAACGAAACAATGCCAATATTTCATATTTATCGTTAACAAAAAAAAAAACTCTCTGACCCGTCAATTTAAATTGTAAGGGGACATCTTCTGCATACATTCTTAACTTTGTTACTTCAAGCCCCTCGGAGGGGTTAGCTCCAACCCTTAAATATTTAATGGGATGAGGGTACATGTGATACCGCATTTTGAAGGTAATCAAATTCTCTTTCCAACTCTTTAATTTGATGCAGTAGCTCTCGAGAAATCATTGTTAATATATACTAACAAGTCAACATTGACATTGATTCGTATCTTTTAACTTGAATTGTTAGAATTGTTTTTATGTCAATTGTGAGAAAAAACTAAGATTTTCGAAGTGTTTGATACATAGAAGGGGTTTTGAAAAAATCAATTAAAAATGCAACTATTTTTCTTTTCATATCAACAAGTGTTCAAAATGTTGCCCTCCTGCTTCCCATGCAGTGATAGAAGTTTTGTTCAAAACGATCATGGACGTTCTGAAGTATCACAAGTGTAATATTCTGACATTCATCAATGATCTGTTGACGTAAATCATTCAAAGAATCTGGTTGAGTTTTAAAAATGATACTCTTCAAGTGACCCCCCAGAAGAGAATCCAACAGGCATGGGAGCTAATATTCTTGAGTATCGTTGCGCTCTGGGTCCGTCTTACGGTTTTTTGTTAGCGTATTTGATAATTCAACCTTAGGGTAACCCAGAAAAACCTACAATGTCGAGTGGTGTATTTGCATCGACAGATTCCACCTACCAAGATTGGTATCAGGGATGGCAATAATCCGGGCTTTTAAACAAAACCCTACCGAATGCTTATAACTGTTATAACAATTACATGCCAGATATGTGTATCCCTCTATGGCGACATCTTATATCAGGGAGTTTAAAACAGTATAAGCAATTCTATTTCTTACAGAGAATTGTGATGAACTGAGGATCCAATCTCAAGCTTTACTTAGCAAAGGCATTTGATACACTTAGTTAAATTCATTTGCAAGTCACCTAAGCAGAAGGATATAACAAGTTAACATTGATGAGACATTTTTAGTGGTCCAAAAATTTCTGAATATGGTGTACCACAAGGGTACAGTTTTAGGTCCCTTATTATCCAATATTTACCTAAACGATCTTTATTTACTCGAAAAATTCATGCGTTCGCTGATGACACTTATATTTTATACTGCCAAAAGTTGGATAGAGTTGAAAAACTACAAGCAGATTAAAAAAAAATGGTTGAATGGATAAAACAAAATATCTTCCTTTTTCTTATGAGAATTCACTTCCAAATTGGGGCTCTATCAAAATTATTACTATACGAATTCTTGATAGTGACTGTATTAAATTCCTTGGCATAATAATTGATAAACATCTGAAAAGGGATCAACAAATAAATTTTATAGTTAAGAAACTTCGAATTCTTCTAACCAAATTTCGACAATTGAAAGGATTTTTAACGATACCAAAATGTATATTTATAACATTTTAAAATTGTAAATTATCATCTATTCATGAATAAACTTATATTATTATCAATAAAAAAAAACTATTGGGGGAATTTCAAAAATTTCATATTTTCAATAAGTCATTTTCAGAATCCATCAATAGAAAATCTGTAGTTTAGAGTATGCGGGAGAAACTTAACACTAAATCTTCTACGAAAGCGTTGGAGCCTCGCTGGCATTTTTTAAAGGCCATTTTTAAATTAGAACAAAAACGTGATGACGTTATAACAGGTGGGTTTTTCACTGTGGTTTTAACCGGTTACAACCACCGGTTCTAACCGGGTTGGTTTTAGCTGTGCCATCCCTGATTGGTATTTAAGCAACCAAGAGCCTATTACAAAAATCCCTCCAAAAATTTGAGCCTTGATCGGACAAGCTACTCATCTAATATTTACTTTTGTAAAACTACCAGAAAGAATATACGAGTATTTTGCGGCATTGGACAGAGTTAGTGAAACACAAAACTCCCATTAATATATAGTTTCATGATTATACCTTTAACAGCTTTGAGAGTTCAAAATCTACCAAATTATCCTATTTTTGTATACTGAGATGTACAATATTTATGTTTCAGATTTCAAATTGTGGGGCCTCGTGTGGAATGAGTATCACATCAGGACCGGATAAGCCATTCAAAGCCATCGGGAATTTCATGAATGATATAAGAAAATTCTTCCTTGCACAGCAAGAAAAAAAGTATGATGTGATTTTCGTAGTTGTGCCTAATTATGGCAAGCAATACTCCTATGTAAAAACGGCAGCAGAAATCAATTCAGGCTGCTTAACACAGTGCATCAAGTTGAATACTTTAATCAAATCTCTGAATCCGACGACGGTCACGAATATTTTATTGAAAGTTAATGCGAAATTAAATGGTACGAATCACTTCTTGAGTGTTCCACCTTCAGTGATGACGAGTGCATGCATGATCATGGGAGCAGACGTCACACATCCTGGTCCGGAAGCTACTATTCCAAGTGTCGTAGCAGTAACCGCTTCTCACGACTTTGGAGCGTTCCAATACAATATATGTTGGCGTCTACAACCACCAAGAACGGAAATAATCCGAGATCTCGAAGCCATAACTGTTGAGCATTTGAAATACTATCAGCTGAAAAGATCGTGTTTACCTGAAAAAATACTAATTTTCAGAGATGGCGTTTCGGAAGGAGAATTCGATAAAGTCAGAAATAAAGAAATCATTGCTATCAAATCTGCTTGCAGAAAGATGCAGCCTGGAGGAGGCTACGAGCCGAAAATAACTTTCCTTGTTGTCCAAAAGCGGCATCATACTCGCCTGTTTCCTTTAAATCAACGAGATTGTGAAGATAGGAATAACAACGTTCCTGCAGGTAACTAGTTGTATTATTCATTATTTTTAATGAAGGGTATAAGAACAACAGGTGAAATTATGGCATTTTCATAGGATTGTGAATGGGTTGAATTGAATGGAATATCATCTTGTCATCTAAAATTAAGTTACTATAAATTATTTGATATAGCCAGTCACAAGTTACTTTTGAAAAATTGGTAGTTTGCTTTCACGGCATTAGCCAAAATTACCCCGACTTTCCAAACCGTTCATAAGTTCAAAGCATATATTGGCCAGACAGGTAGACCATTCAAAAGCCGCACATGTGAACATCGTATGAATTATGAAAAGAAAACAACTCAATCATCATATGCCAATCACATTTTGGAGGAAGGCCATGACTTCGATAAAAATTTCGAAATTCTGCATGTTGAAAATAAGGGCATTAAACTTTATTATTTGAAAATTTTTGGAAATCAATAAACTGAAAAATTCAAATTGTCTGCTAAATGATCAATTGGATCTCAATAGTTCCCCTTTGTTGAATTTATTCAATTAATAAGTAGTAACTATGTTCAGATATCATAATCATTATCAGTTGTAATTCTAGGAATCAGTATCAGTTGTATAATTTCAGGAATCAGCATCAGATCATAAGTTTAGGAATCATCATCAGTATCAGTGGTTTTATTCTAGGAATCAGGGATAATTAGAGTAGGACCTGATATATTTAAGGAGCTTTTAACAAAGAATAATTTAGTGTTTAAATATATTCGCTTGATAAAGATACAGTGTATCGAAACATGTCGCGAAGACAATAAATTTTGTGGAAATTTAATCGTATTCTACCTTATAGCGTAATAATCTGCTTATACCTAAATCATTAGGAATATTCTATACAGCTGAGAGTTGGAGATTTCGAAACAACTGTCATAGAATATTTTAGAAATCAAAAAATGAAAATTTATCAACAGTAAATATTGAAAAGAACTGATTTTCTTTCCTTCACTTCCTATGAAAATGCATTATCAAAGTAAGGACCTTCCAAAATTTACAATTCAAATTCTTGTGAGTGAGATATAAATATAAAATGGGATCATTATATGAATTATATGTGAAAAATCTGAGGATGCTTCCTCCACAATTCAAATTTTTGGAAGAATTTTCAATAACATATTTATTTTAAATCCTATATTTCATATAACTAAAGTTTTTCAATGAAAGTTCATAAGGTGTTCATCCATTGTATAATTGAAACTTTTCCTAGAGATCAATCACCAAACCAAACTGATATTTTTGCAAAAATATCAGTTTGGTGTTAGGGTAATTGATCTCTAGGAAAGGATTCAACTTTTACACCAAAGGTTCCAAAACTCATCGTTTATTCATTGTATAATTATTCATGAATAATCGTAATATCGAACTTCAAAAAATTGTGGCATACAATTTATTTGATCATAAATTAATCCGGTAACTATCTACAACGGTCACCCAAAAAATTATAGTTGGAGCACAAATTCTTCCACCAAAACAGGATACTCATAGTTAAACTGCTGATTGCAAAAATGTGAATATACTGGCGAGATACATTCGAAATTCCAAAGTTGATGTAATTTCTTGGAAAACTGATAAGTATGAGAGTAATCTTTTTGTTTTAGGCACATGCGTCGACACAGAAATAACTCATCATTTCATGCAAGATTTTTATTTGGTGTCGCATGCAAGTATCCAAGGAGTTGCCAAACCGACCAAGTATCGTACGCTATGGGACGAAAACGAATTGACCAATGATGACATTGAAGAGTTGACCTACCACTTGTGTCACATGTTCACACGCTGCAATAGGTCTGTGAGTTATCCAGCGCCAACATATTATGCACATCTAGCGGCCGCAAGAGCAAGGGTTTATATCGAAAATATTGAAAATCTGGATATGGATAACTTGCAGAGGGAATACAATAGATGCAAAATACAGGACGCCATTATAAAGGATAAGCCCATGTTTTTTGTTTAACTCCGTATATTTAACACCTGTAATATGCATATAAAACAACAGGTTTCATATATTCAAGTATTCGCATTAACTGCACTTCTGTTGGTGGTGGTAATGTTATTAATATATCTAAGCATAATTATAAAAACGAGCTTCATTATGTTAGTATAAAAATTATAAATATCGGTGTGGTTTATGAAATAAAATATCAAATGATATCGAGTGTTTTTTTGAGAGCTGAAGCTTGGCTTGGTCACACGTTTTTATTGTGCTTTAGAGCATTCCAATATTTCCAATTTATTTTTTGAATAGGCCAACCCAAAAAATTGAAACTTGAGATTATGAAATTAATGCATGTTATATTTTGGAGTTAAATTGACAGATGAAAATTGAAAGATGGCTACTGGGTGCCATCTGGAAAAAAAAAATGAAAGGAGTGTCTTGTAACACACCATTTTGAAGCTTCTGACGAATACTTCACAACCCTAGAATATGAAGTAAAATATCTTTACCTACTACAAAATGGCGGAACATTTAATAATCACCTGAATGCACACACATTAATATTGATATTTCTAAAAATATTTGGATAGTTTTCGATTTTACAAGTAGATTATTATCACGTAAACTATCTCCAAAATTGTCAATTGAACATAATTTAATAGGGGCACTGTATTTGAATATGCTAGAAACTACTGTTGATCCTCTAATCACAGTCGTCGAAGTGAATCCTAATGAATTCGATATGGATATTATTATTATTACAAGGCAAGTGAGAAACTAATTGGATAATACTTTTTCCTTGGTCGCTGGATTGGCCATCGGGGTCATAGGGAATAGCCAGCCCGCTTGCCAAATTTGTCACCTTCAAACATCTTTTTATGGGGCTATTTGGAGCAAAAGGTGTACGAAACTGAACCTGCTTCAATCTTGGTTATAAGGCAGAGAATAATATCTGTATAAATATCTTCGTTATTGTGTTCGAGAATCTTTGGCTTGAAATATCGGATAGGCTGTTCTTATGTCAAGAAGTTCAAGGCAACCATTTCGAGCATCTTAACTAAACTCGGCTTATTTCCCCAAAGTATGAAGTTAAACATCGATGTATTCAGGCAATTATTCAATTTTTCGCCATTTTGTTATAGGTGAAGATATTGACTTTATAATCTAAGGTTGGGAGGTATTCGTCAGGAGCTTCAAAATGATGTGTCACAAGACCCCCCTTACCATTCAGTTTTTCCCTCAGGTGGGGCCCAGCCGCCAACTTGAAATTTTCATCAGACAATTTTACTCTAAAATATAGTATTTATGCATCAACTTCATTACCCCAAGTTTCATTTTTTTTGAGTTGACCTGTTCAAAAATTAAGAGGGGGACATTAAAGAAAAGCACTGTAAAAACTATCATTTCATTACTTATTTCTATCGATTTGTCCTCAAAGGTGGTAGTAGTGACAATTAATTTGAAAAATCTGGTTCTCATTAAGATTAAAATTAAGTTTTTTGACTAGATTACAAAAAAACGAACATCGGGGAACGCTAATCCTTTTATAACAGGAAATGGTAGAAAAATTAACAGCGCCCCCTGCGTGACAAACGGATAGTGACTGCTTGATCGAGCATAGTCTCCATATAAGGTAAGTGGTAAGTAATAACTAAATGTCAATTGTTATTTATTCACTTAAAACACCCAGTTTTTTGCTAAAATGTACAAGTGTGTATAAGAAATTCTTGAAAATCGACAAAGAAATAATTGAAAAATATCAGTGAAATCGTAATTATAACATGATGAAAGAATGGTGTAAATCTTAAAATGTCGAATACAAAAAACTTTTTGAATGAATCCATAGATAAAAACTTCAAACAAGTGCAGTAAAATTACTGAAAAATTCAATCCGAAAAAAGAAAGTGCAATGTTATGACAAAATACATTGAGACAAACACTCCAACATAAATGGAATGAATCAGATCGCATTAGCCTATTTACATTTTTCCTTATATTAATCGCAAAATTATCCCTAAAATTCTCACTCTAATAAAGGGCATTTTACCTCCGGGACTATAGAATATACTCTAATTCTGAAGCGCTAGTTGATTAACAATTTTGATTTGACATACTAGTCTATTTCATGTCAAGTCTGCTCCAACAATCCAAAACTTCACATTGTTTTTATTGCATAGTTGCAGCACTTGACTTCCTAGCTCTCAGCACATTTTCTAACTTCTTTGCAACTGCCAAAGACTATCTCATTTTGAAACTTCCTATCGAAATAACAAGATCACTAGCTCAAATCTTGGTCTAATAAATTTGAATTTAGACCAATCAAAAAGCTGTCGGGTCGTCGTACCATCGGATTTCGGATTTTTCTCAATCAGAACAAATTATGTACCGTTTGCAACCTGAACCAACTTGAATTACATGTTCTTTGAATGCCCAGTTTTTGGCTCTGTGAAACCGCCTGTGGCTGATTCTTTGTCCAACTTCAAAGTCAGAAAGCAATGCCAAATTGATCAGAAACTACCTGTGGAATATTTTGAAACTTCGATCGTTTATAATGAATGAATGATAGATTTGATTGGCTACATACCTTGCACAGTAGAATCTCTGTCCTGTTCTTTTTGATATTAATATTGACTGAAATCCTTGTTATGAAACATATTTTCAGAAACAAAATAATTTATGTATGTCTATGTATTATTTTTTTTATTTCTTGATTACCAACTACATAACAGTGTACTTATGGCCCTTGTGGGCAAAAAGTTCACTTTACGGCCCGTGCGAACTTTTGCCCGCACCGCCTATATAGTTGAAATCAAATAGTTATTCCTTTTTTTATGCAAATATTCAAATTTTGAAGCAATAACGAACTAGTACGACATAAAAGTTGGTGTGTGCATCGGGTATAAATAGATGTACATGCCCTCGAGCCAGAGGCCATGGCTTTGTAAGATAGTCGCCCTCTGGTCATAGACATCTACTTTATACCCTTGGTACATACATAACTATTTCAAATCAAAACTGTGCTTTGTTGTCCAAGAATCAGTTCTTAATGACAAAGCGATAGTGTGCTATATTAACAAAAATATATTACAGTTTCCTGTATGATTTTCACTCACAATGGGTTTACAAAACCGCGACACGTGTTTCGCTATTACAATAGCTTCTTCAAGCAAGATAAAAAAATTTTTTTTTATCTTGCTTGAAGAAGCTATTGTAATAGCGAAACACGTGTCGCGGTTTTGTAAACCCATTGTGAGTGAAAATCATACAGGAAACTGTAATATATTTTTGTTAATATGGATTTTCATCAAGTATCGGCCAGTTCAATTCAATGTGTGCTATATTTTCGGTAAAATATCTCTTGAGTTCCTAAATATATGGAAAACGATGAAAAAGTGCCCTATCACTATATTCTATTCAAAATAATGAAAATCAAATCGACTTGTGTCAAATCAAAGCCATCATTCCTGCCAATCAATTAGCGCTTGCAGATTAAGATACATTTAGTCTATAAGAGCCAGCTTTAATCTGACAACACATTCTTTACGGTATCTGAAATTTCGTCCAGTGAGACTTCTGTACCCAGTAAACAAGCAATGGGTACTAGCTAAGCCCGGCCGCGGTAGGTTTAGGGTCCCTCAGGTGAGTCAGGTATGAAAATTAAGTAAATTTCAAAGTATTTTACGGCGTCTGCCGTTTTAATATGTTATAATATACCTCTAAAAAAATTGAAGAATAACTATGGCTGCTGATTTTAAAGGTTGCAACATCCTGGCAGCCTCTTCAAAATTCGAAAAAAAATTTAAAGTATTTTACGGCGTCTGCCATTTTGATATATTATTTATAAAACTATTTTGAGCTAATATTGAAAATAGCTGACATTTTTTCCGGTTGTAACTATCCGGTTTACAGCGAAACATTACCTGCAGTCCGTGCATACGTTTGTCCACTATTGTAATTTTCACATTCGTAAAATTTATATGACATTAAAATTATATTAATGAATGTAAAAAAATGTTTGTAATATTTTTTTTTGTTTCTGACGTCTGTTCGACACTTTTCGTGGTAAAATATTTTATTACTCGTAATATTCTAAGCAGGCTTAGTGAAAGATTCTGACTCATTAAATTCACCAACGGAAAATGAAAGTCCAATCGTAAAAGGTAATATTTGTTTTTTTTGTGAGAAAAAAAAATAAAAAATTTCATGGTAAAATTGAAGATTTGCGCAGTTGTAATAAAGATCAGTTTCAAGAAAGTATTATGAAGAATCTAAAAACCAATTCAGACTATTACAATGTAATGTTGGATAAGCTGCAGAATATTACGAGTAATAAAATATATTACCACGAAAAGTGTCGAACAGACGTCAGAAAAAAAAATTACAAACATTTTTTTACATTTATTAATATAATTTCAATGTCATATAAATTTTACGAATGTGAAAATCACAACAGTGGACAAACGTATGCACGGACTGCAGGTAATGTTTCGCTGTAAACCGGATAGTTACAACCGGAAAAAATGTCAGCCATTTTCAATATTGGCTTAAGATAGTTAAATAATATATTAAAATGGCAGACGCCGTAAAATATTGAAATTTTTTTTTTCGAATTTTGAAAAGTGGCTGCCAGGATGTTGCAACCTTTAAAATCAGCAGCCATAGTTATTTTTCAATTTTTCTCGAGGAATATTATAACATATTAAAACGGCAGACGCCATAAAATACTTAAAATTTAATTATTTTTCATACCTGACTCACCTGAGGGACCTTAAACCTACCGCGGCCGGGCTTAGCTAGTACCCATTGCTTGTTTACTGGGTATAGAAGTCTCACTGGACGAAATTTCAGATACCATAAAGAATGTGTTGTCAGATTTAAGCTGGCTCTTAGACTAATTCTCTAATTCCTGTGATATCATTTGGCACACTTTGAGGTGAAATACCCTCTTATATCACTAGCCAATCACAGAATCACCTGTTTGGTGTCTGAAGCAGAAATCACGACCAGGCTGAGATATCAGCTTGCAAGGAGTTCCTAGCCTTGTTTTAGCCTGACATGGAGATCTCACACTAGTATTCAATGACAGGGGTGTTCGGCTACGACTCCTTGACCTTGATGCAGAAAGTGGATAGTGTCCATTTCTGGACACCGGTGGTGTGAAATCGAAATTTCGGAATGTATCAGATTTTTCGTCGGAAAAATCATCTTCGTATAATCGCAAAGGTACAGCACTGTAATTATTGTCCGTGAGGTCAGAGTTATATAGTGTGGACGTAACCTTGGAGTTGGGTGAACCCTCAACGTTTTCTGTGGGTGTGATGCTGTCTTTTGAGTTTATAGATGGTGCGGACTCATTTTTCCAAGATACTGCTTCCTTCTTTCGTGATTTTATGCCCCATGCCCAGGAGCATATAAGTTGAACTGGAAAGCATGAAAAACATTAATTTGAAGTGTTTTCATTAAAAAAACTGAACAATATTCATTAATAATACATATATAATCCAACCAACTAAAAAAAGTATTTATCATAAAATATTGACTGAATTAATTCAAATATTCACCTTTTGTTTTTAATATGTTTTGAATGAACACTGCTCAAACTTTACAAAAGTGAATTGCTTCGAATTGGTACTCCTTAATGGTGTGACAAATTAGATTTTCTTTGTCCATTTGCAGATATAATTTTTAAACATCATCAAGATATGGTTGACAAGTCGCCCCCAATTCTACCAAATCAATTTTTTTCCATACGTACGGTTTTTATAAAGTGTCTTCAGATAATGTAGAAACAGTAGAATCGCACCTGACCGTACTCGTCTACTGATGAAAAATCCGTTCTCTCGTTATGCCGAATTTAATACAAAATGAAATTTGTACAATAAACAACTGGGGCTCCCAATATTATATGATATTTTCACTAAGAAAATTCAGTATTGAGATTGTTCAAAGAATTATGAAATTATTAACTCTACTCGATGGACAGATGACAAACTCACCAACAACAAAAATAAAGATGGTGCTCAGAAGTTCCACAAAATCCAAATTTTTGTGTTCTCCATACAGTGCAACAGCCAAATTCATAGGTGGTAAACTGGCGACTACAAGTCTAGTGCTGGCCCTAACACCCAAGAAGGCACAGCTGAGCATCGCTAGAAGCATGAAAGTGGAATGCCATAGCACAAGATAAATACGTTCTATGGAAAGATCTGTTCCTCCGAGTGCGGAAGTTATCCAGGATAATCTTTCTTCCAACGTTTGCCAAGTTCCTCCCACTAGAGTTACTAAGTTGTGCACAGTGGCATTCATCTCCTGCAAACTCTTCATGGTGGACTCATACTGCTTCTTGAACTCCTCATTTTGAGTAAAGAGCAGGGAAGATGATTCGTCTAAAATGTCATTCACAATGCTATCAACTCACTTTTTGAAGTAGGTACCACACAACTCTGAACAATCAGAACTTGAATTGGTTCAGTAGGAAAGAATTCGATACCATTTATTGATAATATCATTAACAGAAATGGGAGAAGACCCGGCAATATTATTTTTTTATTCAAATGGTGAGTAAAAAAAAATTAATAATTAGAAAGAAAACTTCTATTCAACCGCTAACCGAACTACGCACAAAAAATTGTAATATTTGATTAGGTCAATGTTTGACAAAAAAAAAGGCCTTGCATTTGTGACAAAACGACAAAAAGACTATTTTGAGATTCTGCGAAAATCTTCTGCGTTCGTTTCGGGGCTTTTTCTATTCATAGTCAATTTAATTCTAAATATTTCTTTATTTGCAACTAACACATAATGTAAGTATTGTTACGTCCTAGCGCCGGTCCTGACCAGATCGTAAACGCAGATGGGGAATCGCGTAGTAGCGGACGTCATTTTCTTAGAAACCGTTATGCCGCCTGGAGAATTCGAGGCGCGTCATCGGGGCTTCTCTCGACGATTCTCGATTGGCACGCAGATATATATATGGGACAGGTTTCGCTGCGGAGGGAGAATTGGTATTCAGAGCTAAGTGGCGAGAGTTATTGAGATCTAAGTGGAAAGACCTTTTATTTGTTATTGCTAAGTGCAAGGAGTTGGAGTATAGAATTGTTAGTTCAGAGAGTTTTAGTAGCGAGCGAGCATTGGAAAGTTATCGGAGTGATTTAAGTGATTGTGTTGTATCGTATTGTGATAGAGAGTTATAATAAAAGTAGTTTAGTGTTGTTTGGTGTTTTAATTGACGAACCCAAGGAAGTATCGTAACAGTGGTGTCGGAAGTGGAATTTTTGCTGGTAAATAAAAACAATTTATGGTTAATACGAGAAGTACATCTTACGATACGATGGAGGATATGTTGAAATTTATGCAAAACCAATTTGCGGATTGGGAAAGACGACGACAGGAAGATGAAAAGCGTCGGCTGGAGGAGAAAGAATTAGAGGAAAAGCGACGACAGGAAGATGAAAGACGACGTCAGGAGGAAAAACAAGAAGAGGAAAAGCGACGACAGGAAGAAAAGAAAGAACGACAATTAGAACGAGAAAATGAAAAGAAAGAACGGGAAGAAACACTCCAGAAAATTCTCGAAGAACAGAGAAAAGAGCGAGAAAATGAAAAGAAAGAACGAGAAGATGAAAAGAAAGATCGAGAAGAAGCACTCCAGAAAATTCTCGATAATGAAAAGAAAGAACGAGAAGAAGCACTCCAGAAAATTCTCGAAGAACAGAGAAAAGAACGAGAACTTGAAAAAATAGAACGAGAACGTGAAAAAATAGAACGAGAAGAGGCAATCCGGAAAATTCTAGAAGAACAGAAGAAGGTGAGAGAAGAACAAAAGAATGAATTAGTTATAATAGAAAAACAATGGAAAGCAGACTTCCAGAACGTTCGAGAACATCAAGACAAGTTATTCGAGAATGTTTTACATAAAACTGAAGCACGAGTGGGAGAACTAAAAGCAAATCTAGAAGGAGAGCTGAAGGAAAACGTTAAGAAAATCGATGTGGTCAATGATAAAGTGGATATAGTGCGAGAGGAGATGAGAAATGAAATGAGAGGTCTAGAAAAACAGATAGCTCTTCTCAAGAACCAGGATCGCCGAGACAGGGTTGCCACGTCAGGAATTTCCGTGAAACCACCGACTTTTGATGGTCAGTCGTCTTGGTCCATGTACCGTCGACAATTTGAGGCTGCGGCAGAAACTAATGGATGGGGCGACGAGGAAAAAGCTACGGCACTGATAGTAGCTTTGAGAGGGCCAGCTTTGGGTATATTACAAACGATACCCATAGAACAGCAGAAGCAATATCAGGACCTGATTTCTGCACTAGAGTTGAGGTATGGCGATCAACACCGAGAACAGCTGTACCGGGCCCAAATGAAGACTCGCACACAAAAATCAGGTGAGAGTCTGCAAGAATTTGAGGCAGATGTTCGACGCCTAATCCAGCTGGCGTACCCAGATGCGCCCGGAGATTTCAAGGAGCAGTTGGCTGTGCAGATATTTATTGACGGACTTAGAGACCCAGAAATCCAAAGAACTCTGCGACTTACAAGTTTCAAAAGGAGTAGCGATGCCTTGGTACGTTCGCTAGAAGTGGAGGCGGCCTTCAACACGTCGAGGCCGAAAGTGCGAGCAGTTTCAATAGAAGAACCGGAACAACGATTTGGTACAGCGAATAGTTCAGTCGAGAAGGTTCTGGAAGAAATCAAATCAATGATAAGTGGTATGAGCACCCAGAAGAAGAGAACGTGCTATAGATGTGGAAAACCAGGACATCTTATAAAGGACTGTTGGGTGAAAATGTCGCAGAGGATCTGCTATAGCTGTAGAAGGCCGGGGCATTTTATAAAAGACTGCTGGAAGAGAATGACACAGAATAAATGTTATAGATGTGGAAGATCAGGGCATTTCATGAAAGATTGTAAGGTGAGAATGCCACCAAAATCCAAGGCACCTGTCAGGACGCCGACAAGTTCGCAATCACCTGCGAGGTCAAGGTCACCGAGGGTCATCTGTATTAACAGGCTGAAAAGAACATCTGAGAGCCTCACCATTCCAGGAAAATTGAATAAAATGGATGTAATATGCACCATAGACACCGGTGCTGCAGTTTCCTTGGTACGCAGCGACATCCTTCGGCCTGGAAACGTAAAGCCTATTTCATCCAACGTCGTGATTCGGACAGTCACTGGTGAAAACGCACCTATTCGAGGAGAGGCTGAAATTACGTTGATTCTTGGGCGACTCACTATCACAGGTACAGTTTACGTCGCAGATATAGAAGATGAAGTCATACTCGGAATGGACTTGATCAGTGACCATGGAATTTCATTCGACAATGAGCAAAAGATCATAAGGTTCGGAGAAGAAGAATTTGTCCTTACAACTCCAACGGAAAGGACGAAACCTGCCAAACTGCGATTATTGAAAACTGCGAGAATCCCTGCATTGTCGAAAGAAGTAGCTCGTGTCACAGAGAATAAAGTCCCTGAATGCAGCGTGCAGCCATCGGATTCCGGACAAGTCCGGGTGAAGTCAGAAAAAGCCATCCTTGTAAGAGCCGCCAGGTGTCGCGTTGGAAGTACAAGTGACATCTCCGAGATGAAAGCAACTGGAAGGGCTGACTTGGTCAAACAGAAAGTCAACATTGGCCAAGTCCAATCGATTCAACAACCATCAAGAAGTAAACAACAAGAGATGCCAGAGCGTATTGACTGGAGGAAGGCGCGGTACTATCGGAAGACAAATACTGGCAGATTTCAAGATGGAGATCTGGTGTGGCTGTACAACCCTCGTCGCAGGATAAATGATTTGGTGTACAGGGTTCAACGTAGGCCTAGAACAAAAATGAAAGTCGTACACCTAGAGAGGCTAAAATGTTACAATGGGAATGAAGAGATATTGTTTGATCGGGACGATCAAAATTGAGAGGGGGATAATGTTACGTCCTAGCGCCGGTCCTGACCAGATCGTAAACGCAGATGGGGAATCGCGTAGTAGCGGACGTCATTTTCCTAGAAACCGTTATGCCGCCTGGAGAATTCGAGGCGCGTCATCGGGGCTTCTCTCGACGATTCTCGATTGGCACGCAGATATATATATATGGGACAGGTTTCGCTGCGGAGGGAGAATTGGTATTCAGAGCTAAGTGGCGAGAGTTATTGAGATCTAAGTGGAAAGACCTTTTATTTGTTATTTCTAAGTGCAAGGAGTTGGAGTATAGAATTGTTAGTTCAGAGAGTTTTAGTAGCGAGCGAGCATTGGAAAGTTATCGGAGTGATTTAAGTGATTGTGTTGTATCGTATTGTGATAGAGTTATAATAAAAGTAGTTTAGTGTTTTAATTGACGAACCCAAGGAAGTATCGTAACAGTATTATACTTATGGTTTTTATTGTATAATGACACACATTATTCCCTTGGGGAATAATGTAGAGGGATTAATAGTCTCTGCCTTTACTCCCTCTTGCAGTCCTTTCACAAAATTTTTCGAATTGAATATTACCATGGAAACGATATAACCAAACTCTGGAGTTTCAGTGTCAAACGTGTAGGTGGTGTTTATGTATTTTTATTGAGATGAATGAAACTGAAGAATCACTTATTTGATAAATAAATTAGTGGTAAATAAAGTAGAGTATACTACTCGCAATAATGACCATTATTCTCTCGGAATATTACTCTCTCGACGCTGACGCGGCTCAATTCGTAAAAGTTCCTCAAGAATAGTAGCTATCATTATTGACTCGTGGTATCATCTACTATTATTTGCCGCCTGGTTGATCTTTTAAGTGGGGTTTGGATGATTTGTGAAACGGCTATACTATTTGTTTCAATGTTCATGTTTTTGTTTCAATTGACCTTTGTTGAAAGAAATTTCATTTTTGACTGTTTTTAGTATATTCGTTTATACATGTTCCTTTTTTTCACTTCTAATACTTCTTATCTTTATTTTGTACCTATAGTTATTCCATATTTATAAACATGTAATGTTTCTTGGGATAATAAAACTAATAATAATATTATAGTTAACAATATTTTAGTGGTGGAAAACTGAAACCACATTTTTGTCCAAAGTACTGTTATTATTTATCAGCCAAAGTACCCTAATTATACCAAAGCCTGAGATAAATACCCGAGTTCCGGCACAAATAGAAGTTTTCAATCTAATACTATATATATTATCAAAATCAGCAACGATTATACCTACACCCTATTTCCACTCACCTATTTTTTCAAAGATTTCCGTCGTTTTGGCCTGAATCGTGATAAGATCATCGATTAGCTGCCGGTGGTTCAACTTCGTTTCACCGGATTGATCCTCTAGCAGCATCAGAGAACTTTCCAGTTTTCCCTGAATGTTTCTGGTCATTTCAACCAGCTGATTGTGCGTTTCCAGTATCAAGCGTTTTTCGTCCGCCAATCTTTTGATGTTATCCTCAATCGCTAACTGGCCGTGGAACTGCGCCTTTTGGTTATCTTTCTGCTGTTTCGATAAACTCTCGTGGCCCTCGCTGAGGGTATCGTACGTTTTTTCGGCGAGACTCTTCAAATTGTTCTGAGTATCGGAGATTCGATTGAGATTTTTCAGCTGATCACGAGCTGCTTCCATCAAACGATTCACGGTATGTTCGGCTAATCCTCGAAACTGACTCTGCCGTATCGTGTAACAGACAGCTCTGGCTCTGTTGCTCATCAAGTGATAACTTGTCCATGTGTCCGAGTCCATGTGTGTTGTGCATTCTTTGATGCTCATTTCGTCGGTACAAGGGAAAATCGGGCGACCCTCCACGAATGATTGGCAGTTCAGTAAGTGAACAGCCATCTTGGCCAGCTGCTCATCGTTCATTTTGTCACATTCCGATTTCAGTTTCAACACCACCTAGATATAATCGAAGAGTATATTATGACACTGGTACGAAAAATGAAGACCAAAAACATTTTTTGCCCATTTTTTTTTTGTCGTTTTGAAGTTGGTTGCATGATTTTTAGGATTGCATCGATATACGAGTACCAAATTGGCGTTCCTTCAAAGCACATAACGATCGTGACGATTACTTGTCGTTCCACAGCAAACGGCCACAGATGAATAACCACCTGTGTTACATAACGGTCGTTACGGATGTTAAATGAAACTCGCCTCAGAACTTTCTATTGAACACTTGTGATAGTATAATAAAACTTCTGAACTGAATGACAGTGAGCCGAATTAATATACGTTTCCAACATGTATTTCGTTTGTTTGACAGTTGAACAGGGCGACAGAGTTTTTTGGCCGTGGGTCAAAAAGTAATGAGTTGACATATCGCGAACAAAATAGGTGGCTTTTGAAACAATCGGGTAACACCATTTTTGACGTTTCATTTTATGTATCGTACCTCCACACTCCACACCGAACAAAGTTAATTCTACGAATAATTAACATTAACTTCCTTCATGATCTTTCATATATAAATTAAAGAAAATCTTTCTGGATAATCAGTGATCCCGAAATCGACAAACAAAAAGGCTAATAAGTAAATAGGTATTCTCCATTTCACTTTTTAAAATTTGTTTCAATTTTTCCATTTGGGCTTGGTTCGGTGGAACCAGAGTCAGTATACGCCTATTAAAGATTACATATCAAGCATGTGTACCCCTCCTTCGGAGGGGACGTAAAGCCGGCGGCCGAGTAGTCCATGGATGCTGGGCTCATAAAAGATCCCTGACTCTGGTTGGAATAACAGAGGGTTGGACAAAAATTTTCGGTTGGGGAAAGTGTGCTCACCGGCATCGGTGATTGGCCTGGTCGCGGAAATAGGCCGACGTAAAATCAACAAACAAAAAAAAAGTTTGTGTACGATTCATTTGTAGAATAAATGGAGGGATCACGTTTGCAAATTGCGTATCTACAAAGTTAACGGTCAGATTTACAGAGCAATTCCGTCGGTGAGATAGATAGAATTCGCTTGTCTGTGTGAACGCGGCTGAGGGTTGAATCTTTCGACCAGCAATATTTCACCTGTGAAGAAGCACGTGTAGATCACGCTGTTCTACAACTCCGACTGTTCGGTGAACAAACTATAGTTATTCGAAATATAGTTATAAAGTTAAAAAATCAAATATACACATCTTAAAAAAATATCAAGATAAGTAAAATATTTTGTTAAACCTTCGGTCGCAGTGAGCATCTGGATTTCAAGAAAAAATCCGAATGAAATTTTTACGTCCATTTTCAAAGATACAGGTCCATTTTGTTGTAGAACTCCACCATTTTCCACATCAAATTTCTGTCTTCAAAAGCACACGAAATCTGTCCTCTTTATAAAAACACCACACACGCCCATATTTACTTGTTTTCAAAATTTTTAAAAAGAATTAAAACTAAGAAGTAGGTACAGTAGCATGCTCATTTTGCCGAATCATGAATATAGAGTACTGCTGTAGCTCTATTATAATATTTGACATTTAAATTTTCCCTATTTCCCCCTTTTTCCTTTTGTTAGATGGTTATGAGCCTGAGTTTGGACGGCAAGAAATTTATAATCTGGCATCAATTTTTTTTTTCAAATAAAACCATTGAAATGAAATAAGTACTAAAGAGAACCATCACAGATCACAGAGTCAGTCAATCCTGTGGAAGTAATATTCATATAATGGTTGAATCCAAATTATATGAAGTCCTCTTATAATTGTATGAAAAGGTTTCAGAAGTTATTTAGTTTTATTACCGTATTACCTTTTTCGATGTTTCAAATAAAATTCTTATACATTGAAAAACTTGAGTGATTCTGCTCAACCGAGCACCTTCTCAAAAACTCCCAAAGTGAATACATTTTGCAGATATACCTATATAACTAGTATGATAGTTATTTCTGAGTCATTATCAGAAGTGTGCCGAAAAAAATTGTTCATTGCACAATAATGCATGGATACAATATTTTTTGCATACGTAGAAAAACATCATGAACATTGAATGGAAGAATATTTAAGGAACATTTTTTCATTGAACTGTCAGGCTAGCTGTTTCAGCTGGTTTAGGTTCAAAGTATGCAGGATCTATTTGACCATGCACTGCAACCAGGAAAGGTTTAGTGTGGCTCAAAAATTCCTGTATTAATAAGAACATACTAAAATTGTAAAATTTTGATTCATAACTCTTCTCATAAAATGTAAAGTGGAAAATTTCCAGCAGAATGTGATGACATATTCTATGAATTTTCACGTCTGTTTTCGCATTGTGAATAAAATAAATATTGCCATGCTGACTGGTCTTGGTTCGGACTTTCATTGTCTATATTATTAACACTATTGTAAGCTGTTGCTAAGAGTCATCACCCAAAGACGATTGAGGATACCCGCGATCGAAAAGTTGTGAGTAAACTCACTCAACTTGAAACTTGGTTTAACATTTGTTCATATTGCTTCATATTTCTGCAATATTTTTTTTTTGCTATTTCATATTCAATATCTCAATTTTTTTGTCAAAATATTATTTTCTTTGAACCTTCGAAATTATTTTTTGACCAAAAATCAATTTCAACCTTTTCGTTCGGATTGAATTGCCTTATTTGATTTGTATTTCCAATAAGTTTTTATATTTTTTCTCAGCAATAGGATTCAATAAATAGAGTTAATATAGACAATAGAAGTCCAAATCAATACCACTCAACAAGGAATTATTGCAATTATTGTTAAACCACTCATTCGGGAGAAATTGAGGGATGAACAACTTTTGTAAAATTTGTACACCATACTGAAATATCATGTACTGAAATAATATAACGGAGTACTGAAATAATATAACGGAGTACTGAAATACATAAACACGAACTGGAACGAGGACTGAAATTCAGAAACAGATCCTGAAATGCTGGATTGAAATATTGAAATACTGAATCTAAATATGACTGTACTGAAATACCTACTGACAATTTGAAGATGTACACCTACTGACACAGTTGTTAACCCCTCGGGAAATATGCTGTGATAAGTAAAAGGAACAGAAAAAACAACTAGAATAAAATCTCTTTCACAAAAAACAGAATCTTTTGCAATATTTAATACTTACAAGCTGAAATGATGATACAAAGAAGACACCAAACTAAAATACCTATTTGAATACTAGTAGTGTTAGAAATGTTTCGTCAATAGATCATTATCGATTCAAGGGGATACTCATTAACTCGGAGGAAAAATATTAATAATTACCCTTTGCTGGCAGGAATCCAACTCTGACAATGCAACACCGGTTAATTTAGCAGCTTCGCCCAAGAATTTTTCATCAGTTGTAGACACTTCATATGGTATTTTCTGATCGTAACTTCCTTCTTGATAGTCATCTTCGGGTTCTTCATTACGAAAGTAATTTGTTATACCTGTGAATAGATCACCAAAGGCTGCATTCACGGACGTGAATGAGAACAGAATGAATAAAAACAAAAGTGAAATGTGCATCTTCATATGGTCATATCTGTCGCGATCAAAAATTCAAAATATACAGAATAAATAAACGTCAAATTATTATTTGAAATTCAAACCAACTCAACCAGCTGAATACATGACAGAACAAAACAGAAAAACGGTGGTTACGTTTGGCGGTTATGAAATCGAAAACATAATGACAAGGACAAGAATGACAAGCAGTGTTGTTCCTAGTTCCTAACTTGATTACTTGAAAAGTTGGAATGTTGCAAATGTCAGTTACCGTCGATGACTTTTCTAAGCGCTGGCAAGGCCGGCGAGTGCCTTGGCAGGCCCTGGGGTAAAACACTGGTAATTTCCCCCCTCACATCATTATAACATATTTTTCACCTACAAACACACCATAACTTACTATAATGAGCGTTTTTACCTATTTGATACCGAAAGTATTCTGGAGAACCATTATTTATTCGTGAATTTCTATAGTTTTGATCTGGACCAATTATTGGTGTAGAAGCTGGAAGAAATTTTTACCTACAACATTTGATATCTTCCATTTTGAAGTTTGTGAAAATTTGAAGCAAACCAAATTAATCTACGAGAAAAATAGAAAAGTACTGTGCAAATTACCCAGCCACCACAGTTACATCGCAAGAACGTCGCTGAGATATAACGACGTGACAAGTGATGTCCCAAAACTTGTCGAAAGGCAGGGGCGGTTTTTAGGGGGGGGGCGACAGGGGCGATCGCCCCCCCCTAAACATACTGCTCAATTGGTTTTTTACTTCATTAGGTTTACATAATAATCGAATTAAATAGACCTAACCACCTGACAGAAAAGTAAAATTGAATAAAATAATGCCAGCGGAATCGTGTATTGTCCAGACTGCGACTGCACTGATTACCACTGCACATGTGCTTATGCGCAACTTTCAACCGCGCTTTGTCTGTATCATGGTACAATTATACAAGGTATGTTCCACGGACGGACGAGTTTAGGCTCGTTCTGCGCATTCCACCCGTCGCCGCCATATTTACTTTTTCCCGCTTGTAAATTCAAATGTACTTTGAATTGAATTGGTTGAGTTCTGCTCAATCGCTACAAAGATTGACTAAAAATATTGTGTAATGATAGAATTATACTTTTTAGTGGAGAAATGATACGTTTCCACTTGACACACAGACTTTTTTTGCAATAACTTTTGCACTTAACCTGGCTCATAGGCATTTGACAGATGTCAACAGACGTGGACAGATGTACACATAAACAGCTAATATGGCGGCCTCGGGTGGAAAGAGCGAGAGAGAAAAACTGTATGTGTGAGAGAGAGAGAGTACTCTTCCTGATTCTCCCACCATACCCCTACCTGCGCAAGAACATACCTTGTACTTGTATAATTGTACCATGGTCTGTATTATTCGCCCGGCATCCCGGCAATGAGCGATGCCGCACCGGCATCACCGACTGAACACTCTCAATCACGTTTTCTTAGTTGTGTGATTGAATGTTTGCGTGCTCCGTGTTCGTGCTACCAGTCTTATTTATATTGGGAATTTGTTCATTTTCCTCAAGTCGTACACTAACTTTGTACTCTGAACCACTAAGGTAATTTTCACATTTCATGTTATTTATATAATAATGAATAATAACGAATTTTAGATAGACAGGATGAACTTGGACTCAAATCATTCACTTAAGAGAAAGCAGTTATCTGTTTTGGATTTTTTCGGTAAAAAACCGAACAATAATATTATTTGTGAACCTCCTCAATCTTAGTCTCGGGAGTTGTCTCAATCTCTTAATGCCATCAACACAGAAAATAAAAACAACCCAATTGGTCCGATTGCCGATCAATTAGAATTAGAGCAACATATGCAGAACGAATTTGTCGGGAATGAAAATGTAACAACTGATAATGTGTCTGCAGTTGACTTTCAAACTAATATTGATATTGGTTGTTTCGTAAAAGCTGATTCAGATTCAGGTGGAAGTACTACTGACAATCACACAAAATTTCGCCTTTTGGAATATTGCTGGAAGCCATACAGATCATTTCAATATCCTTTCTCTACCCATTCCAAGCATGGAAAAGATGAGAGACGATATTTGAGGCCTAATCACTTTGATTAATATCCCTGGCTCGTTTATTCAGAAAGCAAATCTGGATTATTTTGCAAATATTGCACTCTTTTCTTAGTCCACAATGAAGGTGGCAAACAAAAATTGGTCACAACACCTCTTACAAAGTATGCTAAACTTCTAGGAAAGGATGGCGATTTGGAAGTTCATAACAATAATTTGTATCACAGAGAAGCAATTACAAGAGCTAACGATTTTATTAAAACTTACCGATCACGAGACAAACAAATTTGCAATTTAGTCAACAGCGAACGACTGCGACAAGTTGAAGAAAATAGAAACCGTTTGAAGCCTATTGTAGAAACAATAATTTTTATGGGACGTCAAAACATTGCTCTGAGAGGGCATAGAGACGATGGAAATTTGTTTGCTACTGACTGTACTGACCCGATATCTTGTGCAAATGAAGGTAATTTTCGGGAAATGTTAAGATACAGAATAAAAGCTGGTGACACTGTATTGGAAAATCATCTTAAAAATACTGGTTCAAGAGCGACCTACATATCTGCCAACACTCAAAACGAACTAATCGAGTGCTGTAGTAAGGAAATACTATCATTTATACTAGATGATATTAAAAAGAGTCACTACTTTAGCATCATTTTTGACGAAACAACCGACATTGCCCTTATTTCTCAAATGAGTCTCACCATTCGCAACATTAATGAGGAATATGAAGTACATGAAAGATTTATTGGCTTTCTTAATTGTCATGATCATGTTTTCAACCACAAAAACGAACAAATTAATGCAAATCTGGATATTCATGCTCTAGATGAAAATCAAATTGATCAAAATAAATTGTCAGAACCGAAATTGACTGGAGAAATATTGGGTAACACCGTTATATCAGTATTACAAGAAATGTCGCTGGATCTGTCAAATTGTGTTGGTATTGGAACAGATGGATGTGCTGTCATGACTTCTGTAGTTCGAGGGGCAGTGCAACAAATTCAGAAAACTGCTAAAAATGCCGTACATACTCCATGCGCGAATCATGCATTAAATTTATCGATTTCCAAGTCATCAAATGTCCAATCAGTCAGAAACAGTGTTGGTATAGTTCAAGAAATTTTGACATTTTTTAACAGCTCATCTAAAAGAAGTTATATTTTAAAAAATTGTCTTAAGGGCAACAAGAGGACGTTAACTTCATTTTGCGAAACAAGATGGATTGAACGTCACGACAGCATGATTCAATTTCAAACTTGTTTGCCAGAAATTATCGAAGCTCTGACTAGTATTTCTGAATGGAATGATGCTGTTTCATCTTCTAGATCTAAAACCCTGCTTGCAGCAATATGCAATTGCGAATTCATTTTAACGTTATATACACTCTCTACGGTCTTAAGTGTGACTTTACCAGCCAGCAGAGCATTACAAGGAGTAAATCAAGATGTTGCGACTGCGGCAAGATGCATAGAAAAACATATAATTGATGTACTTCAGGACAAACGAAAAAACTGTGATATTGGCTTTAAAAAAATTTTTGAAGAATGCAAAACTGTAATGGAGAAATTGGAGATAGATGTAAAGTTACTACGAATTACTAAACGCCAGACAAATAGAAGCAATACCCCTAGTAGCTCTCCTGAAGAATACTTTCGGCGGACCTTATATATTTCACTTCTTGAGAATGTACTGGAAGATTTGCGTGCCCGATTTCTTGATAGTAAAAACAAAACAGTTTTTTTACTAATTCAGCTAATTCCGTGCTACGTGGTCGATATGGCTGAAAATGCCATAAATGAGGTAATTCAAGCAATACAGGAGTATTATAGTGAGTTTAAGGAATTAGATACTGACATTATAACACTTAGAGGAAAAATTGAACTGTGGAAATCCAAATGGGTTGAATGTAAAACTGAAGGTTAGTTTTAATTTTAGTCAATTTTTGTTGATTTGATTATTTTCATTTTGTTTATTGTTTTAGGATTAGAAGTTCCAAGAAGGGCATTGCTTGCACTGAAAGAATGTCATTCTCTACTTTTTCCAAATATCAGACAAATTTTAATTATTGTTGCTACATTACCAGTAAGCGTTGCATTGGCCGAACGCAGCTTTTCCACTCTCCGTAGGCTCAAAACATGGCTTCGCTCACAAATGGGGCAGAAGAGATTGACTGGTTTGGCTTTGTTACACGTACATAGAGACATACCGGTATCTCCAGATAGGGTTATAGATAGATTTGCTGAATTTCGCAAAAGGAATATTGATTTCATTTTGTAACATATTGTAAACTTTTTTTTTCTCAAAATATATTTTTATTTGCCTAATTCAGTTTTTTCGCTTTAGCTCTATCATTATCGCCTCTCGTATTTTTCTGCCCTTCGTCAGTATTCGGAAATTAATGCGGCAAATCGGCAATAGATAGTGAAATTGTGGCAAAACTACTTTACAAAAAAATTCCCGCGCGCCTGTGAAATTCTGTAGCTTTTTTTATTTTCGCCCCCCCCTGAGTAGATGTATAAAACCGCCCCTGTCGAAAGGTACTAATACATTTTATGTCAGTTACATGACTCAGGTGACATCTGTCATCTGTTACAACGTACAGCTTGACCATTTCAATTTGGCACGAAAATAATGACGTATTGCGCAGTATGAGACAAGCAGTCGTCAGATTAGTGCGAAAGCGATTACCGTGACAAGTTGGATGGATAGGGTAAATGCGAGAACGTGATTGCGACAATATAAGTTTTGCGATATAATTTCGACTAATTCTGCGACAAGTTTCGAGATGAACTGTGATGCAACTATTGCTATGCTTTATTTGCGACATCACAGTGAATATTGTTAAGATATTTCCTTTGGTTCGTTGATTAAAACTCCAAACAACACTAAACTACTTTTATTACAACTCTATCACAATACAATACAATACAATCACTTGAATTGCTCCACTAACTTTCCAACGGTCGGTACGAGAACTCTCTGTAATAGAAATTCTCTACTTCGACTTTTGCACTTAGCAATACCAAAGCTCTTTCTGATAAAAACTCCGTAAAACACTCCGCCTCCCCACTAAGCTCGAAACTCCGAATAACTCTGCTAAACTCTCTCTCTGAATAACTGTTTCCTCCGCGATGAAAAATATTGATGAAAAATCTTGGGCGCTGTTGAAAAACCTGCCACCTTTTTTCATCAATAGCCTCCCGCGATAAATCAACCTAAACCAGACAAATTAATTTTTTAATTTACATGACGAAGGAAAATTATTATTGGAGAGAAAAAGTATATCAATTTGTTACCAATTTTTAAAACCTAACAATGTTTATTGCTTCAGTCGATGAAAGTATTTCTCATATACTATATTTCGAATTAGATGGAAATCATGGGAACATACTATAGTTATCAAGTATACATTTTGTGTTTGTTATTTTGGTCATCTAAAGTGAATGAAGCGCACCTAGGCGTATGGACGCATGTTCTGTGCTTTTAAGGCACTCATAGAAGGGTAATTCTCCAATTATGTGTATAGATAGTTTTGGGAACTCTATTTGATACAAACAAAATTGTGACATTGACATATTCGAGATGTAATAATAATGAGGTCACACTTGTGATTTCATTTGATTAAATCACTGCGATATCTGCTAAATGTAAAGGTGGTTATTAAATATTGAGATATCAAGTGGAAAATCTTTTTAATTAAGAAGTCTCAGGGACATATATAAACAATGTAATATCACGAATATGTCGAATTCGAGCAGCAAATCAAGCATAATTAACTGTTTAATGTCATGCATTCAGTTGATTACACTAGACTAACTTAGTTTCGTACATTATATTTATTGATATGTCAGGCAAAACCTATCGTATACATGTGTTGAGACACTTTATCAGTGCCTTTCATGCCTACCTACCCTTCCATAGTCCAGAAATATAAGTGTGCTCCTATCAATTAGTTGCTTGACCAGAAAACAGTCAGCACTAACATTTCGATATGTGCCAATGGCCATATTCCGGCGATGGCGATGTTTGAAGTTTTTCGTTTCTTTTTGGGCACATCATTTGATGGAAAGAGAATACTTCTGTTGTACCGGGTCGCTCATTCCTGTTAGCTGTGTTCGTGAGTTCTATCGGTAATAATATAAGAATAAATCAAAACGTACTAATCCTATACGGTTTTAGATGTTACAATTGAAGTAATAGATACACGAGAAGTATATTTGCATATATAATGAGATAGCTATGTTTTGTTGGAACCATTTATTCGGCAGTCTATTTGTAGTATCTGTTCATCAAATAAAGTTAATGAAATATCCCTGAAAAATTATTACAACTACGCCGCTGTCCTGTCACGTCACTTTAGTTTGGTTACGCCCGTATGCACCGTTTCTACTCGATGGAGGTTTAACTAAGCTTGGCTTTATCGCTGAGGAACAAGGAATCTGATTGGCAAATTCATAGCAACAAAACCTAGCTTAGTTAAACCATCAATATATAGGAGCGGTGCATACGGGCCTTACTTATCTTAAGTGTTTTCTGGCGCTCTCGTATTTAAAACGTATTCGTCTCCCCATCTTTCTCTCACTATCTGGCTGTCCGTAAGCGAGAGAGAAGGAGACAGACGTATACGTTTTAAATACATGAGCGCCAGAAACATAGATATCTATACTTATATATAATATGATTTCTATGGCCAGAAAACACCTTTTGTCTCTCTGTCACTAGTGTCACTGAGTCACTGCCACTGTCTTCTGTTAGAAAATTGACATAATAATAAACAACAAACTTCAACCTTTTCCGAATCTTCAAATGAAAATGAATTGAAACGAAAGCAAATGTTCCATATCCTAGAATTAACGCTTGAAAATAAAATGAGTGATGCAAGGAAACTTTACGATTCTCTAAGTTTAGTTGGCTCATTTACTCTGGCAATTTCATTACCATGGATAATATTTAGAGTCTTCAAAGCTCTCTATTTACAGAAGGGATTTAACGAACTATTTGGAAAGGTAAGCGGATAACCTGAAAATAGTAGATTATACCACTACTCAATAATGATAGCTACCTATTATTCTCGAGGGATTTTTACGAACCGAGCCGCGGCGAGGGAGTAATATTCCGAGAGAATTATAGTCATTATTGCAAGTAGTATACTCCACTTAATTTACGAGTCATTTATTTATTAAAAATAATTGATTCATCAGTTTCATTCATCTCAATATAAATATACAAATACTACCTAGGCGGTTGACACTGACACTTTGGATGTAACTTGACTGCCTTGTTCATTGCTCGATGAGAAATGTTGTTTCTTGTTTACCATCTAAACAAGTTAATTTCTGTCATATTTTGGTGTTTGGACTTGAAACTTCTAAGATTCCAGCAAATTAGTGCCAGATTCCTGAATATTCCCCCATTTTCAAGTATCTATATTCAGTTTCTTTCATTTCTTCATAAAAAAAGTCTTCACCATGTAATCTGAAACATTTCTGATTCCGCAGCTTTCCAGAATAGAAATATTATATAGCTGGTTATATATACAATGAGATTTTTAGGTAAGTGTAAATTAAAAAACACTGCAAAAATTTATTTGAAATATATGATGTGAAAGCAAATGTAACCTCGTCAGGTTGTGTGATTTGCATGACTAAGTTATCAAATACAAAGTTCGGTAATGTTAAGTTTATCGGGCACCAAGCGATAAAAAAAATTTTTTGCTGGAACTTACACGTATTTCGACCTCCTGAACAAAAAACTTAGATAAAAATTTTGGCGCTCTCCAATAGTTTTTAAGATACAGGGCATTTTTTGGGTAAAAAACACTAAACACTAAACATTTAGCAATGACATGCCGAATTTTCAATGTTTTTGTTGTTGAGGAAAAGTGCATTTTTTTGTTATAAAACTAGTGTTTCCGAATGAAAAAAAGTGTGGAACGGATAATTAGGGAAGTGTACATTGTGCTGATAAAAAAGAAGGATGAATTTCAAGTGTAATTTTGATGCAGGAACGTGTATTCAAAAATCCCAAAAACTATTGGAGAGCGCCAAAATTTTTATGTAAGTTTTTTGTTCAGGAGGTCGAAATACGTAAGTTCCCGCAAATTTTTTTTTTATGGCTTGGTGCCCGATAAACTTAACATTACCCAAAGTTCAATAAATGAGATAAATTTAGATATATAGATAGGTAAACAGAAACAATATACCTCTTGATATGCATACAAATGAACAAACCACTTCTGGTTGATGAAATCGTGTTGTGTTTTGTACAAGTCACTTTTCCATAATAGAAAAATTAAAAATGTCCAGAAAATAAATTGTTAATTGACCACAAAAAGTATTGTTTAATGTTTTTATTTACATGACCTGCTTATAATGTAACATGTAATATGTATTTAATCTCCTTATAAAAGTCCAAGAGAGTTTTTTATCTAGGTAAGAAATTTTAGAGGCGAACAGAGATCAAGTTTCATGAAATACGGATGAACTTTTAATCAGAACAGTAATTTAGTGTTGTTACAAATACAAATCCAATTATGAGATGATGTCAAGTATATGTCTATACATGTATATAGTACCATTTTCAGTAGAGAATGCCATTCATACTATAAATTCTTTATTTTGGTCAATGAAAAACATTGATTCCACATTGGCGTTTCATTATATGAGGTATATTATGAATATATTGTTACGAAATCAGCTAGCACCGTCACTGAGCCGCGGTCGTAAATAAAACACCGCCCATTTGCATAACAATGGAGCCGGGCCAATTCGACCAAATAATTCCTGAATGGACGCTTCCTGAAGCGCCGAATGTTCCGGGCTTCTGAATCCAGGAGAGACGAGTTACAGTAAGAGTTCCTCTGTTCGAATGTGGATATATAAAGATCGAATTTCATCGAGAGAGCGGAGTCTAGTAAAGAATTTAGAAGAGTTGACTAAAGAGTTTGGTTGAATAAACGATGAGATTGCGGTATCAATTATAATTACTGAAACGATATTTCCTGGGTGCGTTTACTAAAATAATACTATGAACAACACTAAACAACTTTCACCAACTCCTTATAACAATACGATTACTGCACTGCTTTATAATTCAAATTGCCCTCAAATTGCCGGCGATATAAGGACCAAGCCGACTGACCATCAAAAGTCGGGAGTTTCACCACCAGATATGGCACCCTGTCTCGGCGTTCTTGGTTCTTCAGAAGAACCATCTGTATTACTGAATTCATCGTCGATTTTCTTGATGTCTCCCTTTAATTCTTTTTTCAGGTCTTCTTTCAGATGTTCCTTTAGTTCTTTCAGTTCTTCCATTCGTACTTCGGTTTTATGCAACACATGCTCGAATAACTATTCTTGATGTTGTAGAACCATCTGAAAGTCTGCTTTTCGTTGTTTTTCCATATATGTTCTAATTCATTCTCTTGTTTTTCTAGAATTTTCTGGAGTGTTACTTCTCGTTCTTTCTTTTCAACTTCCCGTTCTTCCTTTTTATCTTCTGGCTCTTTTCTTTGTCCTTCGTGAATTTTCGGGGGTGCATCTTCTCGTTCTTTTTTTTTTTATTTTCGAGAATTTTCAGAAGTCCTTCTCGTTCTTGTCTTTCCTCCTGTCGTCGCTCTTCCTATAACTATTTTTCCTCCTGTTGTCGCTTTTCCAAATCCGCAAATTGGTTTTGGATAAATTTCACTAAGTTCTACTTTCAGTACACCTACTAATAACTCTCTCTACTAGAAACTGCCGTTTCTATGAAGTACCTTCCTATTTATAGTCTGTTCAAATATTAAGATGAATCCAAACATATCCATTCGCGCCTCGATACAGGAATTTTTACGCTGTCCAAGGCGATTCGGAACTCATTCCGCAGGTGAACATTCCTTTGTCGACCCCTCATATTGGAGATTTCGTGAAAGTATCAATTTTCTTCTCCTGAAGATGCTAACCTTGCTAGCGAAACGCGCATCGATTGCAAAAATATCAGTTTGGTATTAGGGTAATTGATCCAAGAAAAAATTTCAAAGAAGTTGTATTTTTATAGTGAAGTTAATAAAAACAGTTCAGTGTTTCTCGGAGTATTATTCAAAAAAACGAACCCCCAAATATCGTAACAATATTAGGGGTCATTGTGAAAGTAAATATTGTTACGAAAAGTCCTAACGCCGACTCTGTCGCTCATAAACGCAGAATAATATGAGGGGTCGAAGAGCGAACGTCATTTTTCCAGGAACTCTGGTCATGCCTGGAATATTTGATACCTGAGATTTGACTCGAAGATTTTCCATAGGCGTACGCAGGTATATAAGGAGACACTTCATCGCGGAGGAGTCAGTTATTCAGAGAGCAGAGCAGAGTTTAGTGTTGTTTGGAGTTTTAATAAACGAACTCCACGGAAAAATCGTAACAATATTATATATTCGGATTGAACATTCCCGAAACCCATTTGGGTAAGTGCCTGTTTTTCCAACTGCATCTGTTTCAAAAAAAAAACATTTGGCCGTACTTACGTATTTTGACGAATAGAACACGAATCTGATGTCCAAACGCGGTGCTCTCCCTTTGTTCGGAAGTGATGACTTTTTATAGTTCGAAAAAAGGGGATGTGCAAAGGGCACCCGACAAATAAAAAGGCGATATATTCCGAATTTTAAAGGCCCCTCAACTTCCAAACGAAGGAAGAGCACATATATTGAACTTCAGATACGTGATCTACCCGTCAAAATAAGTGAGTATTTTAAAAAAAGTCCGATAAATGGGAAAAAAAATTCTGTTCGTGTAGAAATATCCTATAAACGTTATATATTTGGTGTAAGTTTCGTGTGCTTGGGATAGAAGTAATTTCTATGTGAATCAGTGTCTGTCCCGTCTTATAGGCAGGAGATTAGATCTTTTTCCTTTTTTCAAATGCCTGTGAATGATACTGTTAAGATCTTTCCTTGGGTTCGTTTATTAAAACTCCAAACAACACTAATATACTTTTATTACAACTCTTTGTCACAGCACAGTACAATACAATCACTCAAATTGCTCCGCTAACTTTCCAACGCTCGGCACTAAAACTCTATGTAATAGAAATTCTACACTTCGATTTCTGCACTCAGCAATAACAAAGCTCTCTGCACTAAGCTAGAAACTCTATCTGCTAAACTCGCTCCACTTAGCTCTGAATAACTCTGCTAAACTCTATCTGCGAATCAACTCTGCTTTGCGAATAATCTGTCTCTTCCGCGATAAAGTGTCTCCTTTTATACCTGCGAATATTCGAGAGAGGCCTCGATGATGGGTATCGAATTCTCTACAAGAATTACTAGTTCCTGGAAAAATGACGTTCGCTCTTCGACCCCTCATATTTTTCTGCGTTCACGACCGACAGAGCCGGCGCTAGGACATTTCGTAACAATATACACATATCAACAGAGGGTGTTTGCTAATTTGCTGTCACTTTTTTTTTGCTTTGACTCAGAAAAGAATTGCCAAAAATCACTTCCTCAGAACTTTTCACCGTTTATTCATTTTTATAACTCGGAAACTCTTGTGAGGAAGAAAGAATTGAAAATCGTGTTGTATGAATAAAAATTTTTTTTTCTGACTGTTACGGTTAATGTCATTTCACTTTATTTGGCATGCTTCAAAGTGTCCGGTATCCGAGAAAGGTTTCGAAATATTCTAAAATAATATACAATAATGTCATAATATCATTTTGAAGTATTTTCCCTGTGTAGAAATTTGATTCTTTGAAAATTAGGTGAAAAATGTATTTCCAGGTTGTAGTCGTTACAGGAGCGAGTTCAGGTCTTGGGGAGGCTCTGGCTCATGAATTTTACAAACACGGCTGTCAGGTCGTGCTATGTGCCAGAAGAAGGCAGGAACTAGAAAGAGTTAGAAATGACTTATTACATTCCCATTGTACTGTACAAACACATCCGCCCATTATTATACCTCTAGATCTCAGTGATGTCCGTAGTTTGATGGAAATTGTGAAAAAAATATTATCTATCACCAAAAAGATAGATATCTTAGTGAATAACGGCGGTATTTCACACAGAGGTAGAGCCATCACTACAGACCCTGATGTCGACATGAGAATCATGCAGGTGAATTATTTTGGATCAGTGGCTTTAACAAAAGGTAATAACCACCGACTTTGAAATTTTGGCCTCAAGAAAGGCAGCCCATGAAAAATATAGGTAGAATTTGTTTTTTTATGTCATTATGTGGTACGGTGATTTGATTTTAATTCCCTCACTGCCAGTAGGAATTGTACTATCTACTTCAGATATTAATGTGTGCAGGCATTAAACAGTTATGAAGGCTGGAATATGTTTCTCATCTAGAGAAAATGGCTCCACAATGTGTATAAGCTTAATTACAGTTACACTCTTAGCTCAATACCTCAGCCAGATAAGCAACTTCAAGACAAGAAATGTTTCTGTGCCGAACTGACTTTTACTTACTAAAGATGTACAGTATCCATTTTCTCAGATTCTATACTAGTTGGCAAAACGCGCGTCGACTTCGTGGGTTTTAAGTTTGGTTTTGGAGTAATTGACCTCTTGAAATCATTTACTTTTGCACCAGATGATGCACTCATACAACAAGTGAGACATTGAAGTCCACTGTATTATTGACTGTATCTTGCTGAATAACTCAGTGTCAGGTGCAACAAATATGTGCTTTTTCCACAATTAACTGTTATCTACCACATAGAAATCAATAATTTTTCTAACACCAAACTGTTATCACTCACTCTAGAAACTATTCATATTGAATAAATATCAATGTCTTCTGAAGATGCTAAGTTATGGTTAGCGAAACACGCGCAGAGTGCGAGTGATATAGGTTTGGTGTTAGGGTAATTCGTCGGTCCTAAAACAGATTACTCATTTCACATTCGTGGTTTTGTCATGGAAACTCAGCACACAACTAAATTTAAATATGCACATAAGCTAAAGCAACTTTTTGATTTGCCGTGGGACCGACGAATTGATCTCTGTTAAAAGTCTCCTTTTTTTTTGTTACCAAATGTTCCAAAATGTTACTAATTAGCCTTGGAATTGATTGTAGAGCGTGGATATCACTTACATTATGAGCATGTTGCTGTCAACAACTTTTTTCCTTCAGCTATTTCGCGATCATTTCTTGGAATGAAAAAAAATACTATTTTCTATTAGATGAATATTTATATGTGAGAATGAAATACTAAGGGGTTAGCATTACATTTTTTACTTGGAATGACCTTTTTTTGTTCATTGCCACAAAATGTTAAGCACGTTCCCTACTTTCCTTAGAATGAAATGTTTAATTGGAAAGTGTTGAAAATCTGTAGTCATCTGATAATTTTTTCATTTCAGCTATTTTACCAGGTATGATCGAGAGAAAAAGCGGCCACATTGTGTTTGTCAGTTCTATACAAGGTTTAGTAGCTCTGCCGGAGAGATCCGCTTACAGTGCCTCCAAGCATGCACTACAAGCTTTCAGTGATAGTTTGAGGGCTGAAATAGCTGCGGATAACGTTTCCGTTACAGTTGCAAGTCCTGGGTATGTTAAAACTCGGTTGTCGCTGAACGCCCTGACTGGAACAGGAAGTTCTTACGGAAAAATGGATACTACTACAGAAAACGGGTACAGTTCAGAATATGTGGCAGCTCAGATCCTGAAAGCCATTGTGGAAAAGAAAAAAGAAGTGATCATATCGACAGTTTTGCCAAAGGTGGCAATATTTTTGAGAAGATATCTGCCAAGTCTTTATTTCTTTGTCATGGTTAGAAGAGCGAAAAAGTCGAACTTGATTAAATAGGTATATTCATGCAAAGTTGGTACAAAGGTTGGTGATAATAGTTTTAGTCAAGAGCTTAATAAAGCAAATACATTTTTGAAATCAGTCTTCTTGGTAACACTTTGATTTGTTTTCAAGGAAGTGACACACATCGAAACTCAGATGTTGAAGAAACTGCCCACATAAAAAAAAAGAATAATCAATTTCAATATTTGAGATAGCTTTCTTCTGTTGAGGACCACAGTAAATCAGATTTGAAATCGGAAATATTAGCATAGGATTCGATATAAGTAAAAATGATATTAACGGTTTTCTTTTTATAAGGTATGAGGGCTACAGTATAATTTTAGCTCATTATAGTTCATCGTATATATCACCAAACAGCTTTTAAAACACTGATTGAGATACTGTACTCGCTTGGGGCAAACAAGAAATGAAAAATTTATGGATTTTCATATATAATTTTCGTACAATGAAACCTATGAAACGTACATATTGTAACGATTTTTTTGTGTTTGTTTATTGAAATAAAACTCCAAACAACACTAAACTTCTTTCATTTACGTCACTATAAAATACAACTACTGCACTGACTTATAAATCGCTTGCAAAACTCTCAAACTTCTTAACCAACGGTCTTCACTAAAAAGCTCTACAAATGACTTCTCTGCACTTAGCAATACTCAATACCAAAAACTCTATTAGAAACTGCCGTTGCGAATAATGACCTCCCTATTTATAACCTGCGTACGACAATGGACATTCTTCCGGACATATCCATTCATGCCTCGACGATGGGTATCGAAACTTCTACTTTCGGGACTCGATCACAGGTATAGTGAATACAATTTGAAAAAACTGTAGCACGCCATCAAAGACGACATGAAATCAACACAGTGGCACCAATCCATTGATGGGAATGCATGGGATTGTTTGCCTTGAAATTCAAATTTGGCGCCTGTTATTTTTAGGAATTCAGTTGGCAGCACTTTCGATGATGCCGCACATCATTTGTATTTTGAGAGTAATCAATTGACAATAATTGTTATTTGAAAGTGACAGTTATGTGTTTTTGGTATTTCAAATTGGATATTGTAATCAAAAACTGTGTATTTCGATCATCATCAGTCCCAAGCTATTCGTGGAAATGTCAAAACATGTAAATGAGCGCTGCGACTTGTTGGTGGCTTCTTTCGTTGGTTATTTTGAAAGAGAACGAGAAAATAGTGACCGGTTGCTTCAACGGCTGTTAGCTGTCAAGAATAACATAGTAAATTGTATTCGTAATCTTTGTCAGATATTCACTTCTAGCGTGTAGCAGCTGACTTCACAGTCAAGTATCTAGAATAAAGATATAGAAGCTCTTGAATCACCTCGAATGTGTAAAACCAAGAGGCTTACAAATGCTGCAGTACTTGATACGAGTGTAATTTGTAGCATGTGTGAACACACCGAGTATTTGGCTTTTGAAAGGAAAATCTAGATTCTTCGAAATTTTGCCCCTATTCATAGATGAACTTTCAAATTTTTTTGGATAAGACACATATGTAGTTAGGTAATTTTTGATTTTACTCCATTTATAGTTTTATTTTTGTTATCTTTAGGTATATATCGCATTTTTTAAGTATTTACTACCAAAGCTTTGTCAACAAGATCATGTCTTATGATAATAAAGCATATTATTATTATTCATAATAAATTACATTTTTATTATTATATGATATTCCATAATAATACAATCTGGTTAACAGTTTTTAAATTGTACGAACTTTAACATTCTTTTTTCGACTCCCGATAGGGACGGTGCTATAGGAGATTTCGTAACAGTATACAGAGGGTAATATCAGGACATGGTTCTTGGGATTTTTCGATTGCGAGTAGTTGCTATCAGTTTGGTGTTGGGATGGTTATCAATGAATGTTTCAATCTTACCGATATATGGTCGTAGAGAATATCAGCTTGTTTATGTAACTATATATCTAAGAAATACCTACATGCGCAGGCCAAAAACAATTGCCCAGGTGTTTCAAGATCGATGAAGTGTTTATGAATTAGTTTCTGATGTGCCACGATCGGCTATTGGGTTGAGGCGTTTTTAATTTTCGAGTGGTTTGTTAATTTTTTTCCGTAATTGGCTTCAGATTTTTTCCAATACACGTTATATTTTACTTGTCATTATAAAGAAAAAAGTAAGTAGCTTTCGAGAAACAGAGGATTTTTGATAGAACGGTAGTATCCGAGTTTATTAGGGACGTAGTTTTGAAAGGGGATCTTGGGTTCAGACAGTCAAAATACCCTCAATTTTGATTTGACCTTCGAATAATGTTACTCGGATATAGAAAGAAATCACCATATTTTTCCCCTCTCTCCTGAGCGCGAAGAATTCATGATTTATATATAACTATTTTCTAAATCTATTCATTTATATAGCATATACACATATAACAATTCTGTAACATTGAAATAAACATTCAATCTGTTTTGTAATCGGGATATCTATTTTAGGCTATGTTCTGTGTGTATTTTTCCTATGTAAATGACTTACCTATCACACATACCTAGTGTTCTTAGTCTGTCTCATGCAAATATGGTAGCATTTTGAAATCTTCATCATTTATGTGTTTCATTTCTCGTGAAATAACTCGTCGAACACTCGAAGTCCCTTTTTAAAAACAATTTATTGAATATAAACTGGAAAACAGAGACAAAAATACTTCTTTACAATATGAATGTTAAAATCTGACTGACTGGCGAGCTGCAGAAATTACGCAAAACGTATTCGGTTAAGACAATTCGACAGTTTCCTATCGGAGCCGTGTCAAACGCTGATTTAATTCGTGTCCAATAATTAAGGATATGTATACGGTTTCACTTTTCATGAGTTCACTTGCATTATATCAATCGATTATCACTTATCAGATTGCTGAGAGCTAAGTTTCTTAACAGTATTCTAAAAAACCGATCCAAACTAAGTTTCACAGCTGAAAATACAATTTCGATCAACATTGATGAAAGAGTTAGTGAATTACGTGAAATAAGTATATAGGGGACTAATGTAAATTATTTTTTTTATTTATTTATTTCAACGGATAACCCCAATTTTATCAAATAGTCATTACAATACATATTATGTGAACATGAAATAAAACAAAACACACAAACAAACATAAGTTATGTACATAGTAAATTACAAAATCTGAACTAATGTCTTCCTGAAGTTTGCACGTGTATGGAAAAATATGTCAACCCTATCTTGTATAATATACTCTTTGTAATCTGGTTAAAGGACTGTTCATTCCATAATTAGTTGTGTGGAATGGAATTCGGAACAGAGGAGGATTACGTGTTATTGAGTATTCAGATTCAACTGGCTCAGTAATCATGGACAATCAACACTTCCATTGACTAGTTTAAAAAGAAACATCTGATCCAACATTTTTCTGCGGTCACTAAAACTCCATAGATTGAGATCTGAGGGCAAGTCTGCATTAGTGTGAAACACTGTGTATTGATTCCTACGATATGAATAAATTCTCAAAAATGTATTTTGAACTTTTTCTATGAGATATTTATGAACGGCATAACTTGGTGACAAATCTATGAATCCACATTCCAAAATTGGCCGAACTAATGTAAAATATAGTTTCTTTATTGTTCCAGGAGAAAAATGGAGGCTGTTTCGAGTAATAAAGCCGAGGGTTTTGAGAGCCGAATTCACTATATATTCAATATGTAATATAAAAAAGGATGAGTCTAGCAATATGCCCAGACCTTTAGCATTCACTTTCTGTACTAAGTTAAGCTCACCAATTGCATATTCACTGTTAACTTGAATATTCCGTCGGGAAAAAGTAATGTAGAAACACTTTTGGACATTAACACACAGCATGTTCAAAGATGTCCAATAAATGAAATCTAAATCATTTTGTAAAAGAAGAGTGTCTAACGAGTTATTGATTCCACGGTAAATTTTTAGATCGTCAGCATATAGAAGGAAGTGAGAATGAACAATATAATTATTTAGGTCGTTTACAAAGGTATTGAAAAGTAACGGTCCGCAATGGGACCCTTGGGGGACGCTAGATAGTACAGGAAATGCAGATGAAAGATTATTATTAATGCGTACACATTGAAACAGATCAGTGGGGAAACTCTGTAACCATGTCACTACTGAGATATTCATATCCAACAGTTTTCGAATCATACCTTATGACTAACCCTATCAAACGCCTAATAGAAATTCAGTGTATGATACTAAATTGGTCGTTGTAGAACGCCCTGCTTGGAAACCATGTTGTTCTGAAATAATTCAGTCTTTTAGGTTATATGACAAATAAGTCGATACCAAGTTGTCTAACATTTTGGGTATAGTGGACCCCTCTGTAATTTTCAATATCTTCACGGTTACCTGTTTATGTTCACGATCATCATTTGTCATACTCAAACATAACGTTTGAAAAGTTATACATACATTTTTGAATTGCTGTTAGGCTAATGCTGAAAAAAATCAGCACATGTAGTACTTTCTTTATTTTGATGATGATATCAGAATTGGAATTTTTGAAAGTGAAAGTTGAAACTTACTTTGGTGCGTATAGATAAACAAAATCTACGCACGAGAGCGTCGATTTTCATAACGTCGCATTGAATCAAGAAAGGAAAATACGAAATAATTGAACAAGGAAACAACTTTAATCAAAAAGTTCACATCTGTGAAATTGTATAAAAAAAAGGAATTAATTTATATATTGTCTACATTCTCTCGTCTACATATTTCACATGAAATTCTAAAAATGCCTTTCAACAACATCCAAACTGTACCTATACACTGACGGAAATATTCATTTCATCGTGCGGTATAGCCTGTATATGCAAAAGGCTGCAGCAGTTAACGAAACTGTGAAGTGTAAAATTTTACGCTTTGTATCGTCCTTTCGCACTAATACTACTGGTGATGCTGCCGTGAGTCCTCCTAATATTGGTAATCTTGCTAATTTTCTAGGATCCCTCTCAACCTGAAACAGATTTTGAAAATAATAAGTCGCACTCAGTTGATCAAATATGAAAAATACTTGTGAAATATATTCACTATAATAATAATAATCACTTTATTCCATAATACTTTACAGTGTGGAATGAATATGTAAAAAAAAATCTAAAACACAATAAAATGCTTTCTCTGATAAATACTGCTTGAATTTCAGTTTGAATTGGTTTTTTGGCAGCTTTCTGAATTCTTTGGGAACATTGTTCAAAATTCTTAAAACTTGATTAACAACATTTTTCTGAACTTGGGCATATCGTGTTTGTTGTAATTTAGGTTTTGTATATCTGGTGTTGTAAAGATTTACTGTTTCATATTCCTTCATAAATTCTTCATAATTTTTCATTGCAAAATATGCACATTCATATATGTATATACATGGCAGAGTGAGTATTCCCTGTTCCTTGAAGACTTCCTTGCAACTGTCTCTTCTTTTGAGGTGAAAGATACTTCTTATGCAGGATTTTTGTATTTTGAAAATTCTGGTAATTTCGACAATCAACACTGCAATCTAACCAATCAACCCCCTTACCAATTGAATAACCAAACTACAATGCTAACTCTGACAGCCTCCCTTCCTGCCAGTTCAGCATCCCTGAAAACCCTTTTTTCAGCACCACACCTGAACGGACAGGAAGGCGTGGGATCTGATCGAGCAATGCCGTTTGACCGAATTGTTATGAGTTTTATCAACAGTCAGCTGTCGAAGTTAGTATTGTAGTTTGGCTAGTCAATTCATAAGAGGGTTGATTGGTTAGATTGCAGTATCAATTGAGATATGTCTATAAGTTCTTGATGATGACTCTAGCATGGAAGTCACAATGTCGAACAGTTCAACATTTTGCATATGGATTAATTCGCGAAAGGAATATATTTCCATACCTCCAATGGAATTCTTGTTTCAAACTTGAGTTTCCATACTCATCAATCTATAAATTCATGGTATTCAGTTTTATATTCGACTGTAGCATTCACGCCATTTATAGATTTGGAAAGAGGCCCAAATTCCCTAACTCCCTGTAATTGGCCACCTTCACGAATTCGATTATCGAGTAGTAATCCAATCAAATGACCTGTTCAAGAGCCCAAAATGACGATTTTCGCCTACCCGAAAAGTAGCTGTGGATTCCGGCAGACACATGTGTCCTTATTATCCCCTAAAGTTTGCGCCAGATTCTGTCCGTGCGTTTAGCAACAATTAGCGGTTGGATGCCGGAAATCATTATTTTTTTTGTTTTTTGCTTATATAATGAAAACTATTGGTCGGATAAAAAAAAAGTTGAATTGAAAGTTATAGATAATCGAAAAATCTATCGATTAGCGTTAGCTCGATGTCGATATTCTAATTTGTTGCTGAACTATTGCGCTCGGAATTAAAAAGGCGTTTTTTCCATTACTCTATTAAAAAATGTTGAAATGCATTTGGGGGTTGCAACTGTGAATTTGGGAAGCTTTCAACTAGTAGAAACCACAGTTTCAATTTGGTTGAAAAACAATTGATAGATTAGCAACAATCTAATTTGTTACTGAAAAAAGTGTCCCACTAGATTGTTATTTCTTGCCCTACGGAAAATCGTAGAGTAATGAACGAAACGGTTTAGGATAATCAAAGAGTTGAACAACAAACTATCATTTTTGGAAAATCGATTTTTGAAATGTGATACCTTCAAAGATGGCGTCAAAAAAACAACGTTATTCAAACTAAAAAACAATGAGGAAAAAATGGTCGTATAAAAATGCCACAAAATGCATTGGAAAGCTACGATTTTTCTACGAATTTTGCCAACTTGACTTTTGTTCCAAGATGATTACGAGCCGAGATAACACTTTTTTTTAATTCAATTCCCCCTCCCTTTGTTTATTTATATGAAACAACGAGACCTTGACGACTGCACAGAGAAAGAGTCATATTATCCATAGAAACCAGCAGAACTTGTTTTCCATAATTATTTATCGTATTTATTGATGGGAGCAGTGGAGGTTCTTCAGGAACCGTTCGACGCGCCGCGTGGAGGGGGAAGCAGGAGGGAAAGATACAGCGCTAGGCGGCCAACAGATTCGATCGCGTAAAATCAGAGCTCAAAATGACATTGCGCTCTGTGATCTCAGGAACTACTGGACGGATTTTAACTTTTTTTAATTTCTACTAGTGCATCGAGATATGATCGAATATCACTATGGCTTGACGGATTGTTTTCGGAAATCCCTCAAATAACAAATGATTCAATTTTTACACTGCAAATTTAGTGAATAAATAAATTTTTTTGGTTGATAACGTCGTGACATAGGGAGTGAATGTTGACTTGTAATAGGATAGTTTCGTAGAAGGATTAAATAAGTATAAATGTATATTGATTCTAATGAAAAAATGTATTTTACATTTGTAAATGGTTTGCAGCTTGTTCACTCAACCGAAAAGCTTTTACCTGAGGATATGTAGAGACAAATTAGTTGTCGATGCACAAAAGGATGCAAGACAGCTACGTGAGGTTTTAGAAAACATGGAGTCTTTGTTATAGTTGCCGCAGTAAAACATGCACGAACGTTGAAAAAAAAATGTTGAAAACTCAGATATTGATCAAGAATTTTTGGACGAGCATAAAATCTTTATAGATGAATCAAATGTTCCAGTACAAAGCTACAGTTTGATTGATTATGGCGATGTGTGCTCGACAGTAAAAATGATGAGGATGAGAGCGATGCGTGCGAAATTGAATATACTATCGCAAATAAGCGACCAAAATTGTAATGAGAGTACACAAATGGTTTCAATGTATGTATAGTAAGGACATGTGAATATTTATGAATGTGAAATAATTTTTTTTTATTAGAATCAATATACATTTATACTTATTCAATCCTTCTACCAAACAGTCCTATTTCAAGTCAACAGTCACTTCCTATGTCACGATGTTATTAACCTTCCAAAAAATATATTTATTTCCTAACACTAAATTTGCAGCGTTAAAATTGAATTATTTGTGATTTGATGAATTTCCGAAAACAATCCGGGCAAGCCACAGTGATATTCGATCATATCTCGATGCACTAGTAGAAATTAAAAAAAGTTAAAATCCGTCCAGTAGTTTCCGAGATTACAGAGCGCGATGTCATTTTGGGCTCTGATCAGTTTATTTCAACGGCAAGTCGAACGGTCCCAGAAGAACCTCCACTCTACCACCAAAAATATGATAAATCATTGTGAAAAACATTCCCTGTTTCTTGGTTTCTCTTCTCTTTCTTTCGGTCTCGTTCTTCAAAAAAACAAAGGAAGAGAGAAAAAATTTTTCCCTCCTTTTCTTACGTCTTTGCTTCGAATCCCTTTCCTCTTTTTTCCTTTTTCCTTTTTCCTCTTTTTTTTTTTTTCTCTTTTTTCCCTTTTTGTTCCTTCTCCTTTCCTTTTTTCCTCTTCCTTCCTCCTTTCTTTTTCTCTCTTTTCGTGGGCGCTCTTGGGCCTTTTTTTCTTTTCTCCTCTTTTTTCCCCCTTTTTCTTTCTTCCCTCCCTTCCCCCCCCCTTTCTTTTTTTTTTTTTTTCTCCCCTCCCCCCCCCCTTTTTTTTTTTTTTCCCCTTTTAAAATTTCCTTCCCCCCTTTCTCCCCTCTGCCTTTGGGCCCCCTTTTCTCCCCCCCTTTTTTTGGGGGCCTTTCCCCTTTCAAAAAAATGTGTGAGCATGTAGGGGCCAAACATTTTCTTCTATAATTGAATTGACCAACTTCTATTTGAAACTTTTTTCAAAGGCTGTATTCTGCTTACAGGCAAACAACTAAAAATTTCAATTGTTTTCAACACATCCTGTCAAAAAGGACCTTCTTATTTTGCTAGCTAATTCACAACTGGAAATTGTACATAAAAAAATGAGCATTCTGGATGAATATCTTGTTCCAGAAGGATTTACTATTGGTTTTTTCGTTAACCACCTGAAATCCCCCCTAAGAACGTCTTCCACCAGAAATTGCTATTCCTAGCAAGGGAAAGAATAAGGAGTGATATATGTCTCGGATCTGCCCTTCAAGATGATGACTTCAGACAATGGACCTACTAGCTATTTTAGTCTCCTATATTATTGATACAGATGAGTTCTGAATGAAAATAAAAGGTAAACTTCAATTTACATCATGATGAGTCATCAGTGGATTGCTCTGATGCCTTGTCATCTTGTTAATTGAACTCTGCCATGTATTTTCATCAATCCAATATCTCTTTTGATCTTTGATTATACGACCATAGGTGTGAAAGGAACTAATCATTCGAAAACTCACCTGATATTTAACACAGTGGTCAAACTGCCAGGATACTGTGTACAGCCCTGTACACAAAGTAGAAATGAAGCTCAATGGAGCTTGAGGAGTGAAGTTGTCTGGCCAGGCAAAACCTTCAAAATATTCAATGATATGTAGAGAAATTTCAACAACATACACATTAGTAACAATTTCAAGAACAAAAAGAAAAAAAACCATTGTTTCGACTGAAATTATAAGAATGTTATTGACTGAGTGGAGAAGTAGATTTGTCTCAATGTCTCTAATCCATTTATTTGCTCTCTTCAGCCATTTTCTTTCAACATTGCTAATGTCTTGAGACATCATATTATTCCTAATTGATTTATCAATGAAACTGATAAGTGTTAATGAAAATAGTTTTGTTTTCATTGAAGCCAATTTTACTAGGTGTATAACAATCAGGGCACACATAACTCTATTTTCAATGGTGTAGTCTCAGCTGTCTTTCTTTTTTCCTAAGTTTCTTCCTTTATTTTCCCATGGATGCACATGAAATACATATAGGAAACTTCTAACACCATATAAATGCAATACAATGAGGTATAATTCATAATATAACATAGCACTAGGAAAAACAGATTATCTTTTTTGTGTACTCTGAACTAGATAGGGAACATTATGTGGTTTCGTTATTGTTTGAGTTGTCCAAGACTTTCAACTTAGATTTAAATATAAGATATAAACTTCTACCTGATATAATGGACAGGACACCTGAAATGACAGCAGATTTATGTAGAGAGTTTCCAAAACTGATCCATCTAGCCGTTTCATCTCCTAGTTGCGTTGGTTCAATAACTATATAGGAACAACAGCTCTCAAGAGCTTTTTCTAGCTCCATGGAAAAACAGTGAGCAGAATATTCCCCATCATAAATTTCTCTGATTATAGCCATATTACTCGAATGTAATGTCCTGAAAAAAAAAAACTACAGACTGGATCTATATACTTTAGAAAATGGAAATATTAATACCTGTCTCCTCCTGCATCCATTGTGAGAGAATAGACAAAAATAAATCAAGTCAAATACAATGATTCTGGCTATGCAAACAATTCTTCAGTGCTACATTTTTTTTTCAGACAATGATTATCCGATAGAAGAGAGCAACAAAACTATCGGCACAATACTACTCTTGTTATATAATCAACAAAAGCACTTTTGAATTCAGCAAAGACATTTTTCACATGAAAAGTCGCAGTGTCAACATTGCATTGTCTGTTGTCCGTCTGCCGTGACATTCCATTGTTGACAACATGACAACACAAATTATATGTCATTTCTCGAATGGAAGCAACGTTTGTAAAGCAGAGATGAAGATCGAACATGGAAATATCATTGTGGACATTTTTAGTTACATTCTTTTTTGTTCGGACGAATTCTCAAATTCATAGCTACATGAATCCAGCATAAATCTGATCTGAGCAGCTATTCCACATTAGTTATTAGTTCATTGTTCATTTCACTATTGTACATTGCACTCTACAGTAGTAATTAATTTTTCTTTTTCGTTCGAAAATAGATGCTCCCATCAGTTCCACTGACACAAACGAACAAACCCTATAATACCTTGATATATTAATCACGAGATCGTTCGAAAAAGAAGGCAAACTGGCAAATTGTACGCACGAAATGAATTTCTCGATATGATATTTCATAGCTTCCCGTGCATTTATGATAGAGCAGCCTTATTTATGGTATTTATACAGAGTTGATTCAAAAATAATTTCCAATCTACAAAACGCTTGTTTTAACGATAGGATAGACGCACTCAATAAGCGAGTTCTACACCTGCACTGTTCGATTTGGTACTTTCTTTTTTAATTTTCGATTTTAGTGACGTTCTTTCAGTCAGCAGTCAGCCAGTGACGATAAGTTTGTTCACAGATCTTGGACGAGTGTTCTGTGCGGTCGCATCGCCAGACCAACGTTGTACGTTGTTTTGCATCGGTTCAGGAGTTATTTCTTCTCTATCTTCTAGGGTGTGTTGTGTTTATGTCAAGGCAAAAAAATAAACTGAAGTGATTTGAGTGAAGTGCATGCGATGGCAAACATTTTCCGAAATGTGAGTTACCACCAATTCCTAGGAAGTGCCTGTGCCTGCGGTTGATTGGTAAACAAAGAGGTTATTAGTGAAGTTCAACATGTCTCAGTGTAAAAAATTCACTCCCAATATATTCCATAAGACGAAATGTTCCAGTTGTTTTCGACAGAAAGAGGAACACTCTGCGGAGGCACTGGAATGCAACCGGGTGAGTCTTGCTATTTTCACGTACACAAAATGCACCTTCGTCATCCCATTAAACCCCTTTAATATTTTTCTATTATATTGCAATAGATACTGATTTTCTACAATTTTTTCATAACTGAACACTCTATTTAACCATTCAAATGAAGGCGGATTTAGTAAATGCATGATTTAGTGCATAATGCTCGGCATAATGCATAACTCAACCGAAAATTACATTTCCCAGTTGAAAAAATTCAATTCGGTCCCCTGAATAAGTTTTATTCAATATACTAGAGCATTAATAAAGTAGATATCAGAAGTGGCAGTTTTCAGCTAGTAGATGTGATTTTCCTCAATTTTAGTTGATTCCTATTAAATTATGCATTATGCCTTCACTAACACACCTTTACTTAAGACATTATAGGTACCTCATGAGCGCATAATTCTCAAGTAACTCAAATAAGGGAGAATCACCTGAGAACTGTCCCTTACAACCGATTGCACCGACTTTTTGTTATGGGAGTATTGAGCTAATGGACCATTAGTCAGTTAACGCACTGTAGCGTTTGCACCATAGTTTGAGATATTCGGAGATAATATTAAACACCCCTTGATAAACCCTCACCCAACTTGAAAATTCTCTTTGTTAATGCTCTTATAAAAAAAAGTCGGTGCAATCGGCTGTTAGATATTGATTCTTTAGTAATTACTTATGTTGAATAAATATAATTTCGATATAATTTAAGTGACCGAAATGAATTAATTCAACTGGGAAATGTAATTTTCTGTTATTCGAGATATTTAAGCACTAAATCATGCACTACTCCTTGAGTAAACCCACCTCACCACATTTCAGTAATAACCCCGAAGACAACCCCTTTGTTTTTTCCGAGGTTTTTTTATTACAATTATATTTTTGCACATTCTGAAAAGCATCTACTCATGAGTGGACTATTGATTCTTGAATATTACTCGTTTACTTACTGAAATATTTTCAAGAATGGGTTGAAATAAAATTTTGATGCCTCACAAACATTTTCATACACAATGTTTTCTAGAAATATTCCTAGAATTAAATGGCAATTCATATCTTGAAATCAGTGTCTACAAGAAATGAGGAACCTTGATAGTTTGCCATTCGATTTGCCATTAGTTTCGTTATGAGTCTAACACTTGAACAATTTTCCGTTGAAATACTATTTTCCGGAATTATACTCTGACGAACATTGTCCGATAACCCTTATGCCGAGCCTTATGCATAATGTTCCAACCGAGGTTCGAGCCGAGGTTATTAATCAAAGGACTTCACTGATTGTAAAATATTCTCGAAAATATTCATTGAAAAATAGAATGCCTTGTTAACCTAGTACTTACCTACCAACATGCTTACAGATCGAAATGGTTGAATGCAAGGCTGAATGTTTTCTGGTATTTTCCCATTATATAATAAGTAAGTAAAGATAAGTAATTGTAAAAGCAAACATATTTTGTTATGATATGTACATGCAATTACTCTAGCAATTACTTAAAGATATAACTTTTGAGATAACTTTATTGAACTATATCCAGTGAAAAAAGTGGGTCTTGATTGACCTCATCTAGGTATCATTGTTCAAAAGGCCAAAAATCAGAAAACCCCCCCCCGGCAAACCAAAACCCAAAACCATCACAAAAACAAGATATAAATCAAATATATAAAAAACAAAACCCCGGGCATAAACATCACTTAACCTACCCCACTACACAAATATTTATCCTCAATATTCAAAACAATCACCCAAACCCACAACAAAAAACACCAAAAAAAAACACAAAAAACAACCACCCCACACCAAAAACCAAAAAACAACAACCACAAACCAACACAAACCCCCATTTCACATAATCTTAATTCATATATCCTATTACACAAAACAAAAAACAACCCAAAACAAACACACAAAAAACAAACCCCCTGTTACTGTCACTGTTGAAACGTGTAAATACAGAAAACGAGCAGAAAACACTTGTCGTTATAGCCCGCGTAGGCCATAAAGTGAACTTTATACCCGCACGGGCATGAAGTACCCTCACTTACTACCTTACTAACAACCCTTATTTCTGATTGTGGAATAAGTAATCGTAATAACGATAAGATCGAGGATGAGCTATTCGAGAGCACTTCTCTCACCGGATAAGAAGTGGGAACTGGTGAACCAGGAGCCAATGACGGAATTTGGTCAATCATTTCTTCTCAAACGATAATTTTGGTGGGACGCACCAGAGAATAGTATCATAAAGCCTCGTAAACGTGAAAAAAAAAGTATTCAGTCATTTGTTGAATTGAAGCTAACCCAATATTTCGAAAAAAAAATATATACTTGCGAGTATACTTGTATTATATGTCAGCTGGTCGTCCGAACATGAAAAAAAATTCAATGATTTTTCCTCTACTGGAAATTACCCAGTGATAGCTAATATGCAACTGAGAATGATACAATATGTCAATTGGCTGTATCTCGATGAAAAGACAGTCAGCTGATGCATTGAAAGTTATACCGCAGGACTCTAGCGGGAGCCTCGGCGGAAGCATATATTACCTATTTGAGTGCATCAACTGACTTACTGATAGCTGATTTTTCCATCGATAACAGCATTATATCAACAATCAGCATACACATTTTCATGTGGGGGAAAATTACGTATACTAATTATATTTTTCCATCGATAACAGCATTATATCAACAATCAGCATACACATTTTCATGTGGGGGAAAATTACGTATACTAATTATTTTCCTCGTTATTTTCGTTATCTCAAGAGATTGAAGAAACACACGCTAGCATACGATACGCCAATTCGACAGCCCAAGTGGACTAGTTCTCAGCCTCATTCTCAGAAATTGTGCACAATATCGTTAACTGCCAGTAAGATGCCTAGGAAACCCTGGTGTATCTACTTATACCTGAATAATTTTGGGATAAACTTGGCGAAAACCGATTGCTTGATTTCTGAGAACGCAAAAGCTTCAGATCGCTATTGTAGATGGCGATCAGTCATATACCATATGAAGCTTAATTTTCAGTAAAGAGGAATGTGCAACCGAATATTCTACCACTGTTTATTATTTGCCTACTGAGATTTTGACAGCCCTGACAGCCAATCAAATGCATTTCAGAAAACGCGCATGTAACGTGGAAACCTACCGTTAACAACCTGTCAATCCCGTCACTGTCACCTGCTACCTCTACACTCTACAAGTTTTTAGTGTGTTTATAAGTATCAGTTTGTAAGACTAGACTTTGATTCCGAGAAAATTTACTTTGCCCATTCACTTGAGAATGTACGACAAAGTTCATGCTAGTGTATTGAAAGTGATAGGCTGTCTTGGAATTGGGGATACACTCATCAGTTATGCAACGGTTCAAAATACGTATCACATCGATATTTCCTTTATTTAAACAAAACTTTGTTTTCAATATCTCATTGATAAGAGCTACAGATGTTTCCTCCTCGATATAAGGCTTTCGCTCAAGCTGAAACGAATAAAATTAGCTACAACGCTACATTAATGTTATTATTTTGGGGCGATTTGTTTTGTACTCGCTCTGGGTACTGAATAAAGAAGGATATTTGGATCCCCAGATTTTGACTGACCACACAAAATACGAAATCTTCTACACATCGTGAAAAAGTACTTGTAATAACTTCAAAACCTATTCTACTTATATATAGACTTTCAAACACTGTTGAATGCGAAGAAATAATTTCAGAGTTTTCATCGACAACAATAAACCTCAAAGTTACGTCAATCTGACAAAACCGAGATGTGACACATTTTCGAAAATGCTCACATATAACGCCCCCTATACAAAAATTAGAAAGCTTTTGTAATCGTCGATTGTTTTTCGCCAAAAAATTCTAAACAATATCGAATCACTAGATACACCAGGGTTTCCTAGACATCTTACTTCCAATATACTGGTAAATGCTCACGAACCACAATACAATCACTCTCGAATGGCGATTATGATGGTCACTTGTCCTTACATCTTGTGTTCCCTCGGCGGTTCTCAATCACATTCCTACGTCACGTTTCTCGAATTATCTATTTATCTTTATTCAATAGTCCACCACATTCGAGATGTACCTACAGGTGTGTAGCATGGACTTTACAATTAGGTGTAATGACTATTGTAATGAACGTTTGCCTTGAAAAGGAGTGTTCAAATTGGAATTTTGCAATTCGTTGTCCAATCACCATTAATTACCGAGAGTTTTGAGTTGTTTGAGTTATTGAATATTGTATACGTACATGGTGTCTGAATTTTGCTAACAAGCGGGTATATCTCCGTAATCAAGAGAGATGAAAAAAAAGCTGTGGAATAACTGCTTCAAAATCATTTTCACCCGATGGGGAAACATCTACCTATCTTGAATTTCATAAAACAATTTATAATGACAACTGCTGTACCTATTTGTTGGGCAAGTAACGAGGTGTGTCTAACTTCGGCAGTAGATGTAGAAAATTTTATCGGAACTCGGTAGGACCGGGTATGACATGATAAAATGAGGCAGTACCTGGCAGGACAAGGCAGTACCGGGTAGGATCGGGTAGGATCTATCAGTATTTGATCATTCCTACTACAGCACCTCACATAATTCATTCATTCTGAATAAACTCTGGAATAAACAGTGGTGATGTGTGGGTAATTGAAGACTTCAAGGTAGGTGAAGTTTATCGTGGTATATAATCATTCAAAACATCCCTCGTTATTCAACATGAAAGAAACGAATCATGTGCCCCAGTAATATTTATTGACGGGAAAATCGTTGAATGTGTGCTTACAAATCTAAATCTCAATTTTCAAAGTGATTACCCTCGTGACTACCCTCGTGATTGATTACCTGAGTGATTATCGTTATTCTGAATAGTTTACAAGTCTCGAGAATCCTCAGCCTTTTCCAGTTCGCAATGTTTGGAAAATATTGCTTAATATTTATTTCGAATTGAATTCCTTTCAATTCACATTCAAGAAACGGGCGTTCCTTCAAAATGTAAAGTGTGGAAAGAGACTTTTTCCCCTGATCATCGAGATGTTTTTCTATCTTGTAATTTTTCAAGTTTGCCTCGTATAAGTACGGTCATGCAAAACTATCTGTGATGATTTCAAGACCGTGTTTTTTTAATCAAAATGGACCTTTTTTTTTCATGAACATTTTCATAAGTAACCCTGTGAAACACGGCTTTGAATTACATTTTTATACACAATAGTATATTATATACCAAAGGACTAAAGTGAATGTTTATCCCGCACGTGATGTTTATTGCCTGAGGGCTCTTAGAGCCCGAGGGCCAATAATCACGTAAGGGATAAAATATGTCTTTAGTCCTGAGGCATATACGCTACTTTTTGCACTTCCCAGTATTATAACTTTTAACTTTGATACAATTAATAATTTTGATGAGTTATATAAACAAGGTACTTGGATTACTCAGTAGGTAACGTTATAGCAACAGTTTCAACAAAATTTTTCAATTCAGTGACATTTCAATTAATGCTGACATTTAAAACGAATCGCAACTTAACTAACAGAATATCAAGAAAATGAATCAAGAAATGAATGAAACTACATATTTTGATATAGATAAGGCAGCTGACATGATAACGGAAGAATTAATACCCAAAAAATCAAGAAAAATTTATGAACAGCAATATGAAGGCTTTGTTAATTGGTGTAAGGAGAAAAAAGTGGAAAACTACAATGAAAACGCTTTGTTGGTTTATTTCAACGAAAAATCAAATAAGTTTTGTGCGTCTACACTTTGGTCGTACTACTCAATGCTGAGAGCAATGATTAATATCAAGCATAACATAGACATCAGTAAATTTCCCAAACTTATATCCTTTTTGAAGAACAAAAATCTTGGTTACAGACCAAAAAAGTCTAAAGTGCTTACTAGGGAACAGATTGATCGATTTTTGCTAGAAGCTTCAGGTGATAAATATTTGATGATGAAGGTTAGTAATCGTAAGAATCATTCAATATGAATATTTTTAAATGAACAATTTTGCAGGTTGCATTAGTATTTGGTGTTGCGGGAGCCTGTAGAGGCAATGAACTGGTTCAGTTATCAGTAAACGATGTACGTGATATGGGTTCAACCATAATCGTTGATGTCAAAAATACAAAAAATAAAATAGAAAGAACTTTCGTGATCAAAAATGGTCAAAGTAATCCTGTTAAACACGTGGAATTGTGCAGAAAGTACATAGCACTACGGCCACCGGAAATGAATCATTCGAGATTTTTCATCTATTACAAAAATAACAAATGTACTGTTCAGCCTATCGGAAAGAATACTTTTGGGCAAATTCCCCGAAATATAGCAACTTTTTTAAAATTACCGGATGCATCTTTGTACACGGGCCATTGCTTCAGGCGGAGCTCTGCGTCATTATTGGCAGATTCTGGAGCCACGGTAGATGTTTTGAAGCGCCACGGTGGATGGAAAAGTTCCGCTGTGGCAGAAGGATATGTTGAGAATTCCATTACCAACAAAGAATCTATAGCAGGGAAAATTCTTGACTATGAAATGAGACCTCCATCACCAGTGGCTAGTACATCACAACAGACACGTCAAGAACATGACATTTCTTCATTTTCCTCTAATGTTCACTTATCAAATATAAATAATCGCCCATTTAGTTTCATCAATTGTAATAATGTTAGTATCACTTACAATGTCAATTCAATCAATAAAGATTCATAATGGAATATTTCCTAATTTTTGTCCTAGTTATTAGTAGTGATGTAGCTGCGGTAAAGTATGATTCTTACTTTATGTCCCTAGGGATTTGAAATGCAACTTTATCTCCCTAGGGACTAAAAGATACAGTTTAGTCCCTGTTATACGGGACTAAAGTTGTCCCTTTAGTCCCGGAAGTGCAAAAAAGGATTCGATTTCCAGCAAAACTATTTTTCTTTCAAAAAAAAACTTCCACAAAGGCCCCTTCACATCTGAAAATGTTCATGAAAGAATATGAAAAGAAACATAAAAAGAGTAAGTACTTACAACCGGAAAACTAAAAAAAAAAATATTCCAGATTCATAGATCTCTGACTGACATGAAAAGGAGACCTAACCCAACCCAACTTTGATCTAATATCAAGTCTAACGTCTAACAACCAAGTAGTCCTCCGGGCCAAACCAACTTATACAACTAGTCAATAAACAAATGAAAGACAAATGAAGAATTTCAATTAGCTATTTAAGTATGTTCTATCGAAATATTCAATTCAGCTATGACTGAATCAATGTTGCTGATTTATATATCTCGGATTAAATGTCTACCATCCCCCATGATACCTTTTTCGTTATTAGACTATCCAACAATTTGGGTAATTCAGATTGATTGCAGTCTGCTCGATAATTTCTAATATCATTATGTAATCCATTCATATCAATAGGTTTCACGAAACTGTTTTCCAGTAATCTAAAAATATGGAAGATTTCTAAGAAATGTTAAAAATCATGTGAATGGGTTTGGACAGGGTTAAAATACTGTTACGAACTAAAACTCCAAACAACCCACCCCTTATCCATACATACCCCTTCTCCCCTTTCCCCTCGGCCTCTTTCTTTCTCCCCTCCCCCCCATACCCTCTCTCCGAAAAACTCTTGGACTCCCCCTCTCCCTTCGACTCTTACTAGTTCTATCGAGGGGGAAACAACTACAAAATCTACAAGATCGATCTTTCAAGACCTAAAGCTAAACGCCAATACAATTCTCATTGACGCTCTTCTGTCATCATCTGGCATAACCAGATCAATATGTCATGTCATTTTCAGTGACCCTGATATGCCGTCGTGCTCATTACACATGGCCCGCTCGAGACCGTCCGCCCGAACATAACGAGCATATACATTCATCTCTCGAGAACCGAGCCCCTGATTCTTATTGTTAGAGTCGTTACGACGAATTGTTTGAATACCATTCGACGCCGAAAAACGCTCTAGAAAACACCTGAACGTATCTGTAAATGACGTATTATTTTTCGTTTGCAGGCCAGTCGTTCCGTAGCCCGGAGCGGGTACCTGTTCATCGCGCCTGACTGGGATTTCTCCGTACCCCTCAACAGAACCAAGGTGAGATATCAGATGAGCGAGGTTATCACTATCACTACATAGTATAAAACAGAGTCGCTTCCAGCTGTCTCTCTGTCCTTAAGAATGCTTGGGCCTTTAAAACTACGCAACGGGTTTTGATGCTTTTTTTTGATACATTGATTCAAGAGAAAGGTTTATATTATGTATAATACATGCATAATGTAGTAGACAAACACTGATAATTTCAGAGGTTTCTAATGTGACGTAAATAAACACATTTTTTTGCGCTTACATTGCAAACGCTGGCGATGATATATGTGAAACAATTAATATGAAGTTGCCTGTAAGATTTTCACATATCAGGGTTTATTAAACCGCGACAAGTGTTCGCTATACAGTAGCTTACTCAAGCAGGGACCTTAAACTCCAATTCAATGTTTCTGCTTGAGGAAGCCATTGTATGGCGCGAGGTATAGCTCAACACGTGCCGCGGTTTAGTTGACTCTAATAGCCTGTTTCGACGATGCAAGTTTGTCGCTGCAACTCCAGAAAATTGCATGTGTTCATGCAAGTTTTTCGTGTTGCATGAATCTTTTTTGGTGCGATAAGTTGCAGCGACTTAGTTATTTCTATGGTGAATTTGTTGCCGCAAACCACAAATATGTGGTGGCATCATTGTGAAGAATATTGATTTTGATCATTTCAATTATTTTTCGAGACTTTCAAGTTGAGTAATAAAGTGATTTGATCTCAATATCAATTATTAGAAATGAATGAAATTATATATCAGTTGTGATAATGTTGACGTTCATCTTGGTAACATTCAGTGCCTCGTTCAGTGCAATGTTTTAATATTGGCAATGCAAACTGACAGCTAGATGACAAGTCGCCGCGAGAAGTTGCAGCGACAAAATTGCATCGTCGAAACGGGGTGTGATAAATATGTGAAAATCTTACAGGCAACTGTATATTATTTGATCGATATGGATTTTCATCAACTAACAGCCACTTCCATACATTCTATGGTATATGACTCTATTATCTATATCTTAGGGCTAACCCACAAAAAACATTTTTTATCCGTGTGATGCCGGGGCTGGTCGCTACTAGTTACAAATAACACCGATACGAGACGAGTGAGGTTAGCGCTTCGCGCCACTGTAATAACGCAATCTCCATTACGATTCACGATACGTTCTCCCGTTTGTGATCTGATCTGGTTCGGAGGATTAGCCAATAATGTATTCGCCTGTCTTTTTCGCCGCGGGCCTTCGAAATATGAGATGCATTTATCACTAGGTTGATAAGGGGCACGTTTTTGAATTATAATAATAGATGTTATTGATCATTGATTTGATTGAAAAGGATACTAAAATAAGAAATTATATGTATCGTATGTTGGGATTCAGCGAACCATTTTTGTACAATGCATATTATATCCAAAAATTTCGTGGATAGTATAGAATCATTCTGATTGATCGAATATACGCGATTTTTTGTCTAAGAGTGGGTTAAAAAAAATAAAAAATTTTGTCCTATCAAGTGAGAGGATGAAAAGTCATTGAAAAGTAAGATAATGACGAAAATTATTGTTGGCGTAGGGAAAACTCTAACAAGTTTTTTTATAGAGCTTCCAAAAGTAAACGGTCCACTCTAACTTTTTCAATTGGCAATATACACTGTACTCAAGAAGATTCAACCTCGGATTTAACTAAAATTTGGAGAAACCCGTATAAAAATTGAATACTTCAATTTGAACCGTCTTGAGTTCAGAACCTGGACCAAATAATGTGATTTCCCATGAGATCTTGCGAAAGAAATCATTCCAATGAGGATAATTCCGAAAAAACTGTAGATTTCTTCAATGGAATTCATGCAGATTAACTTCATCACCTGTATTCGCGAATGGATTTCCTCAAAAAATATTTTGTTGAATCGAATCGATAAAAAAATGGCCTCTTATATATTTACACCCGATAAGTCAGGTTTTACCGATGACATCGTCACGTGAATGTCAATCGAATTCGTCAAATCTTTTCATTTATAATATCACCAGAGCTTCGGTATTCGGTGAGAAAAAGTAAATCCTCCATATTTCGTTGAAAAGTTACCAATTTCAGTTAAACCAAATCTAAAACTCAGATGGGTACCAGCCCTGTCTATCGCCCTTCGTTAATTTTGGTTAACTGGAGGTGTTAGAAATATATTTTTTCGAGTAACATGACGCATATCAGAGGAAATTCCTATGTAGGTATATCTACTATATTTCGTTAAATAAAAAAAAATTTGCCAACTTTAGCCACTGAGGATTATGTTGAATTTCTGTGTTTCAACTTAGATCCGCAAGGTTTCTATTAAATGTGCACTAGATTTCAGAAGTGAAACACCTCTTGCATTGAATATCATTCTGTTTGGACGTATCTTTCGTTCTTTCAATTTATTGACCATTTTGATTGGTTTCATCTGTTTGCATCTTGCAAGTGAACCTGATTTCTTCCGTGAAATAATGGAAGTTTTTTCTGAATTACCGTTCTACTAATAGCATATAATAACAATATTAAATTCTGAATTATTGCTATAGAAGAAATATAACCAACAAAATGAACGTGTTTGTTTTAATGTCGATTCATTCGAAATATCATTATTTGAAACATAATTTAGAACATAATTTCCAGCAATCTATACCTTTATGCAAACCCGCATGCCTGCAATCAATTCAATTTTTGATATATTTCAATAATTTTTATAACTGTGAAACTGTTGAATCGGTTTTGAAACTCGATCTGATTGATATTGAAGCCACAAAAATGCAGGAGTAATACGTTGGAATTACCCGCATTCCTAAATGAATTCATTTATTTCAGAAAGGAAATTACCATTAAGTAATATATTTCAATGTGTGAAGCGGTAATATTTTTTTTATTCAGCTGTACACAGTGATGATAATCTGATAGCATAATCCGAACTAAAATGTAATTAACGATTAGTTTGAAAACAGTTGTTTCGAAACGATCAAGGACTTTTTCATTCATAAAATTGACAAACTTGTATTTTGGAGTAGAACTTTTTTTCTTGGTATATTGTGGATTTTTTTTTATTATAGAAGTGTTTGCTTTATCATGCAATGTTTGAGTATTGTTATTGTTATCTCTGTCAATAAAATGATGAAATTGTTTTGGGACAAGGTGAACGAATATCGTGTGTATAGCATGATCAATGAAAAACATTTCTTGAGCGATTTGAAATAATTTCAGGAAAGTTACCTACAAAAAACTTGATGGATAGATATTCCAGGATAAGTAAATTTCTCGATACATTAATTTAGTAACGAGATGGCAGATATCTTAGAAAGCTTGAAGTACCTATTACTCAGATGTTTCGAAGAATTTGTATTTTATGGTTTGTGATGTGATCTCAAAGGCAACTGAATGATTCAGTGATGAACAGTTACGCAGCTGAAATACAGCAGTAGAATACCTAATATTGGATGATAAAGATCCTTCATAACTATCGAAACTAACTAAAAAAAAGTTGAGGGCTCTCTAATATGAATAATCAATTAAATGAAGAAATCACTGGATTATGGAACAAACCTCTTTGAAGAAAATTCTATTTACTCCTTGTCGACGTTACGAATTTTGATATTGTAGAGCCCTGAAGATAGATTCAAAAAAGATCGAAAGAGCCCGACTCCGAAGGAGCAGGGCTCTTTTAGCAAAATATGAAAATAACCGAATGCAGTTTTTTTACTGACAACGTGCTTGAATGGAAATTTATGAGGTTTATTTTGATGCACGAGTGTAATTCAGTAGAATATTTCCGGATTTAAAACAACGACGTTTAAAATTCAGTATTTATGCCTGTCACGATGACAAATGTACATTTCAACAATCGTTACTATAGATACACGGACCGAGCGGGTATTTTTCGATACCTACCGGGTATTTACCAGCCCGAAAATGTCCCGCCGGGAATTTATCGCTGTAATTTATCGAAAATGTCCGGTCGGGAATTTATCGCTGTAATTGATCGAAAATGTCCCGCTTCATATGGGATTTTTAACATACGATGGAAATATTCAGGTACATCACAAGGCTCTGCTTTCTTGGCGCATTTGAAAGAGTGTTTGATAGAAGTCGAAATGTTATAAAACCCATTTTTTACCCCAGTAGGCGATGATTTTCAATAAAATAAGAACACGTCTTCCATCTATTCTGTTAGAGAATGTTAATGCAAAATATTAAGATTCGACGAGGGCATCACGTTGTTCCATACAAACTTTGGCACCCGTTTTTTACCCCTTTAAGAGTGAAATTGTGCCTACATCACAGAAAGAACACACCTTCAAGTTTCAGGTCTCTACGATAGCGGTTTCTGCTGTGCGTTGATCCGTCAGTCACTTATTCAGCATAAAGCATTTTATATGTATAGATTAACAAAAAAACCTTAGTAGTGATTCAAATATTGGAGCTAGCTGTATAGTAACACGGACTTTTTTGTAGAACTGATAGAAGCCAACATTTTTGGTAAAGATTATGTTCGTCTACACCGAACCGTTTAGTCAGCGCACACCGTTGAAGCAGCACATCTTGCCCGCTTTTCTCCAACTCGATTTATTATTTCTCACTGAAATTTCGTTCAATCATTATAAAATATATCCTATATAACTCCTGAATAGTGTAGCTTTCTGTTAGTGAAAGAATTTTCCTAATCGGATCAGTATTTGCGAATATTATCCCCTGCAAACAAAGTTAGAAACGACCTCTTCATAATATTAACAAAGATAGACGGTCCGCCCTGAGATGGAAAATACTTGAAGCTGACACAAATCATATCAGATATAAAAAATGCGAGGCATCCTCTAAGAAGGCCTCCATCCAAACTATTGCTCAACTCAACGAACGAAAAATCTGGGTTCGACGTGAAGTACCACGCAGCCCGTATCTTTGTCAGATTGTGATTTGTATAAGTTTCAAGCACTTATTTCCTACGAAAACGCTCATAGACCGGGAGGTCATGACAGGTGACGTTCCACCATTTTTTCGTGCATGCCTTTTCAAGGCTTGATAACTAACCCTAAAATATCAAAGATAGTCGGGGTTTTAGCCCACCCGCGCGTCCTCTTCATAAGGAAAAACGCTTTTCTTTCTGTAGCGAATTTTTGTGTTTTTCCGTGATATTTTACTGCATGCCATTGTAATACACGGAAGTTCAAACTAATTGAAGCTCTAATAATTATTGATGGCATGCACCCCGCAGCGGCCCAAGATGATCAAAGGGTTATGAGAACCTGAAAAAAATTTAAGGAAAATTCCGTGTTTTCAAATTGCATGCCGATGTGAAGAATTGAACTTTTTGTAATAAAAACACTATGGAAAAATTGGCATGCACCCCTCGTAGGACCAACGGTGAAAAATTTCCGGAATATTCTGTAAAATTTTAACACCCTTTTTTCTGATTCCAAACTGCATGCCATTGAAAAAATACTTAATTCGTACCATTAATCAATAGAAGGAAATTTGGCATGCACACCAGGGAGTTGCAAAATAGAGGCATGCATGACGAAAGTTGAAAAAAACACTGAGCAAATTTAGGTGACTTGTTTTTGCATGCCGTTTTGATTTTCATGAATTCACCTTATTTCAAGGCATGAATGTAAATGGCATGCATGTAGCTACAGCCCAATTCACAAAAAAATTGTGAAAAAATTGAATAAACATCAATTTTTGAATGGAAAAAAAATCTAAAAAATGCCGTTACTTCTTTTTGTATGTCGCTATGTATTTTGTTGGTAGATAATTTTTTGAGCCGAAATGCAAATTAGCATGCATGTAGCCTTATGACAATTGGTTGAATAAACAAAAAAATCGTTCGATTTAATGATTTTATTTTTTTCCAAATTTTCTTGGAAAAATGAAATTAGAAAATCATTGTCAGCATCATTATTTTATACATGAAGTTTTATTGATTATTATCATCATCAATCGCTTCATCATCAACATCATCGACATTATAATGATCATTATCATCATCATCATCGCGGCCATGTACAGACTCTTCTTCTGTTGTGTAGCCAATATCGGATTGGCAATCGCTGTCATCGTCATCATTTCATTCTTCATCCTTTTCATCATCGAAGTTTGAATACATCGATATGACTTCCTCGTCGTTAGCGCTGTTTTCTTTTGGGGCTATGAAAATTAAAAAAAAACATGTTTTTCAGTTATCATTTTGATTTTATGTATTCGTTAAACATAGGTAGAAGACAACTGATCGTACAGTGATTAAATTTGTAGTAGAATAATTATCTCGAATGCGAAAAAATAAAAGCATGTATAGAAAAAAAATAGTACCTTCAATAATTTCCTGTACATTAGGAGGAACGTCATCACCCTCGAACCACCGGAAGGAATAGCTGTCTTTTTGCACTGGAGAAGAAGATTTTTTCCACATGTGTCCAATATACGCTGCTCGTAAAAGTTGTTGTTGGAGTTCACGTTTACAAGGAGGTAGCATACAAGCATCGAAATTCATTAAATTTTGACTAAACTCGTCTGTAGGCCCTATTTGGGTTAATATTACCTAACTTACTTAACGCTCAGCCGATGTATCTGAAGCGTGAGTGCAAGTGAGCCAAGAATGCTCTCAGCCGACACCCTCCTACCTCATAGTTGGGTTAATATCCCCATCTCTCACTTAACGCTTAGCCGATGTATCTGAGATGTGAGTGCAAGTGAGCCAAGAATGCTTTCAGCCGACACCCTCCTACCGCACCACACGCTGCCAGATAAATATAAAATCTTGACCTGATACATCATGCCGAATGGTAGCGAACTTTTTGTTTACTTCATTACGGTGGTATAGGCAATGGCATAGCGTGTAGCGTCTATCATAGGGTAGTAGTAACCTCTCGTGCTAGTCGACGTATGATAGGCCACGTTCAGACTAGAGACCGGGAGATTCGAGTCATTTGAATTGATTTTTTTTACAATTCTTGAATGTTGGACTGTGATAACATGTATGTTATTTCAGCCATCAACTTAATTTTTTGTTTATTCAAACAATTTTCATGGAGCTACATGCATGCCATTTCGTATTTCAACTTAAAATAGTATCTACCAACAAAATACAAAGCGGCATGCAAGAAGAAGTCACGGCATTTTTTAGATTTTTTTTTCAATTTTTCACCGTTGGTCCTACGAGGGGTGCATGCCAATTTTTCCATAGTGTTTTTATTACAAAAACTTCAATTCTTCACATGCGCATGCAATTTGAAATCACGGAATTTCCCTTGAATTTATTTCAGGTTTTCACTCGGGTTTTCATAACCCTTTGATTATCTTGGGCCGCTGCGGGGTGCATGCCATCAATTATTTGAGCTTGAATTAGTTTGAACTTCTGTATATTACAATGACATGCAGTAAAGTATCACGGAAAAACACGAAAATTCGCTACAGAAAGAAAAGCATTTTTCCTTATGAACAGGACGCGCGGGGGAGCTAAGACCCCGACTATCTTTGATATTTTAGGGTTATAGTGTAGCCGCTAAAAAGATAGAATGATCATGTGAACGGCACGCACACTTTGAATGTTCCTCTCCCCAATGTTACAAGTCCGATTTACACCACTCAACAAAAACGTCGCCGCGTCGTCCTCCCATCAACTCTTGGGATGCTTTTTTATAAGTGTTCATTATTACACCTTCGGCTTCCATTTTTTGTGTTTGAATTTATTGAATTCTCTGGTGTTCATTTAGGAAATCTCATCTAAAGTTGTAGTTTTTTTGATTAATAATATCAAACAATCATGGATGCAGATCGCTCAGTGAGCCGTATGAAGTGTTTGGTGCCAAGTTGCCGCAACTCTAGGAACCGAAATCCAAAGTTGTCTTTCCACATGTTTCCAAAGAGAAATATATCTTTGGTGGACAACATTACGGAGAGTGGATTGAAAGAGAAAATAGACAGGTACAAGGCTTGGAAAATTAAACAGAAACTGCATAAATCACCATCTAGAGCGGCTTCAGTGTGTTCCTTGCATTTCAAAAGAGATGATTTCTTGTTACCTGGTAAGTCTGTCTATTTCTAGGCGAAGTTATGACGCATTTCAACATCCATGTAATAAAAGCCTCTTTGGTTCACTAAAACTACACTAAAACTAAAAAATGTCCTGGAACAAATATTATCATATTTTGAAACACAATTCATCTATGTTCACCTCCAATGAATAGTATTGTGCGGCTATTGAAAGCATCATGAACAAAGTTATATTAACCTTCACGAGAAAAATTTCGTACAATGAAAATATAGCAATAAAACCACCAAAATCTTGTCTAGCGAGGGCAACTGATGACTATTTTAGTTCAGCGCGTTATTTCATAAATGTAAACAAAGTTACTATTTCGAAATGGTGGATATAGTTTGACCACCACTAGCGTCCTCATCGGTCGATATTCTTCCCTATAGTTATCAAGATCAGGCCTTAAAAAGGCATGCAGGAAAAAATGGTGGAACGTCACCTGTCATGATGTCCCGGTCTATCAGTGGCCATAGCGTATTTGTTTGAATGATCGGCAGTTTCATCTGTCTAATTAGCCATAGTCTATCTATCTATATATTATTATAATCTGAATGAATCGAAGACTTTTGTATAAAGTGTATGATTATAAAAATTCTTATTGCAAAGCGCTTTCGACTTGTAATCTTCAGTGCTCACCAGGAATTATCTACTCTGATTGAAAAGAAAGTTTTGTGAAAATTGAAATTTGAGGTTAGGAAAATTTGGAAAATTGTTTGAGTACTTACTCGTCATTTGACAGGAAGTATCGACATGAGGAAACAAAATACACTGTGAAATTTTATTTATATGAAACTAATTCGCCTAATAACCAGCACTGAGCACTGAATATGTCGAAAGTCAAAAGCGCTTCGCAATAATACTTCAATTAATAATTATTATTATTATTAATCAAAATATATATTTATTATAATTATTATAATAATTTTTCAATTTATACACTCTGAAAGTCTTCGAGTCATTCATTACTAAAAAGTGTATTCAGCTTCCCCAATTCACTTATCTACAATCTATTGAAGTGTCCATTATAGCTATTATCGACAGTTTGAACTCGTAATTTCTTATTTCGGAGGCAGACTTTGAAAAACTGGTCCAGAAAATCTCACTGCTGCCCAGTCTACTACTTCTGTTAGTGATTGTATTAGTTGCGTTCACTAACACTTGGTATGGTGAAGGAACGATCAATTTTTCGTCAGCTTATGGTTGTTTCATGAGCCAATACCCCCAGGGCCCTTCCTCGTATCCGCTCTTCTTGTATCTCGTCGACAGACACACTTCTACCTGTTGACGAAATCGTGTGCCGGAATCGTTGGAAATCTTTCCGCGCGCTGAAAATTTATACATACGGCGGCGGCAGCAGTTTACGAAGAGGCGTGTGTCTGACAGTAAACATAACATGCACCACACGATGCACACACACACACACTCACTCCAAAACGCACCGACTCGAACATGCATTACGGTACATTTCCTGATAACCCACTTCCTAATGTGGCTTTTCCAGTTCGGTATTAGACCAAAACCGAGCGGGGTTTGTAGAACGTCGATCGCCTCGAGCGTAAACTGGGGCGTTACGTGTTTTTGGAGCCTACAAACGGAGCAAGAGACTTCCTGAATCCTGACTGATGTCGAGAATAATATCAGACGTAAAAAAAAATTAATTTCTCAGTTTAAACAAACGTCAAACAAACGTCACATTTTTCTCAGACTGTTTACGTTGTACTAAAGCTGAATACATGCTGGAAAAAACGTCGGACTTCCCTGAGTCCCTTCCGTTACTACCCACCCGTGTGGTGAAAGAAGAGTGTAGGTTTGCAAGCTTATCGGTTAGTGTGTGACCATAATGAATGAACGATTAGTACGCACGTTATTGCGACCTTTCAATTGTGGAATAAACCGCTCTAGGTTAGCGAAAAAGTATTCTCAATAGCTCAATATTCTCCGAGATATTCTCCTTCCCCCCATTGATTGCACATCTTCCTCAAACACAATTAAGCCAAAGTTCAGGTCATGTTCTCTTCACTAACTATTCTAGAACCGAGACTAGAACACATTATCCATTGACCACTTCTAGTCCTTTCTGCATTTTTTTACATTGAAGTTCAATTATGAAACAGTTCTGTTACGAACTGAATGGTCTACAATTCATACTAATATACCACTAAATATGTATTATTGTTTTCCATGGTGCCTAGCTATCAATTTCACAGCAATACAATTAGCAGACATTTTCTCAAACCAATAATTTTCGTTTCAGTTTTTTTTTAATTTCTCCTGATGACAGTAGGTACCCTGAAAAATACCCAAATTAACATTTTTCGAGAATTTTTTGTAGTCTTTCAGGTTATCTGGCCCACTGTCGCCGCTACGAAAAATTTGAAAAAAGATAAAAAAGTTGCATTTGAGCTTGGATCGATTTCAATAATGTGAATAAAAGTTACAATTGGCACAATAATTTCAATCGAGTGATTTGTGTTTCCAAGTAATCAATATACAATTTTTAAATTATAAATAATGTTAAGATTCAATCCATTTCCCAAAATGATCAATTCCCATTATGCTTTAGATAATTGACAATATAATGGTGAGGTTAGATCAAGGTAAAAATTGAAAAATTTAAACTTAGCGTCGTTAATTTCTTTCTTTCACCCATTTTTTCGAAGAAATCAATATTCTGTTGAGAAAAATGACTCAGAATCTCGTTAACCCGAATTTTCATCATAAAGAAAATACCTCGGAAAATGCTTAATATGACTAACTAACTTCCAAAATTTCTTATAGAAATGGATATAAAGTATAATATAGAAAAAACAGATGATTCTAGTAATCAAATTTTTTATACGAATTATATAATCAAGGATTTTGGCCCACATCCATAGAAGCAGTATGAAACGAGGTATAAAAGGACTAAGTACCCGTTGAAAATTGTTATACTCACCAAAAATGAACATCTAAAAAATTATATACCTATTCCCTCTCTGCTTTCATACCTTCCCAGATATACCTACAACTTCATTCCATCGAAAATGAAAATAATAAAATCAAACAATTATTTCAAATACCACTTATTAATGAATATCATGTGCCCAAATATGAATCAATAGAAGACCGATCAAGCCACAAACTGAAATTGAATTTTTATGATTTTGAACTCAGTTAATTAATATTTATGTTATAAATTCGATGTTTTTTTCAATCAGTATTTATCCAGAAGGCCGTCGATTCCCAAATTACTATATCCAGCTAATTTGAAGAAGGTACGATAAGTTAATCACTACATAGTATAAAACAGAGTCGCTTCAAGCTGTCAGTCTGTCTCTATGTATGCAGATCTTTAAAACTACGCAAAGGATTTTGATGCGTTTTTATTAATAGATGGAATGATTAAAGAGGAAAGTTTATATGTATGACACATGCATGATATAGCAGAGAAACACTGATAACTATAGATTTTCCGAGAGATTTTCTAATGTCTGTGATGTCGTAAATGAACACATTTTTTTGCGCTCACATTGTAAACGCTGACTGAACCCTACTACATAGATCAAAATAATTTACTACAGGATTGCAAAAATGGCCTACAAAAAATTCCTCGATAATATATGTTTATCTCTGAGGGGATAACCCAAAATAACCATTTTTTAACCGTGCGAAGTCGGGGCAGGTCGCCAGTATACAATAGGGCAGTCAACGTCTACGTTTTGAACATAACCTGAAGAGGTTCGTGTCTGAAATGTATACTTTTGTAGGAATAACCGGACCTCGTTATTTCCTGTCGTAATCGACATATCGAACAGAAAAACTAGCCCATATAAAACAATGGATTTTGGAAAGTTCTCGGCACGTATGATCGACCGCTGAAAACACGAGCCGATTTCTGTTTCATTGAAAATTATCAGTTATTATGGAGAAAACAATACCCGTACGACCTCTTCGTGAATACTTTCACTGTCAATCAACCGAAATCTTACGCATTTTTATGCGGCTCGCGAAGTGAAACGCATAACGTTATTATCGAGCAGAGTTCATGGAACCTATCAGCTGTTTATTATTCTATTTCTAATCTAATCACCGGAGCTGGGTTTCTTTGCCTATAAATGGCGTAGGTACCTAACGCAGAGGTAAACACTTTCTGTTTGCTTCGAATATTGCTGTTGAAACGTGTTTGCTAGGAAGCTTACGTCCCACGAGTCTCAACGCGACATCCACGCATAATATACAAGGAGAAAATTGTACACTTCTCCGAAAAGTACCTGATCGCACCTTGGAAGAATATCATTTTTCTTGACAGAACTTCAAAAGTAAAAGTCTTCCTATCATTCATCAATTTTATCCTTTCAACCCCAAGGAACCAAACAAAGTTCACTTCGAGTAATAGTCTTACCTTATTTTCATTTGTTTTGACGTATTTGAATGACTCTTTTGAACTCATAGACAAAAGTTAGGGACAATTTTTACATATCTGTTTTAGTCCAAAATTCTTGAATGACATTTAGTTCCACAATCTCTTTGAAGGAATCAGATGGTTATTGACCATATCCTGCCTGAGTAACATTTTTAATATTGAAGGGAATACTGAAACAGATAGAGTTTCTCAAATGGTCCTACATAGACGCCCTAAGTATTTAGTACTCCTCTTATTAGTACACGGGACCGTAACTTGATATTGGTTACAATATTTATGATATGCACGCATAGCAGAGACTTACTACCCCATCCATCAAAGTCTAAACGATTTTTCTCGTGGATTGATTGTGAATGCTAACTTAGCTTATGTCTAGTATGAGTTGATTTCCTGTAGACGTAGACAGATGTTTCTCATATCTCTTTGGTCCTCATCGTAATCCAGGAAAAACTGGACAATGATTCGAATAACTTACGGAGTAATTTCATGGGAACTTTCGCCTACCACAATCTGAAATAATAAATTGATTGATTTGGAATTCAAACGTAGAATGGTAGACTTCTAGTCTAGTTCGAAGAGTTGCTACAGGAAAATGTCCCTTCTGATTGAGGAAAACACAATTTGTTGTACTATCAATAAAGATTGGGTAACAACTTTTCAGAGTTTTCTACACTTCAGATTGTGGTAGGTTAAAATATGCAAAACTACAGAAAGAACTCTTCATCACCAAGAAATGATTCTCAAACTATGCGGAAAATCTTCAAGCAAGTGCCTACTTGAAGAAATAAGTGAAAAAGACCAAGGATCAGACTTCGGTACGAATCAGAGGAACCCTAAAGAAGACGTTGTAACAACTAGGTAATTATTATCCTTTCCTACGTGAAGGGACTGGCAATGAAGATCAAGAAAATATTGAAGAGATAGTCAAAAACATTTTCGACTGGGAAAAACAATTTGCAACAGCCCCTCAATAACTTGAACACCCAACAAAAACATTTCCCTAAGAACTACGTTTATTGTGAGTGCGGTGGATCTCACATCGGAGAAACCAAAAGAACATTGGAAGTGAGAATAGGTGAACACAAGAAGATTACACGAAGATTCGTCTACAAAGTCAAATATAGCGGGGCACGTTTGAACAAACCAACATCAACTGTTTTGAAGACAAGTAAATTTACAAGAAGAAACATTGGCTCGGAAGGCAATTCAAGCAAGCCTAAATCTTCATCAACGACGCATTCAGTCAACCAATGGATGGACCAACAACGAATGAGAGTCCTGGCCAAACATGCCAAAACATCTAGATTCCGTTAAAAAGAATCAGCGTGGCAAGTAGTGTCACCCTCCTTCCCCTTTCCACACTATGTTGGGTCAATATTGTTACGAAACTCCCTAAGGCCGCCGCTAAGGCAGTTTCTCGAAAATGCTGGTCAATCAAGTCGTTTTCTAGCGAAGATTCCCGATGTTCTAGGCGCTCTAATTCTGAGAGTTCGAGGCGCGAATGGAACATCTGAACTTCTGGATGAATCGATCATATTCGATCAAAGTATATAACAAGGTAACTCATAGGGTAATGGCAGTTTTTCTAAAGGAGAGTTTTAAGTATTGAGAGAAAGTAACACTTAGTGGAGAGTCGAAGTTTTATGCAGGTTTTAGAAAAGTGTGTTGGATGTTTGAGTCAGCTGAGAAGTATAAGTGTTTTGTGAGCAAATTGAGGTTAGTGCAGTAGTTTTATTTTGTAGGGTGAAGTTAATACAAATAGTTTGGTGTTCTTTGGAGTATTATTTTAGTAAACGAAACCAAAATATAATCGATTGCACTTCGAAAATTTGTCAATCATCACCTGACTATTCTGGAATCTATTTTTTGAATATTCTCTCTCCTAGAAATGAGAAGGAAAGAGCTCTAAGTTTTTATAATATTTGTTCTTTGGACAAATTGGTATATTTGCCCCAATATAAAAAGATGCAAATTTGAGTGACTATTTTGTCAGTTTCGGAAGCTAGCCTTCCTCCTTTTTCAAGCCTATTTGGGAAAAATTTCAGTGGAACTGCAATTTTTAATTCCAGAACATTTTACCTCCTCAACAAACATTAAAATAATAATCACCTGAATACGGGATACTATGAATCAAAATGTCGTGATGTTGAAACTTCTATTAAACTTTCTTATAGGTCCTTTCGATTTTACTGATTTTTAATTTATTTCTATTTTTCGTTTGATATCTGCTCATTTGCCTAACTTTTCTCTAACCACTTGAGTCCTTCAGTTTTATTTTTGATCATCCATTTGACATTTTTTGTTGAGATTTGATACTTTCAATTTAGTTTAGTAAACGGTCAAGGATAAACTTGATGATTCAGAACGTTGGGGATATTTTTGTAGAACTGGTGACAACCTTCATATAATGGGAATTTGAACGTTGCGTTCAAATACCAGAAATAAGTGCTAATTTCGAATTGTAAGTCGAAATTAAGGAACCTTCATTTCGAGTTGAAATTCGAAATCAAGAAAAAAATATTTCATGTCCGCTCTATGCTATCGTACACTCCACTCCACACTGGATTGATTGAACATTCGGTGTAAAAGTGTTCCGCTAAAAAATTTACCGTCTTCAGCAGAAGACAATTGATTGATGGATTGTGTGGTAAAGTGAAACTGGCATTCGAACGTACCGTTCAAATTTCGTAATCAGTTGATAGTCATCTTCAATCCTCCTAGTATCTTACCGATTCTAAATCGTGAAGTTCACGCAACTTTGTTACCCAATTTGAGCGATTTTCATGCCTGGCTGTTGGTGGGAATAATTCTGCTAGTCATTTTTACAAATAATGCATTTTATATTCTACTTCAATTGGACTACTATATTCCGGGAAGAGATCTTCAATCTATGATGAATCACGGTGTAATTATCGCGATAGAATAATTATTGATGAAATGATACGTGTGAACCGACCTCGCATGCATATAATATCGAGTCGCACAACGGTTAATTGAAGCCGTATCAAAAGTAGGTCCCGGATCTGCTTTCCATATCGCTTATGTTCGAAAAAAGTCGCGGATTCGCGAAGTTATTACAATATTCACCTGCTTAAAACTGGTTATTTTCGAACGTACAGGTGATTAAAACGACAAGAAAAATCATCGGCGATTATTTCGTCGACGGCCTACACACTAAATAGGTGTTCGATACGTTGTGGAACAATGCCGAAGGTCGTTGCTGTTTTACCGACCGATATGGAACTCGATTTGAAGGAAAAAATATCGACGGTGTCGCGTTTGTGTGTCAAGTTTACCATATATCCCGTACTGATGGATTTATGAGTCACAGCGGCTAGTTAGTAATGACCTTCGGTTTGTTTTGGCTGAAAATCGTGTAATTTTTTGCCACCCAACTCACATCGGCAAACTGTTTGTTGGGAGATACGAATGGAATATTTCTGAAAGTTGTACACGAGCAAGTTTTCATCAAGGAAGCAAAGACATTAATTAAAACAAGACAATAAGCAACTCATGGTTGTCTCTCTTCAACCTATTCATCATTATTCGATTCTGCTAGACTTCCGTATTCCGCCACCTGAGTTTTTGATCAAACCTGACACACGGAGTTCGTCAGCTACCAGAATAAATGGGTCATTTAGTGCGGAAACGCCTGTAGGCGAAGTTATGGCCCTCCAAAATTCGGAAGAAGGACTTTTTTTGCAGCAACAATAAACGATCGGGAACATACTGTTACGATATTTCTTAGGTTCGTTAATTTAAATAATACTCCGAACAACACTGAACTATTTTTATCAATATCACTTTATAAATAAAACTACTGCACTGACTTATAATTCGCTTACAAAACACTTAGACTTCCCATCTGACTTATATAGGAATACAGGATAATCTTTTCAGATGTATGATATCCCAGAATCGATGTACAAGAAAGCTCCCATTCGTCTCCAGATTTGTAGAACTCGAAAATTCGTCCACCCTATCGTAAACGAGCGGTTTTTTATGGCCTATTTTTATTATACTCAGCGGCGGCGCTAGGGGATTTATTTCGATTTCAAAACAATATGTTTCCATTCAAAAAGCGTCCAGTACACATCATTCCACCTTCTTTACCATCTTCATCTTTTTAAAAAATGAAACTCGAAAAGAAATTACCAGTACGATTTGGAGGTCAAATTCGAAAAAACAGAACGCGCATCGCGATGTAACCCAGTTGTATCGCTATTTTTTCCGAGTTTTATGTTTAAGAACGGTAAAGAGTTATATAGAAGCCGGAATAATGTGAACCGGACCCTTGACGATTGGAAATGGACAGAATGTCTTAATTATTCTGAAAGCTCATGTCGATACGGAAGTCGCATTTTTGATTCTTGATTCTTAATGGCCTATCAAGTTAGTCAGATCTATATCTACACGTAGAAAGAGCAAGTTCGATTCGTTACACTTTTTCGATAAATTGTCTTCATCTGAAAATTATTTTAACGAATGTCATGTAGATGAATCACCATGAAATATATTCATTTTATGATTGTTGAGTCTTGAATGCCTTCACTTCACACCACAAATCCCAAGTAAATGATAACTAATCTCGACGTAGACGTATGACATTCACAAACAAAGAAATAACTATGTTGAGAGCTTGAACCTCTCCGAATTTTTCCGACCTCTAACTTTCCCGACCTTTCCGGACTCTCTCATTTCCTCCGAACTTTGCAAACCTCTCGGAACTTCCCCAAACCTATTTGTAGTATTTGATTTGAAAAGTCATTCTGGTCATCGGAATTTACCAACGTTGTGGCACAAAACAAGCTTACCCTGACACAACTCAGAACCAAACGGTTAGAAAATATGTGTACTCAGTTTCTCCCTTGAAAATATCAACTTTTTAAATAACTACAACTTTCCAGTTTCCAGCAATGAAACGTCACCCACTTATCCAGCCATTTTGTCAAAAAAATTCATAAAACTTTTCTTGAGGACGGTCTCTCGCGTAGAGCCAATTTATTTTTACTGTCCAAAATGCCCAAAAAAGCATTCATCAAATGACAGTTTGAATCTCTACGTAGCCGAATGTTTTTTTTCCTAAATTTGTTATTTCAACTAGAAGAAAATCCAGAAAAACCCACAATGCTACAAAGAATGACAATAATAACATGAATACTTTATGGAGTTGAAAGGAAAAATGTATCGAGATTAACCTTGCAAATGTTTATTCGAATCGAACCGGCCGATACTTCATGAAAATCCATGTTAACAAAAAATATAAGTTTCCTGTACGATACTCCCTGGCGATGGGTTTTCAAAACCGCGACACTTGTTTCTTTATCTATACAAGAGCCTCTTCAAGCAGGATAAATGCTGCTTGAGTAAGCTGTTATATAGCGAAACACGCGTTTTTGTAAACCCGTTGTCAGTGATGTCTCGATTCCCGTTATCGAGGCGCGAATGGATGAGTCTGGATGAATAGATCTCCTTATTCGAGCAGAATATATTATAAGCGGGGCGTTTCATAAGTAGGGCATACTTTTTGTAGTGTTGGATGTTTTAATCAGTTGGGGAAGTCTGAGTGTTTTGTAAGCGAATTATGAGTCAGTGCAGTAGTTGCGGAGAAAAATAATACCTCTTCTTCCTCGGTATGCTTACTATTTAGAAGCATTTGAATAAGTTTTGATCTGGACTCATGATAATTGTTGTTTTTTCAACGTTTTCCAAGAATCAAGTTTTGATTGTCTACTCCGATTCTCGAAAATAAACAAGTATTGAGAGAGAACTGAAACACTATTCATATGAGGCGCCATTCAATAATAAATTTTCATTAAAAATGGTTGGTGTATGAGGAAAGGGTGGTAACGAAAAGTTTTATTTTACCCACGAAATGTGTACCCCTGAAAACCAATTTTGACAGATTTACGTTTTTTTTGGCACAATATCAACTAACTTATCCAAGGTAACCCGTGTTAATGGGCATGCACTGTATATGCAGTGCATGAAAGATGAAATATTCGAGAACAAGATAGATAGTGTGAAATAAACTTGAAAATTTGAAATTCCAAAGCGGTTCTGCAGGCTGAAGATGGGTTTTGTATCGGAATTGATTCTGTTTGTCTCCATCTCCGGATATAACTTCGTGTTTTCTAGGAGAAAACACGATTTCTTTCAGCTTTACTTGTTATTTTATTTATCGCGGAAGTCGCCGAACGTGTTCTGATTGAGTGGCTAGAACTAATAGACAACGGTGATGCAGTATGTTATGTTCTTGTATCCGGAAAAAACCTTTGACACGATTGATACAGCTGAATTGATATCTGCTGGAGTGTGAAGTGCTCGAAAGAAGGCGCAAGGAAATTGAAAAAATTCCTGATAATACGGGACTTACGAATCTTGGTGATATTCGATGTAGATTCTAGAATCGTTCATAAAATAACTGAATGATATTCGATTAGAAGATCTGATATTATTGAACAAACATTCAGCTAGAGGTGTAGGAGTTTGTTGATACTTCACTCGAGAAGGATTAAAAGAGTCTTGTTTGCACTGAAGTAGTACAAGGTAGAGGATATGACATCTCACCTTATCTACAAGGATTTTTCAACAAACAAGGTAGAGAGTATCACATACTAGGTAAAGATTTATTATGGCATCTCGCAATAAGGATTTTCATTGAAACTCATAGTCATCCATGAAGGCAGTCACTACTTGCATGTTCGTGTAACACCAAAATTTGAAATTCCAATTTTTTCAACGATCTCCATAAAAACTGAACTTTGCAAAATGAATATCAGTTGATAAAGTAACACTTTCCGGAACACGTTGAAAAAGTATAAATTGAGTGAAAAAAAAAGTACCGTAACCTCTCATTTCTTTAACGCTCCCAAAATTCATTTTGAATTCGTGAAATCGCCTATGAACGTCATGAAAATCCCCTCCACCGTTGCAAAATATTTAAATCTTACAAACCCATCCACATAATAATTTATACAGGTCATTCATTTGAAAGAACTTCAGTGTCACTTCTAGTTGACGCAGACGATGATTTATTACAGGTAAAAAAATAAGTGGTTTAAAGTCGTCCATGGTTGCCTACAGAATTATCTCAATATTGACGATAATTCACCATCATATTCGAGAGCTACTGTTACTAAACAACTGGATCTGGATGAACTCAATGGGCATAGCTATCTGTAACACGAAACTCATAAACTCCTACAACTGAATCAAATGAAGTAAAACGTGTATTAATCGTTTAAAGATACAATCATTTCTATAATTTTGTAATTTTATAATTTATCAATTGAACTTACTGTAATATGTTTTATTCATTACGATCGCAAAAAGATATTGTGTGAAAATCATACATAAAGTATTTATGCACTTGTTGTGTGAATACTTATTATTTTCAGTAGATAATATTGTTACGATTTTTTCCTGGGTTCGCTTATTGAAACACCAAACAACACTAAACTTCTTTTATTACAACTCTTTGTCACAACACAATACAATACCTACAATCGCTTAAATTACTCCGCTAACTTCCCAATGCTCTGTACTAAACGCTCTGATTCTCTAATACAAACTCTGTTTCGCGTTCCTGGAAAGTGACGTTCGCTACGACGCGACCCCTCAGCTGCGTTTACGATCTCGTCAGGGCCGGAGCTAGGACATTCGTAACAATATTGAATGTAACATCAGTCTGCAAGCTTATCGCAAATGTTAATGGTAATAATGTCGGAAGGATAAACAACTGGACATGAAATATGCACTGGTGCGGGAAAGATTGATTTTTTGAACCAGCATTCGACGGTTTTTATCTTATACTCTTTGCGCGTGCAACGTACTTAGATTAGAAAACATATGGGTCTACTACTTTTGACTTCGTATAACTAATTATCCTAGTATTTTCCATTATTTTTCTGCATCATCGTTGAAGACATGTCTCCAAATACAAAAACTACCTGTATCCGGGGATCATGAATGAACATTTTCCATCCATATCTATTTCGATATATAATTGACATTCTCGACATCATGCGAACATATCGATGATTATTATTCGATGACCCACTTGACGATCGATATATACGGGCGAATAATAGAGCATCCTGTATACGAGAACTAGATTTGATGAATAATTTATGTACGTCGGTTTCGATATAAGGCTTCGCTAAATGGCGATAACGTATAATAAATATGCATAAGTTCGTATCACTTCATCCGATTAATAACTACGAACAGATGACATATCCACGTCTATAAGGGAATGTTACACATACGCGCGTACCTGACCCAATTTTCTATTTTGTTCCAAGGCGATTCGCATTCTCATTGTCAACCGTGTATGGATTTCCTTTACCGTATCGGAAGGAAGTTAGTTGGTGTAGGATACTTATTTGTCTGTGCTATTAACACCCCGTTTCGACGATGCAATTTGTAGCTGCAATTTCTCGCGGCGACTTGTCGCTGTCAGATATGTCATCTAGCTGTCAGTTTGCATTGCAAATATTAAAAAATAGCACTGAATGTTACTGTTATGTCCTTACTTCGGACTAAATTACATATAAAGGGTAACAATTAATTAAAACAACTAAATGCAGAAGACTGTTATATTCGACACCCAGTTCAGAATGAATACATGAAACATTCCAATCCAAATTTCACATTCCGACAGAGAGGAAAAAGTACATAAAAACAACCCAAACAAATCAGTCTTTCTACACTGGCAAACCTAAACGTGGTATACACTGGTCCACAAATACACTACATTATTTTCCCCCTTAAAAGGATAATCAAAACAGAAAACAGGAACCTCATCACCCTGCTCTGCTGGCTTCTTTATTATCATTGGTAAGTTAGTCTATCTGGAGGTTTGATATTTCTTTTAGGCCTGGTAAACGCCACATCAGGCTCTGGAAAGATGTCGGAACTAGAATTACTGCCAGCAGGGCTAGATTGGGTCGAAATACTATCGTTATTATTGACTGGACTTACTTCAATAATTTTTTCATTGGTGACATCCACAATTACATCCTCATCCTTACTTTCTTCTGAAATATCTTAACTTGAGCCGGAACTACTACACTGATTTTTTCTCGGTAGTTCAATGCATTTTTTTATTTGGTTAACATGTCTTTTCCAAGTTTTTTCTAGTTCAGGTATTTCAACTAAATATGTACGTTTGCCTATGATTTTAGTTATTTTTCCTTTTACGAAACTGGGCTTGTTAGGAACCTTATAATTTTTTACTAAAACTAATTCGCCTAAACTAAACTTAACATCTTTTTTACCCCCGCTGTACTTAATTTGTTTTTGTTGTTGATTCTCAACCCTTTTCAGAATATCCCTTTCATTTTGTAGTCTATTTCTTGAAAAATCAACTGGTAAAAGGGTGGAAAATCTCGTTCTCAAGTTACGGCCAAACATTAGCTCTGCAGGACTGACCCCTGTAGTAGAGTGCGGTGTATTTCTATGGTCGAATAAAAACCTGCATAACCCCAGGTTTAGATCTTTGCTGGGATTATTGAAAATATATTTTTTGATACCACTTTTGAAAACCTTCACACCATTTTCTGCAGCCCCATTTGAAGAGGGAGAATACGGGGGGCTAGTTATGTGTTTGATGTTGTTGAGTGACAAGAACCTTTCGAAATCCTCAGAAACAAAAGATCGCCCATTATCAGATACCAAAGTCTTGGGCAAGCCAAAAGTATAAAAAAGCCTCCTCAGAGCTTTGATTGTTGCACTAGAGCTTATAGTGGGCATTTCGAAAACCTCCAGCCATTTGGTGAAAGCATCTACTATTACTAAAAAATAACTATTATTCAATTCAGCAAAATCAATGTGAATTCTCTCCCAAGGACCAGTAGGTACGGGCCATGGAGATATTTCTGCCTTTGGAGGGTTTTGTGAATGAAAACTACAGGCCTCGCAGCTTTTAACGATTTTTTCTATACCCTTATCCATTCCAGGAAACCAAAAGTACCCGCGAGCTAGTCTTTTCATTCGCACAACACCCATGTGAGAACTATGCAACTCGTTTAAGACATCACTTCGCAAACAGGATGGTATGACTAACTTGTGGTTCCAAAATATACAATCATCCTTAACAATCAAATCATTTTTTTTCACAAAGTATGGTTGGAAATGAGCATTTTTACATTTTTTTGGCCAGCCATTGTCAACGAAGTCCCTAACTCTGCTCAGTAATATATCCTTCTTTGTTGCCTCCCTTATCTCATTAAAATTCAATTTTATCTCACAACTATTCGAGAAGAAATTAAAATAATTAATGTCACTAACTTCATCCCCCAAGTAATCTTTATTTTCCTTAGAAGGTAAACGTGATAGCCAATCAGCCCTATTTTTGTTGCTAGTTATGTACTCAATTTCATAATTGTACCCAGACAAGATCAAAGCCCAACGCCTCAACCTGTTGGCAGAAAACTGGGGGATTGCCTTATGTTCCCCAAATATTGTCACCAAGGGCTTGTGATCCGTAAAATACACTACAGTTACCAAGATGAACGTCTTCTACATTATCACAACTGATATATAATTTCATTAATTTCTAATAATTGATATTGTGATTAAATCACCTTATTAGTCAACTTGATTCCTCAAGTCTCGAAAAATAATTGAAATGTTCAAAATCAATATTCTTCACAATGATGCCACCAAATATTTGTGGTTTGCGGCAACAAATTCACCATAGAAATAACTAAGTCGCTGCAACTTATTGAACCAATAAAGATTCATGCAACTCGAAAAACTTGCATGAACACATGCAATTTTCTGGAGTTGCAGCGACAAACTTGCATCGTCGAAACAGGCTATTAGACGAGCTGAAACATCCGCAAATCGCTAGGAAATATTGATATTCCAGACAGAATTTGTTAAGGAAAAAGTCAAGATTTCCGTACTGTAAGGAAGTGACATTTCTTTATAGTTGTTAGTGTTCCACATGAATGGTTGAAAACAGTTTCCATACTTACCCAAGTTCAAAGCAGCATTTATTTGTGAATAAAATTATTCGCGATTTTTCCAAAATCAATTATTATCTGTCGAATTTTAAACGATTTGTGGAAAAATACTATGTTCTCCTCAATGGAAAAGCCACATTCCTGGAATCTTCACAGTCGTCCGAGACAGGCTTTTCCTATCTGGTAAACGATATACTATTTCCAACCTGATTGCAGGCTGGATATTGAGCATTTGTTCACTCAGAAGAGAAGCCCTTCTCCAATCTTCCTTCCCTTATATGATTCATCATCCTGCGTATGATCACAGTCCCTTTGCGAGGCCCTTTGCTCTTCGTGAAATGTATGTGATGCGAAAGTAGGTCTGGTTGTTTGGTTTAGGTATTTGTCATGTTTGACGAGAAATGCTGAAGTTATACAAATGAATAAAATTTCAGTTTTGATAAATTGATAAATTCAAAAATTGATGTTTGCGGCTTTTCCTAAGACTAAAATCTTTAATTAAAGCACAAGAATCCAACGAATGAGCTACGTCATTTTCGATTGAAAGAATAGCAAGGGCTGAAAGCCGATCTTGTGTCAGCGAATTCCTCAAATATGTTTCAATAATTTTAAGCCTCGAAAAACTCCTTTCAGCAGACGCAACTGTCACAGGTGTGGTGGCAATAATTCTCAGGACTTTTTCGATAGTGGGGTAAACTTCAGTTAATTTGATTTCTATTATGTATTTCAGCACCGAGATAATATCGCCGTTTCCTTCATACACACGCATGAACATACTCAGTTCTTCGTACAATTCATGTCCATCAATATCACATGATTCTCCTACTGTCACAGATATTTGCAAGTCGCTGCATTGCTTCACAAGTTCACTATCACTAATTTCCTTTAATATTTATATATTATACATGAAACCAAATATGCTCTCATGATGTTTAAGTGCCTCAAACCTAGGATGGCAGCTTGCGCGCACATTGTCGATAATGACATAAAAATAGTTTATTTTGAAAATCTCTTCCGCATTCCATTCATGACCTTCATATTCTCCTTCATAACCAAAATGCCTTTTTTCACGTCGTCTTCTGACTTCTTTGAACTGCCTGTCAATGTCATTTTCCTCGGCTATTTTTCTCGCTGTTGCAAGGGATGCCTGGAAACCATTTTCTCGATAATTATCGATCCAATTTGTGAATGCGTCTAGCTGTTGTATAGCCACATCTTAGTGCATGTTTTCACTTTGCCACATTTTGCTTATAACATTTATCTTTGTGAGGATGTCATACCATATGACAAGTGAAACTACAAATTCGTAGGTAGTTACTTCCTTTTCTATAGAATGGCATTCTCTGACCAACTGACAATCTGTTGTATTTTCTGCTAAATCCTCTAAAGCATCACATATATCGCATCTAGTTTGAGAAAGTGGTTTCAGCGATAACGATTTTACATGAGCATTCAAAATAGCCCACCTCTAACTTGAGCCGGCAAACAGAGTGTACATATTTTTTAAAATTTGCTTGGGTGGGTTGTTGCGCGAGGCCCCTGCAAGAGCGAGGCCCCGGGCGATTGCCCTGTTCGCCACCCCCTAAGGCCGCCGCTGCGCTAACTTTCCAACGCTCGGTACTAAAACTCTCTGTAATAGAAATTCTACACTTCGACTTCTGCACTTAGCAATAACAAAGCTCTCTCACTAAGCTAGAAACCCTGATTGACTATCTGCTAAACTCTCTCCACTTAGCTCTGAATACCTCTGGTGATAAACTCTTAATAACCCTGCTCTGAAAAAACTCTGCTAAATCGGAAAAATCGCTTCCGTATATATACTTGCGTATGCCTACGGAGAATCTTCGATTCAAATCTCGAATATTCCACGCGTAACGAGAGGTCCAGGAAAGATGACATTCTCTTTTCGACCCATCATATTATTTTGCATTTACGATCGTCAGGGCCGGGGCTAGGAGATCCGTAACAGAGTACTAGGTATACACTCTACTATTCATTCAATAGTTTTCTCAGCGACAAATTGCATGCTCATAAAATGGGACGGGACAAATTAAATTCAGTTACCAACAGAGCCTTTGGTAAGGTTTACTCTCAATGGAGATCCTATGAGGTAGAATATTTTCGAGATTCTACCGAAGTTTCAAATATTTCTTATGAACAATAACTGTTAAGAAATATTTGTTAGCGAGAGAGTGATAAAGGTCAAAAATTGCAAAAATTTCTACCTGAATGAACCCTATATAATCGTCAAGCAGAAATAAATACTTGTTCAATTATTTTTGTGTTTTGTACTAAGTTCTCACGTAAAGACGATGAATGTGTTCCGGGATCCTTTTTTTTCAAAGACTCATCAGTTTCTTGGATATGCGTTATAAAAAATGGGTGTGGATCAACCTGTTATCATGGAATCCCACTCGCAGTCATTGTCACGTTTTTCATTCCGAGGCGAGCAAGTTTTACAAAAAATATGAGCATGATCAATTCTGAATCGAAGCCAGCTGCATCCATAATTCCATCATCAACGAGTTTTGTTCTTATCCTCGAACAATTATGTCCATATCATGGGTTGAAAAAGAGCATGCTGATTGAATCCATTGCCACTTTTGAAATTGTTTATAATGGAAATTGTTATAATATATATTATATAATAGTGTTGACTGACTTGATTGTAAATCAATCCTTCGATGGAATATGTATTTCAATTCAAAGTTATCGTTACGATATATCCTTCGGTTCGTTCATAAAAACTCCAAACAACACTAAACTCCTTTTTTTTACAACTCTTCATCACAATACAATTCACTTAACATTTGAACTGCTCAACTAGACTATCCAATGCTCTTTACTGAAACTCTCTCTACGAGAAAAACTGAATAACTCTGATTTACTCTCGCCTCGATGGTTGCTTCCTTATTTATATTCTGATAGAAGCGGATCGACTCATCTAGAAGTTCAGATGTTCCATTCGCGCCTCGAACTTTCGAATCTAGAGTGCCTAGACCTAGAACATCGGGAGTCTTCGCTCTGAAACGACTTGATCTTTCGGCTGTTCCGAGAATCTGCCTCGGAAAGCGACAGCGCTTTCGGGATCGCGCCGGTTGGGCCAGCTCGTTGATTTCTGCTTATTATACTCAGCGGCGGCGTTAGGGGATTTCGTAACATTATCAACACATAAAAGATCACGAAACCACATTATTTTCACGGTGGAGAATGTTTACCAGGTGAAACCACTATGGAATCGCTCAACTTCATAATTGGAATTATGGTGATGGATCTTCCAGGTTGAAAAAATGAAACAGTCCATGAGGGAGAAAGCACGGTGATGCAAAAATCCTAAAAGCTAATAGTTATAATAGTACGTTTCTAATTTTCAGTAGAACATATGAAAAACGATTTCAATCATCATAAAATTCAATGCCAGAGATCCTATGGAAAATGGTGTCGTGTACGATATCACTCAGTGTGTATCAGTGTTACCCTCCTACTGAATCATTTTTCAGCTATCGTTCTACGATTCTCCAAGGCATGTTGCTCTTCTGAAATAGCATCAATCGTTTCGTCTTTGGCAGTTCTATCACGATTGATCGCCGAGTAAAGTGCTACTTTTCCCTTCATGTGAGCCAGGAGACCTGACGAACCTCTCAACCACCTTTCCCCATGCGCCCCCTCTCCATGTCTCCTTCCATCTCTCTCGGTGATCTTTTCTCGATTGAAGGGCTAAGTTCTGGATTTCCCTGCTGTGTGGGGTGTTTTCAGGAACCTTTTCGCTCAGATAACGTGATGTTCTTCGACTATAACTGGATATATAAAAAATTATCAATACCCATTCGAAAAAGTCGAACAGCATTGATTGAGTACATGTAATTCTTCAAGGATATGTTCAAAGTTATGGCTGGCGAACGCCCGTAACAAATCGAAGAATGAATATCTAGTTTATTAACACAAAACCCGAGGGGTTTCAATTTTGTACACCTAAAAATTTTAAGTCATTTAAGTCATCGTTTTAAGTCTTTAAGTCATGCCTTTGAGTCTTTAAGTCATGCGTAAGTCTTTGAAAGATTTTAAATCTTGTACAGATTTCAGCTAGTTGTTTCCCCCTCGACACAACCTGAAGCTATCATCAATTTAATAAATGTGATACCTGGTTACTATATGGTTGTTTGTGGTGATGTTTATGAAATATTCCTCCCAAGAATACTAATTCTGTAGGTATTGATTGCATCATAACGAAACTCGTAAAAACTATTCTATACTTTCTTCCGTGGGTAATTATTATGATTCAATCTGTTAAAATCGGAAAATTTTCAGATAAACTTGAAATTTGTCTAGTCACACTTCAACATGAGAAACATTAAACTACCGTGACTGAAAATTAGACACCAATAAATGTTTCAACGGCACAGGGTAAAGTCTTTGAGAATGCTTTAATTTTTGAAAAAAGTTGAAATAATATCCGAACATCAGCATGCTTTTGCTCAAGTAAGTCGGCTGAGAGAAGCATTCTCATTTCAATTTCTCGTTTCTTTGCTTCAATTTCTTTCTTTTTTCTCGAATGATTTGTACTGCTACCAGATCTCACAGATACTTGACCCTTTGAAGATGGAACATGAGAGGTTTTTGCTGCATGCTCAGACTTTTTTGCATCTTCCTCCACTACATTGGTTTTCTTAGCTTCAATTCCATCCTTATTATTAACTTCAAAAAGGAATCTCGCAGGAGGTACACCAAAATTGCTCCTCGAACTCTTGCGTAGATTTCTTCCTTCAGACATCTTCTGCTGCCATATTCAATAACTCGAAGGACCAATTGTAACTTTCACACTTGACTCTGAGTGAAAATCACAAGTTTTTGTAACTTTTGAATCAAATTCGAATAACTTTTTGTTGACTCTTTTATTCCAAAATTGTCATACACTTGACATGTATCAAAATCAAACAATTTACAAAGTGTTCAGAATGAAATATCAAGGGCAATCGAATTATAATAAAAACGTTTTAAATTCCATTACACCCATAGAGAAACAGATATGAGGCTAGAAGATCGGCAGTCTTTGCCATACATTTATCAATTTTACCTCCGCTAATTTTTCTGTTGTCATCAATGACATGTCAAATTTTGTAAGTACAGACTACATAGTCTTATATGCAGATGACACAACACTTGCCGATACTCCTGAGGAGCTACAGGACAAACTCAATCGATTGTCTCTAGAATTCACGAGTTGGTGTAGCACTTACTATTTGATTGTATATTCGAACAAAACTGTTCCCGTACAATTTCATCACAGAAATCAAGGAAAAATTAGCAACCTTCAAGTCGAAGTGAACTAACTCATCGAAGCGTCAGAAAATACTAAATTTCTTGGTATCCCCATTGATACTGATATATCATTTCAATCCAGCATCATGTGAGCAAAAAAATCAATTAGGCCATGAGACAATCAAAATCAGTTCTCAACAATTTTGAATTTTTTGGACGTGCCATTGAATATTCTCATATCTCAAGTAGCATAGCAATCTTGGGCTGTTCCTGTGATATAAAAAGGATTTTTGTTTCCCTAAAAGAATTAATTCGTTCGATGCTCAATCTTCTTGGTTTACATAGACATTATTTATGTAGATATTTCATACGTATCTCCGATTTTCATACCTATCCCATCAGACAACGAGAAACCACCAGACTACCGAAATATTCCACCACATCTTTCGAACATTGACCCTCCTATGCAGGAGCAAAATGCTATAATAATCTCCTGAGGAATATGCAAGAAAGAGTACCAAAAGCTATCAAAGCAAAACTAAAAAAATTTTGAATTGCGGATGTTTCTACGTGTCTATAAATATCTTAATAGAGGAGACTGACATTTTTTCTTTGTCCATTGTGGCATTGTGATTGATATATAAATTGTATTAATTGCATTAATTGTATTATTAATGTATTAATAATTATTCTATGTATAGATTATCCAACTGCATTTTTTATCAGTTTTTTACTGACGTGTCCTATGTTACCTAGTGATCTTGAAGCAATCAAAAAGATATTAATATATAGTTTATAATTAATTCATTCCTCGTCTGTGAGGATACTCTGGTTCACAATTCAAAAGACTGAGTTGGTTTTTCAATCAAGGGAAGTATTGAATTATAACTGTAATCCTGTAAATGTGTTGGGCACACATCAAAGTTGTAAATACGTTTAGCAGTTCTATCACATCATTGGGCACTATATCCCAATAACGATCGGTTTTTAATTTCCCAGTATCATAAGAGAAGCATTAACATTATTTAACCATAAGAAGAAGCCAAAGATCAGTTGAGCGTGTGAACGTATCTAACAAAATTGAAAAAGGAAGATTATGATTGTTGTTACTAGTAAACCTGACTCGAAATTCACCGTTAATTTTTTTAAACAGTTGGGAATTTGCGAGGGGTTGACCACATGGGAATTCCGGTGTACAATTGATAGGAATTCCGAGGAATTCCGGGGAATTACTGGGGAATTCCGGGGGAATTCCGGGGTATTCCGGGGAATTCCGAGGGAATTCCTGGGGGATTCCGAGGAATTCCGAAAAATTTATGAAGAAACTATACGGATTATTATTAGGTATCTTCAATTTATTCGCGCAATAATAAAAAAGCCTACAGTAAAATTTCAATATTTATATAAAATCGTAATTCAAAAACAAAACACCGGTGTGAAGTAATCCACTTCCACTGGACGAAGAAAGTTAGAACCTTTGTTTTGAAAGAATTTGTGGCGAATTTTCAATTTGAAATACCTTTTGTTAGCGACAAATAAGCCTGATGACAACAATCTTCATGATCTGATAGACACCTGATATGTCCCTGGAGGGGTGTGTTGGGGAAGTTTTTGCAAATGAGTCAATAACTTCTTTCAGTGAAATAGTACCTCATTCTGATTCGAATATATAAATAAGGCATGTGAAACAACCCAAAAAACTTTGTTTTATAGTTTGTGCGGCCTCGAGAGGGGTGTGGTTGGGGGTAGTTTTTTCAAATAATCCGATAACTTCTTTCAACGGAATAGAACCTCATTCTGATTCGAATATGTATGAATTGGGCATGTGAAACAGCCCAAAAAACTTTGTGTCGTAGTTGTTGTGTTTGTTTTTGGGGTCAACCTCTGCGATTGCCATTATTTTCCTCAATATTTCAAAAATGACGTGTCTTGAAATTTCATTCTACAAGACGAAGGGACGCCCTTGATTGTGGAAGAGAGACTAGATCATAATCGGCAGACAAAACACAGGTTGCCTACATTGTTTCCAGCGGTTACCGAAATTTAAAAAAGACGGTTATAGCTCGCTATATGATCTGAGTTATATAAGTCAATAACTGCAGTCTTTGTATGATTTCTGAAGTTTCTTTGCAGCTCCATCATGTTATTTGGACGGTTTTATATAATTTATCGGTTTGTAATAAAAAGATGATCGGATATATTGTGGTTCAGTGTCAACTGTTCTCATTTGAGTTTATACAGGGTGAACACACCGGTGAGGAAATATTTTTTTTTCCTAGTAGGTAATGTTGAAGGATTATCAATAATTTTTGATATTATGAAATATACGTTTCTGGGAAACAGTTTATTTTCGCTTTATAAGCGTTGAAAAAACGTATAAAAAGGATTTTCTCCACAGATTGAGTATCCCGTAATCATTTAGCGGTTGAAAATAATAGAACTTACTCAATAGACCATAAAATGCCGTATTTTTTTTCAATGACAAATTGTATTTTTTCCATACTTATTTATTCTAACGGATTCAGAACTTGATTCTATAAGGAAAAATTTCAGGAAAAATGATGCTAATAAAACAAACCTGAGTGGAATCAGACGATCCGTTTCCCGATACAATAAATACCAGCCTCAATGAAAATGTGAAAAGTTTTGATATGTAAAATCCAATATTATTCAGATTGAGTCATAATCATGACATGGTCTACTTTAAAGTCCAAGGTTTATGTTCCACTCAGAAATCTCAAAAAAAACTTTAGTGCGAAAGTTCCGAAATATATCTTTCATATTTCGTCGGGTTTCCTCGAAATTCCCCCGGAATTCCCAGTATTTCCGTCATTTAGTTTTAAAATTTAATGGATATTTCTTCAAATTGACATATTTTTTTTGTAGGAATTCTGAGGAATTCCGGGGAATTCCGAGGGAATTCTGGGGAATTCTGGGGAATTCCGAGGGAATTCCTGTTTACGGGAATTAATATATTATGAATATAGAAACGAAAACTTTCACCTCAAAATACTGCGAATAGGTAGGTATGATATAAAATTATGAGAATGCGACAAAATCATCTGCACATCTTTCAATTGAAAATGGTCAGATTTGTCATTTTCTGTACCGAAAACTGAACTGCAATAAGTCATATTAATATTAGTATATTACGTAACGAGGAGGATAAGTGATCTATTACTCATGTCATCGTATTGACAGATTTATATCATAATAATAATAAGCTCACTCGTAAGCTCATCATGATACAGATTTTTCATTACAATGCAATCCTTTTCATAATGGACCTCATTTTTATACGTTCGTCATTACAAATAGAACATAACGGTCTTCTTCGCGCCATGCCTAACGTCTTCAGTTCGGTTATTCCGTATACGTGATGATATTCCGACATAAAAATAAATATTTACATGAACATTTTCGATCGGTCGGATATCACGTCAGAATAACTGATCAGTTTATTACTGGGCTGTTATCGTTGGCGAAGCCTTTTTTTCGAAGAATATGGTCGCATTCTCGAGGCTTGAATTATACGTACACGGGACCGGTATTTTCCTAACATAAATTTGCTAAATTTACGACTGAATAGTGTGGTTAATTCTGGGGATTAGTAGTTACATTGGGTTTCGAGTGTTCGGTCCGTTGTAGAATTCCCAAATTTTTGTAGGTTCTGCATTGGATGAGGCAAATGCGTCTTTGTCACTGTTTTGGTAGAAGAGAAAATATATAATATGTAGACTCTTGTCTCATTACTCGATGAATGATCTCCAGAATTGATCATCTAAGACGATTATTATTTTCATGGTGAGAATGAAGTTTTGAGATAGTATTTTTTCTCTTCAAATGAATGAAATATTTCATAAATATTGATGTATATCACTCATGGCCGTCATTCATAGAAAGGAAGAAATAGTCGCTGTAAAACAGCTACTCTCTACTTATATGAGTGTTGAAAAATCATCGTAATCAATAAAATCATAATGCCAAACGGAAGAAATGAGGGACACCGAGAAAAATTACCCGGGGGTTATATCCCGATTGCACCAAAGTTTAATCGGTTAAAATGTGTGCTGCACTTTCATGTAAATGACTTGGGTGTATGATGATTTGATAAAATCCCGAGACCCCAGCTCCAGGGATTTTATCTCAAATTATTATACACGAAAGCGATTACTTGAAAGCAAAATTTTGAAATCATGAAAATGCACGCATTTTGGTCGATTGAGCCTGGTGAAAGAGGGATATATATTGAGATTATTTCCAGAAAACCTGTAAACTTAGGAAACATTAATGTCGAACACAGAAACAATATAGTATCCGGGATAGTAGGTACCTGAAAAGTGAGCCATACGCCCAGTTCATTTTGATCAGTTTAATCCATTAAAAGGTGCATTTAATCGGAGGTTATATCCCGAGTGCACCAAGTTTAATCGGTTAAAATGTGTGCTGCACTTCCATGATTCTCGAAATTTTGCTTAGCAAATGACTTGAGTATGATAATTTGATAAAATCATATATATATATATATATATATATATATATATATATATATATATATATATATATATATATATATATATATCCCTCCTTCACCAAGTTCAATCGACCAAAATGCGTGCATTTCCATGATTTTCAATATATATGGATTATTTCCAGAAAACATGTAAACTCAGGAAACATCAAAATCGAACACAGGAACAATATAGTACCAGAGATAGTACCTGAAAAGTGATCCAAACGCCCGGTTTATTTCGAACATTTTAATCGGTTAAAAGGTCTAGTGCATTTAATCGCTGTAAAACTCTGTAAAAGCAGTCTAGCCTTCAACTGTTTCATCGTTCATTCGCATTGAGGGAAATAATCGCTGTAAAACTCTGTAAAAGCAGTCTAGCCTTCAACTTTTTCATCGTTTATTCGCATTGAGGGGAAATAATCTGTGATATAACTGTAGAAATCTTTGTTTTTTTGTCACCTACGATTGAATATTTTTCAGAGAGAGCTTAATTCTCAAAAGGGGTTCAGTTGGATTGAAACGGACACCTCTTTGAATTGTAACAATTTGTACATCTTCGAACTCGAACTTCAAAAACTATTCATTCGTAAATTATTTAAACGGGTTGAGGAAGCTCGGCTCGAAGGCCATTAATAATCATCCATTTTAATTGCCGAAACATCATTTTTTTCTTCATCCAGAGGTGTGCGAGGTTTCAATCCTCGTACATATTGAAATCGATTCGGTTTATGGCTTTCGAGTTTGTACACTGTATGAACCTTCCTCACTAATTTTGACCCTGTTCATACACAACTTTGCATACATTCGCCTGCTAACTATTTGGCATCATCAATTTTTTCGTGCCTATCAGGATATATACTTTCATATATGGCTTCCAGTTTCCACCAAAAACCATTTTTATACCGATACTTATTGCAATTTACATTATTAATAGCTCGTTAATCCATTACCCAATATCAGGTAGGTCCATGGTTTATAATATCTTACCTCGTATCTTACAAAGTATTATACTGCTTCTTAGATTTCATAAAAAACACTGTCAAAAATGACCCCAGGTGTGCAATGATTATTCATGTTGATGCCGTTTCATTTCTCCGTAAATACCTTATACGAACTCGAATGTTTCTCGAAACATTCGGCAACTTATTAGTATGCGTGTTCTGCGTTCTGCTAGTTTCTACTCGAGATTTGTTCCAAATGTCGGTCAAATCATTTGGCTTCGAGTCATATTTTTTATATAGAAATATACATCCGTGGCCTAAGCCAGAAACGTAGTTCGGGAAGGGGGGTTTAACTTGAAGGTGTTGATTCGAGGGGAGGGTGAGCTTAGAAGTTCTATCATGTTTAGTCAAATCAACTTTGAGCAAGAAACCAATCCCAACTATCTAAGTAGTGATTTGATTAGCTGACAATTGTCAGAACACAACTATTGCCCTGAGCAATAACAAGACGGGCGTTGAAATTTATACGACAGGTACTTGTGCAATCTGTGAAGAATCCTGCACTACTTGTCACTACTATCGCCAGTCTTCAAGTACTTTCACCGATAACGAGTCGGTTTTTCAATCCACTGTTAAGGAACTTTGCTGTCAGCTAATCTCGGTCAACCATGTTGGCTGCCAGCTAACGCTTACCTGGCGATTGTCTATGGTATTCTATGTCGTTAAGTCTTTGATGTTTAGTTTCCAACTCCTATGACTCCCTTCTGCTAATACCATAAAGGAGAGATGAATTTCAGAAGGTTATTATGAACACCGATTTCATGAACGTGTTTAACTTTTATAAAAGATAACGAGTATAAAAACGAAGCATTTTAAGCGAAATTGTAAATACTAGTTTTGCAGATTATCCCCAGATATCCATCGAGAAATCATATTATGTCAGCCAATACAAGGACTGTTTTTTTGTAATTCATGCAGAACAATTCACAGAAACATCTTTTTATGTTTCGATATTTGAGTTGAGTTCAACGAGGAGACCACCTGAGCTATTTTAGAGTTTGTACCCCTAATCAGTGCAGGGGCTTGCTAACACAACAAAAAAAACGTCCGCTTGGCGATATTATCAATAGATTCTACAGTCCCAAAAATTAATCGAATTCATGCAAGACAATTGAGATTCTGCAAGCAAATAACAGTAGTAAGTATAAGAGTTTACATTAGTAAAAACATAACTTTCATCCTCTCTTCCTCAGTTTTATTTTCGAGATTTTGTACTAGACTTCCTTGTATGAATATAGAACCTTTTTTTTTCATAATTGACTTCTAATATTCATTATGCTGAAAAAACATTATTCATTGGTCAAATTTAAGAATATTGCGTATTTACAAACTTTCCAAAATTTTCAATAACAGCTGTAGTGTAGTTATAAAACCGGATCTGATTATCTCATGAAGCTGAAAATGAAATTGATGAAATTCCCAACTGATTATTCTATAAAAACTGTTCATCATAAAATTCATACCATCTTTGATTGATGAGTATGAATTATGTTGAAGTCAGATCATAATTTGACAGGAAAACGCTGAATCATCATCAAAAATGTGATATGAAATAAAAATAAAGGGAAAATTTCGAGATAATTGAATAGTACTAGTCGATACTTGATTAACATTCAAATATTTACATACAGTTTCCATTTTCGCTATTTTTATTATAGTCTCATTACAGGCATGGCACCTCGCATGGCACTTCATACTATTCTTTGTTTTAAACCATTCTACACTTCCGATTTTCCATATATGTATATTTGAAAGATAATTTTCCAGTTCATAAGTGGAGAAGGGACGACTTTTTACGTCCGCTCTATATACAGAGTGGTCCAACGAAAAGTATGCACCTAGCTTTTTCCTTTATTTTGAATTTGAAGTGGAAACATTTCACACATATTCTTTACCTTTACATGTACACAATTATCTTCCCAATGATACCTTATTCTTGAAATATCCTCAAATATCCAATGCAAGAACGGTGATGAGAACAAACCCGATAATTTTGGTAGTGATGAAAAATACAAATGAGTTTTGGGATTTGAGAATCAGAATAGCTACAAACATTGCTGTATTAAGTACTTCATTTTAACGAATAAGATTTCAATGTTGAAATTTTTCGTTGTAATGAAATTATCCATTTATTGTTTGCTTTTTTTTGTTTGGAAAAAACTGCAGATGAGTATAAGAGAATAATTAAGGCAAACTTTCATTTTAGTCTTGTCACTGATTCAGTTTGGTTTCATCTTTACCATAAAACATGATTTATTTCATTCCAGAACGAGTTGAAATTGTTGACTCTCATTCAAAAATACTTTTGCTAGACTCACTCATTCCAATGAATTTATTCGTATGTTGCCAATTTGATTAGAAAGTGTTTCGATGCCTGATTCGTCTGTGATGGGAAACACCAACCGCAGAACCCCATATTAGAACTAAATTTTAAAATGAATTTCAACAAAATCTATACTACTGTATGGAAGCAAATGTATCACTTTGTAACGTTTCAATAAATCAGTTGAATAACTTGTTCACTTTTAAGCAAAGCAACCGTCACAAATAACAAACATTGAACCTATCGAGGAACCTACGACTAATGATTTGATTCCTAAAATTATTGGGGTTATATGCTTATATGCTTTCTAATGAGGTATCATTAGAAAGATAATTTTGTGCCTTTTTATATGATGTATCACTCGGCCCTTCTCTCGGCCCCATCTTCCATTTGAAATTTTAGGGTTGTGGAATCTCCTCGCTAGGGGGTTTTAGTTATATGTTAAAGAATATGTCCCAAATGTGCTCCCTCACAATCAAACTCTAGGTGTCGGAGCATTTTTACTTTGAGTTACAAACAGAAGAGAAAAGCTAGGTCCATACTTTTCATTGGACCACTCTGTATACTGGTATCAATCACAGAAGTGTTTGTTTCCTGCTCAATATCTTGTATGATCGATCGGAAGCCTCGATTGGCATTCGAAATATTTTTCACGAAATTAGTCATCAGAATACTGTGAAAGGCCGGCGCCTATTACAATGTTACCGTTGGTGAATCCTCGATGACTATCTCCGCTGTTCGAAGAACGACGTTCGGTCGCGATTTTTTTCCCCGCGATAATGATGATTTCACAGAGTTTCTTCGCCCGAGTTGTGCAGCTCGCAACTGAGTCACCTTTCATCTATCCGAAGGCAATCATCTCGCCGTAATATATTATCATTCTGCAATTTGCCGAGAAAATGTAACGATTTCGCTGGTATATCGACGAGGTGAAATCGCATTGAATGAATGCGATACGTCGAGTTCAAGGCCTAACGAGATTTTAATTCTTTATAGCCGGTAACGCGATATTTCTCTCATTGATTTGAGCGGATTAAACGTGTGTGTACAAGGCGAATATTCTCGTTTCGCCTTGGCTCCTTTATTGATGTGTGATTTCAATATCGAATTCTTTCGTACTGTTCGAATGTCATTATTTCGTAGTTGATGGATTCATTCTTCGGTTTCGGTGCCATCATCAATTGTCAATTATTAGTATACTGGCAAAAAGTGGTTTCATATTGATTGTTTAGAGGGCCGTTCCGTTCTTTTGAATACTTCTGGGTTTATTACCTTAGGAACTTCAGGAGGAGCTTAACAATGATCCACAATGTGAGGTTAAGTGGAAGAAAAATTAATAATAATAATAATAATAGCATTTATTGCCCAACAGTGAACCATTTATAGAGCAATTTGTTAAACACAATGTTTTAGTACACATTAGAAATATATATGCAATGAAATCAACAAATTATAATTACAAATGAATTTTCAATTGATTCCCTAATTCTACGAAACTGCATGTAAAAATGTCACAATGTTCACTTATTTTATTAAAACTCGTGCACATTGAAGTAATGGGTGCTTTCAGTAACATATTAGTACGAGGCCTTTTGCACCAAGAGAAATAACCTTGTATGGATTCTAAACGTGGCACCAGGATATTGATAGAGGACAATACATCAGGACAGTCAATTTTACCAGTGAGGAGTTTATGTAAGAATAATATGGCAGCCTGTTGTCTGCGTTTCTCTAGTGATATGAATCCAAATCTGTCTAACAGTTCAATATAATTCGAACCTCTAGGTGGGTATGTTCCATCCATTTTATAACACAAAAATTTCAAGATTTTTTTCTGAACTTTTTCAATGTACTGAATACAGTGATTGTAAATAGGACTCCATATTAAAGAGGTATACTCTTATTTTGACCTCACAAAATAGTGAAACATCGATATCAAAGCATGGATGTTAAGGAAGTTTCTACAATTTCTGATAATAAAACCATATGCGCGATACGCTGAGGAAACAGATTCAGTTATGTGTTTGTTGAATGTTACTTGTATATCGAAATAAACACCCAAGTCTTGTATTGCAGTATTTCGTTCTAAGTTGAAGTTGTTGATGGAATATTGATATTGAATCGTTACATTTTTCCTGCTGAATGTCATTATCTTATGGTCGGTTCATACACCACACTTTTACTTTTACTTTATCTTTTACTTTTACTTTAACCTTAAGAATGGAATTGGACCGTTCATACACCAGTGTTAAAGTAAACAGGACGCATGCGCAGTGATCAAAAACAAACGAAGAAGAAGAAGTAATCGTGGGTTACGTCATTGTTTTGATTTGCAATTTGCTATTTTGTATCGGATAATGACAGATATTTCACAGAACACCCATTTTATATCATTTCTGTAAAATATTCAGAAGAATACGTTTCCTTATAATGTTGCCAATGTTGGTGGCACTGCTTGATGTGATGACTTCACATGCACGCGTGCGCAGTCCCTAAAATCATTTAATTATCTCATTCTTAAAGTAAAAGTTCTCATCCTTAAACTAAAAGTAAAAGTAAAAGTGCAGTGTATGAACGCCTCGATTGATTTACATTGTGACAACTTTCTTAAAGTAAAAGTAAAAGATAAAGTAAAAGTAAAAGTGTGGTGTATGAACCGACCATTACATTTTGCTATGTTAAGAGGTAAGCGATTTTGTTCACACCATTTATGCAAAAAGTTCAGCTGGTATTGTAATTCAATACAATCGTTAATGGAATTCACACCACTGTAAAGTTTTAAGTCGTCTGCAAACATCAGTCTGTTGCACCTCAGTGATTCACATAAGTCATTAATGAAAATGAGAAATAACAATGGACCTGAGTTTGACCCTTGAGGAACTCCACTGGTGGCTAAGTACATATCAGATTTGTATCTATTGTAATACACAAACTGTTTGCGTTGTTTCAAGTATGACTCTAAAAGTGTTACATAATACATTAATAACGATTTATCGTTATAAAAATTGAACTTCGCCTTTTATATTCAACATTATCATTTATATCTCTACCATTTATACGTTTTTAATTGAGAAACTGTAACAGTTGTTGACAATGAAGACGTTTATTATTATTATTATATTTCCATAATAGTCCAGGCGGCAGTGACATATTTTGTTTGAACCAATTTACTTTTAATTTGAATTTAGTATTTCTCATTTTTTTTGTAAATCACTTGGTCTGATTTGATTAGGTCCAGAAAACTAGTAATCAATTACTTAGTGGTGCTTAATAAGGAAGACTCGGTTCGTTGTTTTTGATTGAAGGGTACCAGTATTGATAGAAAATAATAACACCTAGTTTGGCTGCTGGCTATTTAGTGATTAGCATCCAGGTATAAATGAAATAAAATTTTCAACTATAGTTTGAATTTTTCAATTGTTATATTTGAATAATACTCATAATGGACCCACCTATATTCCTTATTACGCACATTTATAGTAGTAAATGTGTTTGTTCATTTGTATAATTATGGGGTTTCCACATTAACAAGAATATTTATATCGTATGTTGAAAATCTCATATGAAGCGGGACATTTTCGATCAATTACAGCGATAAATTCCCGTCGGGACATTTTCGAGCTGGTAAATACCCGGTAGGTATCGAAAAATACCCGCTCGGTCCGTGTAGATACACGATTGTTAAAATTTGTCATCTTGACAGGCATAAATACTGAATTTTAAACGTCGTTGTTTTAACTCCGGAAATATTCTACCGAATTACACTCGTGCATCAAATAAACCTGATAATTTTCCATTCAAGCATGTTGTCAGTAAAAAAACTGCAATCGGTTATTTTTATATTTTGCTAAAAGACCCCTCCTCCTTCGGAGTCGGGCTCTTCCGACAAAATATGAAAATTAACTCGTGCAGTTTTTAGACAACATGCTTTCATGGAAAATTATCGGTAATTTTGAAGCACTTGTGTAATTACTCCCGATAATTTTCAATGATATATATATATATATATATATATATATATATATATATATATTACGGATGAGAAAAGTTAGAACTATGCCTATATTCGAGCCTGTATGTATACACGTGCTGCAGGTGAGATTTTGCTTTGAGCCGGATATTTACCTGAAAAAATCACAGCCATGTTCAATATGAGCTGAAAATAATTTGATGAATAACACATATAAACTCAAGAAGTTGTGAAATACTTCATTAAGTTTTTTTTTGCATTTTGAAATGATGCTGCCCTGACGTTACAACCTCCGAAATAGGCAGCCATGTTATTATTCTCCGGTACTAATTCAATTTTCATACCTGTCCCACCCACAATGTAAAATGGATTCAGCATGATGTGTTTTATTGTTCATTGCATTAAAATTGTGTGTTCATATCTAAGATTCGTCTGAGTTTTATAATCGCACCACGTTATTTCATTAATAGTCATTTTGCTATTCCTGATAACGCCCTTCCAACCACTACATTGGCAAATATCTCCTATCGCATAAATAGGTTGATAGCGTTATTATGGAAATAACACGAAATCAGTCGGTTGCGGTATACAATGTGATGCCCAGAAGCTTATCAATGTTGTACGATAAGAAATGTAAAGATCGACGAGGTCTTATTTTCAAAAGTAGGAAGTTCTATTGGATTTTGCAGTAACAGTCAATTTCAGTTGGATCTCACATACTTGGTATATTATCATTTGAACCAAAACAGTGACTTTTTGTATCGGTTGTTAAACAATTGCATGAAGTCGAATGTTTTTTATTTGAATAATTTACCAATTTTCGCATTATCTTAACATTTTTTTATTATTCATCTGCTGAGTACCTACTCCTGCTAATGATGTAAACCGTCAAGATAATATATGTTGATTGAACCGGCGACGTTTTCTTCAATTCAAAGATGAATATCAACATTATCCTTTCTGTCTCATTGTTACCTACAAAAGAATATTCAAATTATCGTGATAGACATGCGTCTATTGAACATTCTATTTATCCCTGAATGTAAATAGTGAGTTTTAATAATGAAGATGAGGCAATGTAACTAATTTATGTATGGTGAGTTTGGGAAATTCAGTGACCTTATTACTTACTCGTCCTACGAATTAATGACAACTTTAGTTTTGCTAAATAAGTTTCATCTTCAGAAAAAATGTCATTGTCAACTTTTTTTATGAAGTTCAAATGTGCATTCATAATCCATTAATCAATTGTTGTTAAATTTCAATAACATGCATCCATTTTTTATTTCGGTTAGATCAGAATTATCAGATCATTGAAAAAAAAAACGTAGAGTTTGATTGAAAATTGAGCGTTTTTTATAGGATTCCGAGAAAGGAGCACACTTGTTGAACACTATTCATAAGAAATAGTCTTCTTATATTCAACTTTTTTATGTTTCATGAAAGATTATTACCAGTTTTGCTCCGAAGTAAATAACAGATTTATATTTCCTTCTGCACGTATAATTATTAATTAAACTAGTGATTATGATGTGTGGGATGCTCATCATTCCAACATAATGAGTTCAAGCTGGAAAATATCCCTGTACCATTCTTGCAAAATATCAGTGTTTATTTGGTGCTAAAACTCACTTCTGCAATTCACTTGAGTTACAAATTTCATCAATATTCAATTAAAAATAAGTTCACATCATTTAGTATGATGTTGATATCTATTCAGGTTGCATGTGGGTATAACCCATATTCAAATTTTTTTTTATAGCAAGCTGCTATTCAACTCGCTATTCAAACTCGTATACCTTTAATCATTTTTGTCGACGCAACTCTAATCCTGAAGAACAAGTAGAGCACCTGCATTCATATCGTGAGAGAAACGCAATTAATGGACAAATAGTCTAAATTGCGAATTCTGCTATTGTTGTGCAACAGGCTCTTTTGCGATTATTTAACACCAGAATGATTGTTTTGAAACTACAACGAATATTATGATTGTTTGTACACCACGGTTCATTTCGTTTTTTCTCACGTGAGATATTGATTACATTATACAATTCATTTTTTATATCCTGTACCGTATACGATTGTTAATTATGGGGGTATGAGCTGTAATTTATTACTTTAAATATATGATTTCTTACTCGTCGTGAGATTCTTGGAGGATATGATGGATATCTTATTGGATTTATACACATGTTGTCATAGAAAAACATGTAGTCAATAGAAGCTTGTTTACAGTGTGTAACAACCAAATCCATTCTCTCTCAATTTAGAATTATTTTTTACATATTCATAGAAAAAAATCGATGTTGGTCTATTTGAATGTTGAAATTACATCCTGTTACCTTCTGGTGACATCTAATAGATATTTTTATTTTCTATTCAAAATTGTTATTTGTGAAATCTGCTGCAAAGCTGGCATAGAAAAATAATATATCTGCTTGACGAAGTTCTGTACAACATATATCAATTCTCAGTTGAAATGATGTTGGATTGAAGTTTTTTCAATGCTTATTATTAATGTCAAGAAATATTTATTATAGAATATAGTTTCAAAATTATCGTGACGTCATAGTTTAGTCATTATATGGCTATTCAGCTACAGAAAATTCTAATATCAAAGAAAATTAAAAGTGATATACATTTCTACGGCCATTGAGGTAGATAGAATCAGATACAGCGAACATGATTTGGAATATAACACTATAGTTACTATATTCACTTTAGTCCGCTGGCATCATGATGACTTGACACAATAACCGCCTACATACGCCTATAACAACATAACGTACAGCTTGTCCAATCCATCTTGGCACAGAAATAATAACGTATATTCCCAGGGATCTCTGTGGAGTATACTTAGGTATGTTTAGGAATTTTTTTTGTGTGGAAGAAAGGAACATCTGAGGAAGTGATGGATTCCGTATTATCTTTATGGTAGGTTCTCTCTGAGTCCAACTGAGTTTTCCAGATCCCTGATGGTTCATTCCGCTGTATTTCAAGGAAAGACATATGACGCTTCTTCGTTGCTATCCAGTGTTCATGATACCACAAAATTACCAATATCTCCATCAGACTCTGTGTCGAACATTTTGAATTCTACTTTTTCATTGCACCGATCCAGTAACTGTGATGACCACCATAGTAAAGAACAAAGTGAAGCCAAACATACCAGTAACATCTCTTATTCCATCAGTCAGGTAACATCATGTAATGCCAATAGGCTAGGTCTCAATGGTTTAAAGAATATTGGTAACACGTGTTTTATGAACAGTGTCATCCAGTGTTTATCAAACACGAGATTTTTAATGGAATATCTCAGGAAGAACGTCTTCATGAAGGATATTGTTATTAACAACATTTCCAATGCGGACGGAACCCTTATAGAAACGTTCGCCAAAGTAGTAAAGGAATTATGGTCAGATAATTTGGCTAATAAAGTGGTGGATACAGGATTGCTGAAAACCCAAATCCAAAAACTCGTTCCCCGTTTCATTGGCTCCGACCAACAAGATGCTCAGGAGTTCCTACGATATTTATTGAAGGGCTTGCATGAAAACGTAAATCAACGAAAAGAAAAACCTGGACAGATTTTGCTCAAAATTGATGAAAATTCAATTGACGTTGAAAACACTCGAGTTTCGTGGTTGAGTGACAGCGAAAAAGCAAAAGAATCATGGTCGAGTTACCTGCGCATGGACAATTCGAATATAGTAGATAACTTCGTCGGCCAATTGAAATCTACGTTAAAATGTACTTATTGCGGGTACTGTTCCGTAACCTTCGACCCGTTTTGGGACCTGTCACTATCTATCCCACACAGAACCGATCAACTCAGATTATCTCACTGCTTGGATTATTTTACCAGAGAAGAGACGTTGGATGGAGATGAGCAGCCGACGTGTTCCAAGTGTAAGGAAAGGCGGAAGTGCACGAAGTCTTTGTCGATATACAAGTTTCCCCGGGTTTTGGTGATCCATCTCAAACGTTTCTCTCAAACGGAATGGTTCAATGAAAAATTTAATATCATCATCGATTTCCCGTTGAAAAGTCTGGACATGAGCAACTACGCGGCAGCCAATGTCGTCCCTTGCCACTACAACCTCTCCGCGATCTCCTACCATAGCGGCACTACGTACAGCGGCCACTACACGGCTTACTGCCGACATCCTTACTTAGGAACGTGGCACGAATACAATGATTCCCATGTGTCACCGATTACCTCAAAAGCTCTCGTAAGTGGCGAGGCGTTACGTTCTGTTTTATGAACAGGAAGGCACTATTTGAGATTGTTTTATTTTTTATTTTATTTCATTTTTTATTCATTTCTTTTTAATTTGTTATATATTTAATTTTTTTATATTCTACACAGTTATTTATATATTATTAGAAATGAATGAAATTATTACTCTCGAATTATAGGTACCTACTGCAAGGAGTTTGATCTCCAAACTAGCAAAACCATTTGGAAATTGTTCAGACTCTCAATTTTGAGCTCCATATTTCATTACACCATTTAACCTGCCCTAATCAAACCTAACACAGTTCAGCCTCATCTTAACTGAAGGCCAGAAAATTTCATTAATTCAGATTCTTCGAAACAGATACTTGGAATCACTTTTACCAGATTAACGTTGAAGGAAGAACCATCATTAATTTGGCTAAACTGCCGTTCGAAGCCAATTAGAAGTAACTAAATTGACCTAGAAAAGTGAGTTTATATGAATACGAGTTTACGTTTCTTTATGGCATACCTATTGATTATTTGTGCATTCAAATTTCTATCATATATTTGCGTTCTAATTTAGCACTTATATTACTGAATTTCCCAATCTTCATAATGCAGTTATAAACGTAAATATTAATTTTTTTACATACCTTTATTAGACTGTACGTCAGTTCAGACAGAATCAATACAGTTATAGTTGAATATGAGAACTAACCTTTTTCGGCAAGTGTTTTTGTTGCACAGTTCAAGTGGATTAACCAACAAAATTTCCACGTTAAATCGAGCAGAGAGAAAAGAAAAGAAAGCCTACAATAATGTCCTCAGAAATAAATTTGAAATTCCTAAGTGGTTCTGCTGGCTTATCATCAGGGTTAAGCTGGAGAATGAAACGAATCCATCTGTCCGCTCTGGAATCAAGCAACAGCTTAAAATATCAATCTTCCGAAGCTGCCCCGTCAGAAAATGAATTTTACACCTGTCCATATTCGGCCGAATCGAATTCTCCCAGAATGTTAATTCGTGTAAGGCATTTTCGATTAGGTAACGCGCTGGTATTCTCCTGATGCACTGCTTTGTCTCGAGAGCCACTTTCTCATCTTCATCTCTGCGCGGGTTATGTAACAAGTTAAATACATCTTCCACGATCCACAGTCTGAATAGATTCTTCCTCGTTTTCGTCTGCATTGTAATTGATGACCGATTTGTGGAGATATTTCTCACGGCACGTTAAGGTTATGGCGAGTGTTGCTGGATTTTTCATTGTTGCGTTTGTTTTCGAAATATTTGACTTTTTTAGATACGCCTCAACTGTGTTTAATAGTTATTTATGATATGTGTTAAAAGTACATTTTTAAGGCACGCATGTGAATTCTGCAATTCACATGAGTGCCTTAAAAGGTACTTTTAACACGTATATCATACAATATTTTTCCTACAAACGTTCAAATAAAGTAATTATACAGTTTGAATTGAATTTTAAAAACCTGTATTAATACATCCAAAGGAGATAATTTCAAATTGCATCGTATATTACGGACCTTAGCAACCATTGTTGATTTAATTGTTTACGAATATTTTGATGCATCTGTCAGACGTTTGTTTCATTTAAGATGTCTAGAAGGATGGTGCTGGGACTGATGCGATATTGTTTAGAATTTTATGGCGACACTTCTCTGTCATTAGTGTCATTTTTACGTATCGTGTTGTGTTTCTCAATTTTATCGCTAGTTGACGCTAATTGGAAGTGCACAGTCAACCGATCAATCGACAAACTATATTCTTTGATTCGAGCAGTCAAAAAAATGAACAAAATCTAATGTCATACTCATAAAAAACAAAATCGAATGAAAGGAACGCAATTATAGGGAATTTGGCCAGTATTATAAACGAATAATATAGGTTGTTGATCAGTCAGCGTCCAAAAGTAAAAGTATAGCCAGTCGTCAGGTCGACCGTTTATACATTTCCTAGGAAATTTGTAACTCTTTTCGTTGCAAACGCCATCTGAACTGATTTGATGTCAAGGGGTCATGATGCTTATTATCATAGTAGGCATGTGTCGCCACTTAGACCCCAAACTTTCCCAGGTATAAATCCCTACACCAGGGTTTCTAGACATCTTAGTTTTATTTAAAACGCAGTTAAGGTTGTAGATTTTTCTTAAAATGGAAGAAAGTAATGAAAATGATCCATTTGAAGACATAGAGGCGGCGGCCAATAGAGCGACCCTCGATTTGTTGCCGAGAAAATCCAGGGTTCAATACGATATAGCCTATAAGAAGTTTCAGAAATGGTGTCAAGCGAAAGGCGTTTCTGGAAAATATGCCGAAAATGTATTTCTGGCCTATTTTGAGGAGAAAGCAAAGGTATGGAAGGCATTATCTCTGTGGTCAAATTATTCGATGATCAAATCTATGCTACGTATAAATAGCGACGTAGATATCAGCAAATATTTTAACCTTATCGCGTATTTAAAGCGTCAAGCAGAAGGTTACCGGCCAAAGAAATAAAAAATCTTGACTAGAGTCCAAATTGACCATTTTTTGAAGTCTGCATTAGACGATGAGTATCTTCTAATGAAAGTAGTTGTGATTGTGGGAATATTTGGTGCTTGCCGCAGGGAGGAGCTTTGTCAATTGTTTCACGAAGTTTTACTATTATTGAAAAAATTTATTTGGATCTTTATCGAAAATATGTGGCTCTTCGACCAGCAAATGTCGGACACAGGCGATTTTTCTTGAAATACGTGAAAGGTAAATGTACCAGAAATCCGGTTGGAATTAATTCGTTTGGAAAAATTCCTGCTGCTATAGCAAGATTTCTGGAACTTCCAAATCCGAAACTTTATACGGGACACTGTTTTCGCCGGTCTTCAGCGACCTTACTTGCCGATGCTGGCGCAAATTTGACGACAATTAAGCGTCATTGGGGGTGGAGATCTTCTACCGTTGCTGAGGGGTACATCGAGGAATCCTTGGAAAATAAGAATTTGATTGCCCAAAAACTGCTGACGGTGCAGCGAACATTACCAACAACATCAATCCAACAACAAACATCCGAAGAAATTGTGGCCTCAACTTCGACTGGAAATTCAATTATTTCTACGCATCATTCTTCCTTAGCCATGGAAAATGGTAAAACAGCAGTGCGAGAAATTAATTTGTCAAATTGTACTATTAATATTAATGTTAATAAATAAAATCTAAATATTTTGACGTTTGCTTTCAAAATCCGACAATTCACTTTTGACAGCAGTGCCATAAACATTTTAAGGCATTCAGTGCCATAAAGTGATTTTAAGGCACTCAGTACCTTAAAGTGATATTTTTAGGGCTTCTATGGAGTGCTAAAAACGGCATTTTTAACACGTTTGTAGAAAAACTCGTTTGTGACCACTCTACTGTGAGTAGGTTATCAACGTAAAAAGTAATCTCAACTCTAAATAGGTATAGGAAAATACCAGAGTTGGTTAATTCACAACTTTAGTGAATTGAATTCACAAGTAACAAATCACGAGAAAATGAATCGAATATATGAATTGAAATTCATCGAAAAGAAATTATTGAAGCTACAAGCTTGCTTGTGAATTGTTATTAAAAAAATTCGTAATTCATTTTGCTAATTTCGGAACGAAACGTCATGTAGATAAACATTTGAATATATATGACTCAATTTTCACGAAATAATCAAGTATATAATTATATATAACTGAGAATATTTTGGTGGTATATATATGATGTAAATAAGTTTGCTACCAGAAATACTCTCGAAATATCTAACGTTTTTAAATGGGGTGAACTACAAAAGAAATATTTCTACCTGAGAAGTGAGCATGCCACTACTACAGATCTATCGGATAACGAATACCTCTTCCAGGTAACCTCTTTATGACTTTTTGTTAGTACGTACATTTCCACCTGAATTATTTAGTTGTCATTTCTCTTTGATTTCTTAAAACATTCGCGATTCGCCTCTCTCGTAAAACTCACATAAATCTCGAACTGAGAACTCTTCAGTCTGGTGTAATTGACCTGGCAAAGTGAAAGAATATAAAATTTTTGTGACTCTACCTGCAAATGATTTATGTTCCGTGTTGAATCATATAAATGTCCATCTGAAAATACTGGCGTTTTATCGATTACCAACAATATGGCATTTATGAGTTGTATTTCAAGATAATTGTTCTTCTCAGATACAAGATTTATGTCTTTGCAGCGTGCTGCGACGAGACCATAAACTACGAGATGGATGGAGAGTGAGAAATAGTCATCGTGATAAACGGCTACGAATAATTTATTTTTGCTCGCCTTTATTTAAATGATGTCATCTACTTCCGTAAATATAAGAATATTTGTCATTTTTTCTGTTTGGCGGTATTTTTATAATAATACAAGAGTATACAAGACTTTTAGCCACTAGGAAAACGCAATGTAGATACAGGCACAAAACAATTATTTAGCATTGTGTTTCTCTTGTAGCTAAGAGACTTGTTTTTTTATAAAAAGTGGCCCCAGAAATATTCACAAGCTTCGAATATTGAATAGAGACATCGTAGTGTTTATATATCAATCAACAACTTTTGTATGTTTTTTTTATGTAGGTAGGTAGGAACCGTACAATTAATATTAATGATGTGCATTTCGTCGATTCCCATTGTTTATTGAAACCCTAGAGTTCCAAAGTTGCCAAAAGAATATTAAAGAACTGCCCCATCCTATGAATTCATAATATTTCTTATGGGACCATGCTCTACACAATTTTGTGTGAATTTTTAAAAAATTTCTTGTATTTCGTACCTTTTTATATTGTTTTTTTTGAATTGTTAGTATTTCAAATAATGAAACGTATCTTTCAAACTTGATTCCAATTTGAAATGAAATTATTATTTTGTGATGTCAAAATTATTTTACAATTCACCTTTCTTCTTCAAATCAACATAAAAATACCTGCAGTGTTCAAACAGGGGGCACGTCTCAAACAAGTTCTTTTTGTATGAAAGGGATTTCTTTGAGCACGTCCAGAGGATGCTCTTTCAGGTGTGTCCATTTTGATTACATCGACTTACCATTGCGGAAGTGACTTCTAGCCACCAAAGTTAATGGAATATGCTTTCGAAGTAAGAATCATTAGTGGAATGTTGAAAAAAAAATTGTCAGTTTTTGTGCGTTTCGTACAATTTTCATTTCAGATGAAAGTGGTTAACTACTTATGCTTTAGAGGATAGGAATACTTGACAATGAAGGAATAATTTTTTGTATATGAATACATTTTTAATTTTTTGTTTCTACTTTAATTTTTTCGTAAAATTATTATTTTACATCAAAGTTCTTTTGTAATCAATTGATCCTAGAAAGGAATTAAACATATTCAACTTCTGCCTGAAACTCTGTTATAAACTTGCGAGACGACCATAGACATTTCAACTAATGGACTAGACCTCATTACATTTCTCAACATAACATTAGAGCAGAGGTTCCCAAACTTGTTCACGTGGACCACTTTCAAAGTTGTATTATTTTCGGTAGACCCCCTGCTGCTACATTTCTACTGTATTCCCAAACTTCTAAAAAATATCACCCTGAATTGGGGGTGTTGAGGAGAAAAAAAAGTAGCACATTTTCTTGGGTCCTATTTATTCAAATAATACTTGTGGTTATACAAGATTATAAACATTTATTATTACAATCAACAATTGACAAAAATCAGCAATGAATTCTGAAATGTGAATCAACAATAAAAGATAGTTATGCTTTTAATGAGACGGATGTACTTCATGAATTGACTGCAAATTATCAATATTTGACTTCAGTTTTATAAGAAGTAATTTCAAATCTCCCCGTTCTGTGATGTTCAATCTTCTCATTTTTTTGTTAACAGTTTGTTAACTGCACTAAAACTTCTTTCGACAAGATATGACGAGGGAAACGCTCATTGGTACTGTGTTCGAGTAGCTCTTCTTGTAATATCACATGCAACACTTCCTTTTTTTCAAATGGATTTATGATTCATGGTGGTATTTCCATCGTCAGAATATCTTCAGATCTATTTCTGAAGTCATCATGCAACTTATTTAAATGTAATATTATATGATTGATAAATTACAATATACAATAAAAATATGTATAACAAATAGACAAATACTTACTTTTTCCGGCACTGCAAACACTGACAACGATTTACTCACAGTCACACTTTTATGTTCAAAATACCGGAAACAAATAAGTAACGTTTTTTTCTTGGCATTCGTTTTTATACTAATGTAGATTGCAAGCACAGCGCAAGTCGTATTTCATCCTTTTGTAGGTCTAAACTAAACAAGAATCCCGGATGAGCGGGCTCACAGGCGGCACTTTGCAAGTCTCGACATGTAGTGTACACTTGTAATTTTATCTTTAATTCTATTCAATTCTGTGTTTGAACTGAGTTTCGAATATTTTTAAGTACCTACCTAGTAAATGTTGCTACCTGCTTACGTTGATAGGTGAATCCAAGCCAAAATTTTTGTTACAACTTTTGAACCCCCGTTTTCTTTTCACGTCTACGTGGTCCAACGTTTGGTCTCCTATGGGGTCCACCTGGACCACTTTGGGTACCTATGCATTAGAGGAAGAACGGAAATGAACCTTGAAGAGATATTGTGAAGGACAGAATGGTAATTTTATACTCAAATTACTTTATCCTTCACATCTCTCTTCATCTGCTACATTGAGTAGGCTATACATTTAATTTATATTCAGATCAGTCCATTAGTTGTTATGTCTATGGGTACGACCAATACGCATTTTTCCCCTGTTGATTCGTTTTTCGGCTATATCCCCTGGACTTCAACGGAACCATATCGACACAAGGGGCGCCTGTATCTATCACTATCTTCACTACAAATTTTTTTTATTTTTCGTCTTATACGGTAGACGATGCGATTGGAACTTTGGGTGTGAAAGTTGAAACTTTAGAGATAAATTATCAATTAATATCAGTTCGGTTTTATCGTAATTGATCTATACAGAAAGTTCCGTCTTATCCAGTTGGTTAGGTTAGGTCAGAAGTGAGTAGGTCTGTTCGGCCCTCCACTGCAACCAACAAGGGTTTATTGTGTCTTATCCAGTAACTAAGATATAAATCAGAGCTTGCTTCAGATCCCGTATAGTTGATTTTCGTTGAATTGTGTATGATGTTGAACCATTGATTTTCGTTTTTCTTTTCATTTGCGACAAGGTTGTGTTTAGCGCACAACGTTGAAACCTTGTGTCATTAATTGTGCCAACATCATAAACACCTGAGTATAAACTCAGAAATGCCGGATCTGATGCAAGGTGTCACCTTTTAAGGAAATACGAGTTGAAATGAAAATCTCCGAATAGGACAGCATAATATGGTATGTACTAGTCGGGACCAGGTATCCTCTATCTGGAACATCCCTTGGATATCGGAGGAGATCGTTTTGTACCGAAGGTACATCCAAGGACAGTAAACTTTTATAGAGGATGGCCAGTTCCCTATACTGCAATGTTATCCTGTCAACTGACGTCACCACGATTCCTTCCGTACTTTATATGTACATTTCGTGATGCAGTGGAACTAATATAATGAATGATGAAGTTTGAGCTACTCTAATGAAGCGACTGTTGTCAATTGCCATCAATGCCATACCATATGCTTGCCATCTTTTATTTTTATTTTCTTGAAATAATTGTCCCAATATATTAGTATAATTTTTATTTCATACTAGTTAATGACATGAATTCGTAACAATTGAAATGACTATCAATAATAAAACAAAACATTAGTATTGTGAATCTGTTTTTGCTTATGTTCACGGAATCGTGGTGACGTCAATGACAGCATAATGAAATTGGCGAATCGGGCCATCCTCTGTAAAAATAGTTTACTGTCCTTGAGGTACATCCGGGGACGTGAAGGGAACGCAACCGAAGAGAGTTTAGCTGCGACAAGCACCACATAACGTATGACCCATGTCATTGTTAATGCAATACTTATCGTTGAAATTGTCGCGTTAGCGATATGTCAACGACCTCGTAAGTAATTTTCCCGCAACAGAAGAAAGTTTCGAACTATCGGATTCGATTTCGCCACGTGACACCTGCGAGGTAGCAAAGTCAACCTTATTGCAAGAAGACCTACCCCACGTTGTGCCTACTCAGAAAGCATTCATACGGCGATAAACACGTTCTTCTAACAAATAGGCGCGCACCTACGCGCACACCTTTTCAATGTGAAGAATAATCGCTGAATAATTGTCGTACATAATGTAAACAGCGATTCAATGAGCATCAGTGGGGTTCGGATTATACGGTGGACCATCGTACTCAATCGCTTAAGCTGCGATACAGGAAACGTTCACAAGTCGAACAATCCCATCGAGTTTGTAAATCTACTCCAGTCATTATATACATTTGGAAATGCAAATGAACCGAGAAAGCCAAATTTTAGATATTATGTTGGGGGGGTCTAGAAAAGCTTAAGTTCAAATTGTCGACCGAAATAACTTTGTGGGTTTTCCGCCATCTTGAAAAAGGGTTAAATTTATGGTGTTTTCATCATTACTCGGTTCCCCGTTGAGATACGAAAATTTGTATTGAATACTTTTTTGTTGCTTTTTGCACGATCTACAATTAAGGTTCTTTACATTTTTCACGTATCGATCATCGTTATCGAGATATCGATGATAAAAATCATAATTGGGGAGAAAAAATTGTTTTTCGCCATTTTCTTGTTCCTCGTCAAAGATATCGAGAAATGTTCGAAATGAAACTTGTAGAGCATGTCCAGACCTACAAATTCGTTTTTTTATTTTTTATTTCCGACAAAAGTTACGACCTCTAGCGCGCCACAAAGTCGGCCTCAGCGCGCCCGACGCTGCAATGTGCGTCTCGCCATAGTGCGACTGTTAGAGTTAGAGAACTGGATACCAAATTTTGTTCAAATTTAGTCCCTCTTCCTTTCTGTTGAAGTTATCCTTGTGCTTTTGTATCTCAATCGCAAAAATATTTGGTATCCAGTTCTAAGAACAGCTAAGACGAAACAAGATAGAACCAGGGAATCGGACGACCAACAGAACGCTGGCGGAACGAAAAATAAAAACGAGTCAATTCCAGATTTGCAATCAGTCGTAGTAAATTCACATAGAGGAGTTCAACTAAGACCACGCCGCTGAAGATGGCTGCCGAGGATGTAGCCGAAAGCTCCGGAAGTCAAAATTCCACCACACGGCCCTCAAGCCCGAAAAACCAGAGATGTATTAACACCGGCCGTGAAAGCCTACATTCTTTCATAAGACGAATAATCTTTCACTACTCCCACCAACGGAAAACGCAGTCCGCCAACACGTTTTCCGAACATATCTTCAAGTACAAACGTGGCTCGGAATTTTCAAAGATCCTCAGGAATGGGGTTGGCGACAGAGTAATTACGGGCTTGAACCAATTTGCACCACAGCCGCACCCGCTCCACCCGAACTTTTAAAACTCATTTCGTGCAAATTTAAAGGAAAATGTTGAGCTGCTTGTGGGTGCAGGAAAGCAGGAATTAGTTGCTCCATTATTTGGCTTCACTGTAGTGGACAGACGTGCGACAATGTCGCCAGAGTCGATATTTTATTCAACGACGATCACGATGATAACGATGACGATTTTTTGACCGTCACAGCACCATTTCCTGCGATTGACGAAGTTTCACGACTCGAAGAGTCTACCGAGGAGAAGTTTTAACAGCCAGGACCATCAAAACGCCGAAAAACGTGTGAAAAAAATGACTGCCTGTAATTATTAATTTTGCTGCATAACAATTATTTGATTAATGAATTTCATGTATTTGATATATAATTCGGCTGGTTTAATAATTTATTTTGTATTGCAATAATTCCCTGACGTGTGGATAGAACCGTGCGAGCGGCTAAATAAAAACCGGACACAGTCTTATTGACTGTGGCGCGCTAGAGGTCGTAACTTTTGTCGGAAATGAAAAATTAAAAAACGAATTTGTAGGTCTGGACACGCTCTACAAGTTCAATTTCGAACATTTCTCGATATCTTTCACGAGAAAAAAGAAAATAGCGAAAAACAATTTGTTCTCCCCAAACTTATGGTTGTTTTCATCGATATCTCGATAACGATGATCGATACGTGAAAAATATATGAAACCTTAATTGTAGATCGTGCAAAAAGCAACAAAAAAGTATTCAATAGGAATTTTCGTATCTCAACAGGGAACCGAGTAATGATGAAAAAACTGAATTTAACCCTTTTTCAAGATGGCGGAAAACCCACAAGGTTATTTTGCTCGACAATTTGAACTTAAGCATTTCTAGCCCCCCCCAACATAATATCTACAATTTGGCTTTCTCGGTTCATTTGCATTTCTAACCCGATTTTTCCGACGTAATGACTGGAGAAATCATCAGGTCGTGTACTGGGATTTGAGAACTCTGTGTGATTTGGGTTGAACAAAATCACCTTGGAACAATTCGCAGGACAGTAGGTTAATCGACCAACTCCTATCAGGAAACAACTACTCTTCTGGCTTCTCAGAAAAAATTGAAGTTGATTTCTATCCCCACCGAACTATGAATCAGACTCAATCTCGTTGAGAAGCTTATGAGCAGATGTGTAAAGTGATCACTATACACTCGTTTGAATGAAAAGTGAAAAAATATCCTAAATTGACAACGTTGTCGAAGTTTCTAAAATTGAAAAACAATGATTGACCGACAAGTATTCAAATAAAATCAGCAATTAGCTTAAACGATGAAATTGAAATCTTTGGTATAAAAGTTTAAACTTTTTGTAGATTTCGGGGACCCTAACACTTAACTGATATTATTTACATTCGACGAGCGTTTCGGTTTCGCTAACAAGGTTAGCTTCTTCAGGAGAAGAAAATTGATACTGTAGATATCAAGTAATCAAATGGAATCAGCAGTGAGCTATTCAAACATAAACAGTTATTAATTGTATGAATATGTGATTGCAATGGAAAATCCGTTGATCGTTCAAATATTTTTTTTTAAATCCACATGGAAAAGTTGAAAAGTCTGGAAGACAGTTAAATTACCAGAATTAGCAATCACCATTTGGCTTTGTCATTGACGACGTAAATGCAAAAACCTTCTGCAGACAAAGTGTTATCTTTTGCATGATCGAACGAAATGATGTTAATTCGTTCGAAAAAGGAAATCATGTGTACACAAGAGTACTACTCGGAGTACTACAATGCAGAAATCTTTGAATTTCTCAAATTCAGATGATAATCGACTTCCGCATTTAGACACAAACAAATATCATCGCACACGTGTAGATACAAATGAGGAACAACTATTTTTAATCAATAATTATCTATCCAATATCATTTATTTGTGGTAAAAATATTGAAATGCAGTTTTCATACAAAAATAAATATCACCTGGATCATCGAATTCGTAAACATAGAAATATAACTTTCATTATCCTTCTCTGCTTTCAACTTAATGTGTTGTTAACCTACCACAATCTGGAAAAACGAGAGTTGATATTGGGATCTATACATGTATAGAAGGGCAGATTACTAATCTATCCCGAAAAGCAAAAAAGTAAATATAAAACCAGCTACTTGGCTTTGAAACAAAAGAGCTTTTTTCAGTAGACCACCTGGGTGAATGTATCTGATATACAAATGGTAGAATATACAGTATTTTCTTTCTGGACGAATTAACTTGAATATCATAGTGGCATTCCATTTCACAATTTCGATTTAATTTTTTGGTGTCCACGATAAAATTCGAACCACATAACAATATCGACTGGTTTTACCGCCCTAGCCCAACTTTGGGCATATCAGAACTCAAAGTAGCCGATTCATTGTCGTTTAGAATGCAGTTAACAAAAATAATGGAAGAACACAACATTTCATTGTGGTCGACCTTCGACGTTTTATCGTTCAGAAACATAATAAATGTCATGAACAATGATTATTTTCCCATTAAAATAAATCGTCGACATAATTGCTTTGTAACATCGTTGAACCTCTATCAAAACTCATTATTGCGTGAAAACATCTTATCAAGTGACGCAGATTCTATTAATTTTTTTTGATATCTGAAGTAAAATATTTTGATTTGAGTAAGTTTGCTATCTATATTCATGAAAATCATTGTCTGCATATTGTCACATCATTTGAAATTCCAAAAATGAGAGATAACAGGTTTTTTTCGATAGATATATGAAATACAAGGTATTGTGTATTTCATCGGTCAAACATCATTGGTTGCTCAGCTTTCTCTCCGCTTTTCTTCCTTCTCGTCAAGGTGTGGTACTAAAGATGAATATTTTCACGGGCGCTGGAAAATTGATTTTATTGTATTTTATTATATTAATATTCCAGCGTCCGTGATGTGCGATGTGCAGCTGTTGGGGAACTCAATTTCGATATTAAAAAAAGCAATGATTTCACGACCTACCTATTCGAATATAAGAAATGTTTTCGCTCCCTCCTTGGCAAAGAAGGCAATTCGAAAACAAAAATGAAGAATGAACCGAGGCAAGTGCCTGTGCTTTATTTTAATTCATCCCAACTGAGCCTTAATTTCATAATTGAATTACTGTATAAGCTTCGCTAGTCATTATTATCCATTTTTTCATTCTTTCATTCTTTTTTCTTTCATTCGATTCAAAAGAGTTATACGAATCTTTTGTTTCAGAGGTGGCAACGACGCTGGTTCGTCCTGTACGACGATGGCGAACTAAGTTACTCCGTTGATGAACATGTGAGTATAAATCAGTACTTGTTGCTACAATTTCTCCCTTAACTGTATTTACACCAGTTTCTACATAATTTTCTTGAAGTCGGTCTCTTTAGGCTCACGGTCAGTCAATTTGGAATGTCGAAAATGGCGGTAATAATCCAGTAAATAATCCTATTATTCCTCATTTGTAGCAATCCCCGTGAAACCTAAGTGATATATTTATGAGATATAATTTGCAATTAGGATTTCTATGTTCGAAAAACATTACATTTACAAATCCAATGCCAAACAGCTGCTTCGACTCACAAAAGGTCTTCTTAGTGGCACTAGGTTGAACCTGGGAATATAATGCTTTTCAAACTGTCTCTCTTTCAAGACCAATATTGAAATATGGTGCAGATGGTGTTATCCGTCAAGGAACAACGCCATCTGCTCGATTTGACCAAAAACTCAAAACACCTTTCAACACCTTTTGTGAATGCATTGCTGTTTTTCGAACATAGAAATTCTGATTTCAATGGTGTTGCAGGTCGATGTATTTTTTTTACAGTGCTTTCAAGGAAAATATAAAAAATTAAACTAACCCCTTCGAATATTAACTTCTTGTTCTTCCTAAAATATGTTTTTGAATGATTGTGTTAGAATAGTATACAAAGTAGACAAAGGAACAGTGGGTTTTGTATCGTTAACTTTAATTTTTCAGACCAATGGTTATGTTGGCCGAATCTTACCTAGTTCTTATTACACCGGAGCTTGATCAGATAAAATTCTCGGCCTAATAGGTTTGTCTTCCTTCCGACGCTAATCGTGTCCAGCTCACTTCCAAGCAGTATCACAGACATGTCGTAATAGTCGACTCACTCAAAACTCCCCAGTTCATACCTGTGCAACTGCTTTGAACTGTTTTGGACACGATTCCCGTCGGAAAAAAACATTCAACCCTCCACGTCGTGTTGACAAGTTTTCGAGAAGACTCCACTCGTGCAATTGTCGATATTACCCCTGATTTGAAAACGTTCTTGTTTTTTAATCCTAGGCGAATATGAAAACAATGAATTTTGATAAAGATGGATGGTCAAACCAATCTGTGAGATTCCACAACTATGATCTCCACTGATATACAGTTTTATTTATAGTTCGTTGCTTCAATCCAGTGTTTCCCAAAGTGTGGGTCGCGACCCCCTGGGGGGTCGCAATGAGGTACTAGGGGGGTCGCCGGAAATTTCCAAAATAAGACAAAAACACTACTTTGTTAAATCATGTATTTTTATTTTAATAAAGCCGTAAATAAAAATTAACAATTAATTATCAAACGAAAAAGTCCTTAAAAGTAAAAGAAAAAAATAAAATCAAATATTACAATGTTAATGAGACCCATGCGCCTGTTTTTTTGAAACTAGTCTTTCAAATCTAGGCTGTGTATTTGAGACACACACAATTATATCGTTTTCAAGTACGAGACGATTTCTCACTTTTGTTTTAATGGCAGTCATAGACGAGAAACTTAACTCACATAAATATGATGTTACAAATGGAACCAAACATTTTACAGCTTCATTCGCCAACTGAGGGTATTCCTGCATCTTTTTGGTCCAAAATTCGTCTGGGTTCTGGGAAAAAAATTGGAGCTTCAACATTCCATCACTTGATATTTCAATAAGTTGTTCTTTCATGTTTATTGGTATTTCAGCATGTTGAAAGGAATCGGCTAAAAACGGATTCAGTATCCATCTGCAACTGTCGTAACTGTTTTGAATTTCTTCGGGGAAATAATCACAGAGCTGTTGTTTTAAATTAAGCAAAGTAACTTGCATGCCTGCAAAAACTTGTTCAAAATTTGTAGCACTGTATCATACATTTTCTATAATTTCCTGAACGCACTGGAATGAATCGAGCTGCTTTTTGCCAAGTGAAGTTGACCATAAATCGATTTTTCTTATAAACCCCTTAATTTTATCTGTGGCTGAATTTAAACAGTAAAGTAAAATAAAATTTGAGAAACCATCAGTTGTAAATTAGGCACGCTATTTTAGTCGCTAGTTTGGTTTGGGTGATGAGTAGGGGGTCGTGAACAATTTTTTTAACAAAAAGGGGTCGCTCTTTAGATAAGTTTGGGAAACACTGCTTAATCTATGAAATGGACGAAATTGGCGATATGCAACGTTTGGTCCCGCACTAATGAATCTTCTAACGTGTTTACTTACTCCGTGTGTGACCATGACACGAAAGAGTCGAATGGTAATAAAATAATATAAAAGAATAGATGCACGAATATCGGCGTATATCGTCAGGTGAATGTCTCTTATTAGACATTCTAAAAGAACTAATAGCGACCATGTTTACACGAAGAGATAACATTGTTATGAAACACCTCGCTTGAAATACCTAATCACTTATTATTTACAAGAATCCATTACGTCATTATCGCTCTACAACTGTGGAAACTTTCAGAGTATGAGACCAGAATCTCTTAGATTTCGTTAGCAGGGATGGGAAAATTTAAGCGTTTTCGGTTTGCTAATTAGGTGCAGGTTTGGAGTATTACTTTCTTTAGTTTATGATTGATTAAGGAAGGAAATTCCATATTGTGCATGATTTTTTTCTCTTAACCCCGAAGTATGTTTTGCTCAATGAAATATAATGCCGTCACATGGTGTTGAAGGAATTCATGGCTCCCAATCAAGTCAATTCTAGCAAAAACATCAACAAAATATATACCGGCAATCATTTACTCACACACTTTATTTGGACCCCGTTGTAGTGGGGGATACATTACCACATTAGAAAGGATTTCGCTAGGCGTCCAGCCATTATCTGCCAAGATATATTTATAAATTGACATCAAACCTAAAAAAAAAGAAGCCAACCTTGTTGAATCATTGTAATTTTTTTATTGAAAAATTCATACTCAATACAATGAAGCCTATATCCGATTCGACATTTATTATTATTACGGATTGACCATGACAGCTTGACTATACTTTAGGCTTGTTGTTAAAGATCTTCGTTACTTAAGTTTATGTTTTCGGTTGAATCCGGTAGATGGCATTTTCCTCACGGTTACCTAATACAATTTGCTAGCTAAAAAATCAGATTTCCCTTCGACAGAGACAGATATTCGAAATCTTCATGTTTGCAAGTGCTGTCGAGTCACTGCGATAGCCATATTTTCACAGTGTTGCCAAACAAATTTGCGCATTTCAAAGAAATAGTTCGCGTTTCGTGTATTGTTTTGTGGAGTGATTCGTTGTGCCATTTACTATTCGGTTAATAAATTCGTTTTTGTTAAATCGAGTGTCATTTATAACCGAGCCCACACGAAAAATGTAACAATACCATATATAACCCACTGATCACATTGATAACATAAGTTATAGCGGGGAGCTAGAATCTGCGTACACACGGTATGTGCTGCCTCCTGTGATATACCTAAAAGCCAGTATATGTGGCTAGCTGGTGGGATGGTCGGTAAATTAATGTCATTTTTTTCTGATCTTTTTTTGTGCTGTCATCCAGTTTTGTCAACGGTTTGTGCACCCCTACTACTGGCTCTGTTCCAATTCAGGGTGTCATTGACCTTCATAGGCTTTTTTGTTGCCTGCGATTCCTGAATCGTCGAATCCTGAGGAGCAGGACTGTGACGGTGTTTGAACTGTCATACAGAAAGGGAAACAAAGTTGATCTCTTTTTCGAGAGTGGGTTTTGGAGCTTTATGTATTATTTATATCTCGCTTTATAAATACGATTGTATGCCTTGAGATTTGGTTCCCCAAGTTCTATATAATTCCAGGTCGCAAAATTGAGAGCAAAATTGTGAAAGAATATATTCAACAACGTTCTCCCTGAAATTATTGAAGTGGGTTGGGATAAAATTCTATTTTTTTTACATAACTTTGAAAGAATGTGTTCATCAACGTTCTCCCTAAAATTATTGGAGTATCAAGGGTGGGGTAAAATTCTCATTTTTCACGTACCTATCAAGTTTCTTTCCATATATTGAAGAGAAATAGGCACTATTGTTTTCTGGAGTTATCAAAATCGTTGTCGCAATCATAGGAATTCCAAAGTTACTTTCGTTACACAACCGATTGTGGAAAATCAAGAGATTTTGGATATATTTGACCTCTATAAATAAGGGGCGTTGTTGAAAAATCTTATGATTGAATACATAAAAATCAGTCTGGAGTCTGAACGAATCGCTTTAGCTTCGCTTCGATTTGGTACTGAGTTCTGCTCCTGATTCTCATTATCATAGTCTGTCCATTATTATCGCAGAGATTTCGGTTTTTCACGACCCGGATTGAGGCCTGGCTACCCGCAATAATAAATCGATCCTTGCATTTCGTTGGATCCTTATCTTCCATCTTGGTTTTTACGGTGTCCCCTGAATATTGTAAAATCCCGCGTTTCGTGTTAACCTAGATATGAAAAATTGTGATTAAGTTGCTAAAAGATGGTAGTGATTCACTATACTCGATTCTCTTTGAAATTGTTTTGCAATCAATAGGTGACTTTTTTGTCAGTTCCAAGTATCGATCGAAACGATCGTGAGATATTGTTTCATAGAATAAACATGTCACTTGTTATCCCGACTTATTTATAATGTCTACATCGATAAGCTCGTGTGATAACACTTTATCCTTTCGGAATTCGAAATTATCCTTCACTTTTCATTTTATTGCATACGTAACGCAAGAACGTGCTTGATTTATCAAACTATCTTATTACCATATGGAGCTAGAAATGTTTAAATAAAGCGTTTTGCGGTCGTCAGTTTCTCCCGCGTTGTCCTGCAAACCTGCCTGCTGCGTGGATTTAATGTAATTAGTATACGAGGAATGCGAGATCCAGTACTCCCAAGGTCATCGCATGAAATTGAAATTCACCGAGTGCTCATAACGGTTGAGATTTCCGATTTTGCTTTTTGCGCGCGGGCAGATGGTACCCGGCATGCGGGTCACTTTTCCATTTGTCATTTTCGTTTAATGATTTTATTGAAAAAACGTTTATTATAACTTATAAATGGTACCTTTCGTGAATCTACCACGTGTGATGGTGACTGATTTTTTTCTACAAACTTCAGTGAAAGTATAATTTTTGACGCATGCTGTCAGTGTCTAAAATGCCTTTTTATGACACTGGTGTCAAAAATAAATCATTTTTAGCACTAGTGCTGAAAGTGTTTGTAGAGAAAATATAAAAACATAATTCAAAATGAAGTGTTTATTCGATTAAACGTACAATTAGTGGAACTACAATTATGCGTTAGATATATTTCATCCAGGGATTCTGCGAGAAATTTGTCGATTTGTTCCCTTGTCAATACTTTTGACTCTTCCGGTCGATATCTTTCACCCTTTCGCTTCAAAAAAGCCACAAGCTTGTAATATCTGCTTATGTCATGATTATTCATGTTCATCATCGATTTCAACATGGCCCAAAGCGTTGACGATTTCCATATTTTGGACTTTTCTTCAAAGTATGCAAGAAGCACTTCTTCACTGACCTCCTTGCCACTGACATTTTTCTGATCACACCATTTCAAGAAACGATCGTATGAAAACTCGTACTGTCGCTTTGACTTACTAGGCAATAATTCGAAAGCAGCTTTATTGGCAGCTTCTTCAATTTCCGGCGGTAGAAATTTATTTTCTGGATCACTTTCCATCGAGGAACGAAGAAACGAGAAAGGATAATTCGTGATTTATTGACATTAGTTGTCAAGACAAATCAACAAATTTTGTTTTTGATTACCTTGGCAACTTGTTTCATGAATAGATTAGATGAAATTGTATTCAAAATTGATAATCTCGAGGCTATTATTTTATCAATTAATTATTGTAAAATAGTTTGCGTTAATTTGGACTTTTGAGGGTGTTTGTAGAAAAAATAGTACATGATATACCTGCTAAACGTGATTTTATCTTGTTCCTTTTTCACAAAATAAAATATCACTTTTAGCACTATTATCATAAATAACTATTGTTACTGTCACTATTGATATTATTATGTATTTACACTTCGTATTGCACTGGCACTCGTCGGATGCAATTTAATGTCATTCGTAGTGTTTGTTAGGAGAGTAGTTGTTTTCTGACGTATGTCACCCCATTAACCTAAATCTGTAGTTGTAGTGAAATGAGCCTGGCATCTGAACTATCGTAGAGATTTCTTGATTTCGTGGTGATCATCAGTTCTCCGAGTATGCTGACAGCTTTTAGATGGTGAGGATCATGTTTTAAGTATAGCACCTCCAATCATTCCCGAAGTCCTGAATGAGCTTCTTCATCTCAGCTCCATAGGAATTGCCGACATTTCTATGAAAGTTTACAACAATATTGCTTTCGTTTATATCGATTTCCTTAGAGTTCGATCATTGCAAAAATCTATTTTTTATATTATTTTCATTTTGTTTCTTATCAAGTACGTTTCGGGAATGAATAATTTAAAAATGGGATAGTTTGGTATTACCGACTTTGATAACTCAACATAATCAGAAAATTTACTATCAGAAAAAGGAACACCGAATATAACATTCGTAAACGTAAAGTTCCGTTGATGTATCTCTTGATGTAGGGGGCTCCGAAAATAGCTGCCATATCAATACTAACTGTGTCGATTCTTTGATGCATTCAATAGTGTGGAGATTTCCTGAGAAAAACCAGTTCAATGAAGGAAAATCGATTACAATATCATTACGGACACAGTGGTATCCTGACACAGTTTTTTTTCTGTATGTTATTGTTCCAATTTTTTTCAGGTTTCCCATAGCAACCCTAGTATCTAGTTGAAATCGAATTTACTTTTTGATTTTTTTTTTTCAGATATTTTTATTTCCGTAGTTACGAACCAGTGCGATATAAAAATTTCTTTGCAACACGTATATATCTAGATGTACATGCCCTCGGACAACTTACAAACCCTCAGGCCAGAGGCCCTTGCTTTCGTAAGATAGTCGCCCTCAGGGCATAAATATCTACCTTAAAACCTTGACAATTTATAACTTTCCTTGTTCTTTGTTTTTCTTTTCAAAATTGTCAGATTAATCGTCGAGTTTTTGAAGTCTGAGGGCCAGTTGTACCGCTCTGCTTTAGTTGTGATTCATCTATGCTATGAATTTGCAAATCAACTTCCATGTTCCTTAACGATTGGGCCAAGCTTAGTTGAATCTCTATTGAGTTGGAGCGGCGCAATTGGCCCTAATTCGATCCAAGACTTTCTTTATTTGAAGCTCCTTTTATAATTAAAAAAAAAACTACATTCTCGTTGAACGAACTCTTCGATTCATGTTGCTATATTCTCAACTATATTTCAATATTCAGCATGAAAGCACAATAAACTTTCAAATGAGATCAATTACCTCAACTCCAACTATTTTCCGGAACTTGGATCTATTAATAGAAACGGCAAAAACGGCTTGGTTTTTGTAGACCATATATAGCAGTTGGCCCAGTTCATTAAACGTGTTTTGAGATATAAAATCAAATTTTACGTCGAGCGATCCAACTTCTCGCGTTTTATGGAATGCCAACTGTGCCCGTTAATTCGATGTTGTAGCAAACATTCTTCCGGTAATTTTCGACGTCACATAACCGAGACAAATAATAAAATAAGACATAATTCTGACCTGGTTCGTGCCACATACCCACACCGCGCTACGAAGAAGTGCTAAACGTATTCAAATCGAGATTAACCGTTATCGTGTAAATTCTAATTTGAATCGTTCAGTAGTGCAGGAAAATTAGCCGAAAATATTCACGACTTATTCGAGACTTCCGTATGGTTTTTCGAGAATTTTTGTGGCATGTTAACTGCAATACAAATATTAATCCAGCTTAGAGCACAATGAAATCTTGGAATATGTCACAAGCTGGACTTTCATTTTCATTGAAGTTAACATGAATGTGCCACAGGAAATATCAAAAAAACATTTTAGAAGTTTCAAATGAGTCGTGCTGTTACCAAGAAATGCCAACAATTCTGGGAAACATTTCCTGTACGTGAACTTTTTTAGACCTATAATAGCTATGGCAACGATCCCATTCAGCTAAAAATTACCCTATATATCTGTAAATTCCTCCAAATATTTATAACAAGTTATTTCAGCGAAAGATTTATCAACCAAACTGCATTGAATTTTTGATTCCTGAAATAGAAAATGAATTCATTTTTGATGTTGCATATAAGCTTCATGTCAAATTTAACAAAAATAATAAAAAACCCTGCATAGAGATATGACCTTCACAGAGTCGCATTTGGTCATCTAAGAGGTATCGAATGGTTCTGATGTTGGTATATTTTTTATATTCTATATTTTTTGACTCTCACACCCCCATCAAAACAACACTTCACAGCTATAATGAAAGTGAAAGCACTCATCAAGGGCTACAAGAAACTTGCCTCTCGACCACCAAATTTGTGTTATTATAATGCGTAAAATTATGAATTATTTTGTATGATCATCAACTGATACTTCTTCTTTGTTTCCAGTAGGATGAAATTTTAGAACGCACTAAGGTCAATATTAATTTAGACAAAAATTTGCGATTTTGTTCGAACCGACCCTGTATTTTTCATATTTTTGACAAAGCGTTGTAGCTTGTAAATAATAGCCTTCACTTTCAACAAATTATCGTCGTACAACCAGTACACATGCATTTCAAGATAAAAATCGCCTTATAATGACATCTCCAACACAACCAGTTTTTTTTGGTGTAAATTAAGTCACGTCAAATAATTTATAACCTTCCGAGTATTGAATTTAATTTTTGCGACTTGCCTGCAATTATAATAGCAGAAATTTTATTACCGCAATTAGAGTTACATTGAATCATTTAAGCCCATTGTAATCTCGGGTAGAAAGACGTTGAACTCAGAAGAGATTGGAAACTCGGAAGATTTATTTCAGTTGAAACACTTCTCAGAATATCCGAAAGAAGACAGTGTTCTTTAAAGTTATTGGAAAGTTATAATGATCCAATATAGTTTATTTCTAAATGTTATCGCGAATCATCAATCTGCGACCAGGAAAAACGGCAATGATCTTGAAAATCGGTAGATATACAAGAAATATAATCAATTATTTGTGTAACAGGTGCGAAGGTATTATGTTGTCTGAGAAATGGTGATAAGTCGGGAAAATGAGGGATTTTACCGGGGCACATGAAAATTATTTCATTAGATGATGTACTAATCAAAATTGACAGTTGTGACATCATATCAATGCAAGTCGATTTGTTTTAACAATGATTGAATCAGATTTTCATTCACTATCCCAATAGAATGAATACGTTTCTAGAAGTATTATGATTAACGAGTGCAAAGATAAGATAAATCAGTTGCATTTCCTATGGTTGTATTATTTGACCCCGTCCCGAGTTCCTAACTTCTTGCTGCTCGCAACAAATATATACTTTGCGCACTTGTTACATAAATAAATATTATGCATTTGTAACAAGCAACTCTTTCTGAATTCACATTCTATTGGGAGAGTGAAGACGAATAAACGGACAAATCGACTCAAGATATGTCTCAACTGTCAAGCTTGGCAGTGCATATTGTTACGATATTTCCTCGAGTTATTAAAACTCAAACAACACTAAACTACTTTTATTACAACTTTTCATCACAACACAATACAATAGAATCACTTGAATTGCTCCGCTATCCAACGCTCTGTACTAAAACACTCTGATAAGCTCTCTGATATACTCTATACTTCGACTTTTGCACTTAGCAATAAAGCTCTTTCCGCTAAAAACTTTGAAAAATCTCTCTATTTATACTTGCGTACGCCTATGGAGAATCTTTCAGATAGGTTTCGATGATGTGTATCGAATTGTTTACGCCAATCGCGATTTCTTGGAGAATGACGTTCTCTCTTCGACCATATTATTTTGCGTTTACGAGCAATAGAGCCGGCGCTAGGAGATTTCGTGACAATATTTATGCATGAGAGTAACCTAGATATTATAACGGAAAGTAAATACCAACAAACAATCATAGATATCGTCATTGACGACGTGTAACAAAAATTTTGCGACATCAGTCTTGGAAGGCCGTCGGCCTTCAAACCTAAAGAAAGAGAAGTGATGTAGTATGAAGGGTGTATTTTGGGGGTAGGTGGATGGCGAATATGAGAAATCTCAATGTATAAAATTGATGTGAGTCATTTAAAATGAAGATAGCCTTAAACGACGCATTTAATGACAGATGAGCTAATATACCAATTTTTTTTGGTGGTATATGAAAACAAAATCTGTTTGAAATCCACCTTCTCAGACCCTCTTTGTTTTTATCTTCCGGGGGAACGATTGACCTCGTATATGTCCCTGATAATGATTGAATATTCAAACTCTATAATCGACTGATATTTCAATCAATAGATATAAATTGAAACGTAAAGATTCTAAGTCAGATATATTATATATAAATTGGGTTCATTCGCCAAATAAAAAGTATTAGCTGTATTATTTCATTGAAATCGATGTGTGCCGTTCTACCGACCTATTGAACTAATCGAACTCATAAGTTATACCCGAATATTTGCAGCATTGCTATCGGCATTGAGAAGACTTTTTATGATACAGGAAATGTAAACGTGTATAAAACATCAATCAGAATTGCAAAACCTGTTTTCTGTCTTCGACATTTAATGATTGAGGTAATTTTAGTTGGTCAAACCTTTCAAAGTAAATAAATATAAGACATAAAGATGGAGTAGTGAGTGACCAAAATAAATATGGAGGCAGAGAACATGCCATAGAACAAGACAGAGAGGTACATATAATAGTATATTGCGCGAAGATTAGGTAATAACCGTAACATGGGAATTGCATACGCTTTTTTTTACACTCGAGAAATAATGAAGAATTATGAATATTATATTTATCATTGTTTTGAAGACAATAACAGTGATCACTCGTATTTCTTTGAAAAATCATACAAAATTGTAATTACTGTCATTCTTTTCATATTGAACATAATCATTGTAATGTTTCCGATTTTTAAAAAATATAAGGATTGTTTATTGTGTAGTTTGATAAATTCCCAGGTCCCACCGATCTGGAAGTGGAAAAAAAATGTTGAATGAAGAAATAAAAGAAATTATATTGTGACAAGAAATCTGAGGTGTCGATTGTGGAGTACTAGTCAAAAATGTATATAAAGAAATAAATCAAATATTATGAATAAATCTTGAAACCATGTTTCAAGTTTAGTGTACTCACGACGTTTCGTTTGCTGGTATCCGCAATCGTCATCATCCGATTCGATATCTCAATTTTTTGTAACATAATTTTTTTTGATCAATCAATCCTCAATTTCATGATTGACCGAAAAAAAAACAATTTCGATCTTTCGCTCGGGATTTGATTTTCCCCACTTGATTTTTATTTTTATCCTTTCGTTCTTATCAACAGGTTTCGATAGAGCTAATAATATATATAGACAATGCAAGTCCGAACTATTACCATTCGCTCTGCTTGTCTCTCACTCTCAAATATATAAATAAATAAAAAAGTTAATAGTTGATGACTGAATATCCTAGGTTTGATATGTACATTTCGTAAATGTTTTAAAAAGTCTAGAAAGGTTGGAATGAAAAATATCAACATTCCTTAATAAGCATACAGAAACATGATTTGAAGGAAGTATTTTTTGGCTTTTCTTCTCTGTAGAGGAACTTCAAAAATCATCTTGTACTCTCTGTTGATATGTGGATATCATTCATAGATTTTGTGTCCATGATGAATATGTTTGTCGTTTGGAAATTGTAATACTTGCCACCTCTGTTTCGAGGCGGCTTCATCAACATCACCGAACATTATAATTAACATGTTCACGTTCACCTGCACGGTGGATGCATGGAGGTAATTTCATCACCCTCCTCTCTCCAAATTCGCATCTTCCGTCGTTCGAAACACTCTTCGAGAAGTAGCACCGATACGTGTGGGAAAGGAAACGGGATATCTGTATAATATGCAAAACGTACGTAGGCACGAATATGTGTACGACGTAGTTTTTGCGCGAAAAACATGTAGCGAACTAAAAGCCTCAATTCACGCAATATTCATTACTCTCGAAGAAATAAATGAGTACCCACTTCTCGAGAACGAGATCTATATAATTGCCTGAAATATTTTACGAAAGTGTTCATTCTCGGAATACCTATTTGCTCGCGTGATATTCACATGCATTTATAATATTAATTAGTAGTTCTGATTTATTATTGGCTAATCGCAGCAAATTATCGCCTTATTTAGAATCGTTTAAAATTGTGTTCGATTTAGTTAGCAGGGAGATTCGATGTAAATTGCTCTCAGGATTTGTTGAATGATAACGTGGTAACTTTTTACTGTTCATTTGAATTTTTTTTTTTCAAAAGTTGATTAATATTCACAAAGTCACACTTTTTTGTGGCCCAAATTATATTATATATCTTTATTACCAATAATGAAACCTTCAGAGGATATTTGCTTGTCATCAGGATCGAACACCTGAATACTTTTAGCGATGGCACAAAATTAGAGTGAGCTCATGAAATGTGTCTTATGTATGTTTATATTATATGTACAATTCTTCAACTATACAATATAGAAATGAAATCAATATTTAAGGTGGAATGTCACATTATAGATATGAACTCTCCATAGATTCATAGACCCTACCGACTGACAATTGGGATGGATTTAATTCGTTTTGCTGAAGTCTAATCGGTTTCCAACTTGAACATTGAAATATCTACACATATACCACTCGTAATCAACCGTTATTTGAAACTTTTCCTAGAGATCAATTACCCTGACACCAAACTGGTATTTTTGCACTCGACGCGCGTTTCGCTAACAAGGTTACCATCTTCAGGAGAAGAAAATTAATACTAAATCTAGAGCTAGGGTTAGCTGTTTATGTACTTAAAGATTTCCGGTCCGATATGGACTTTGTTACTGCTAATTATTCTAATTAATTTGTGCAAGGACTACCTGGAAAGTTTGTTGGTCCGTCATCTGTTATTATTGACTATTTTGATTACCTTCTCAACAATAAATTGAAGAGCGGGCTGAAAGGGATAGGCCCTCGTCACCATTCATGCTGTTTTTACATTTCGCTATTTCTAGACTCTCACATGCATCGAGTAGTCTTGTGTCATGCACATGCTTGATCAGCTTGAGATTGCTTTCACCAATTTTGTGGTGATTGTCTAGAGCGTGTTAGGGGACACTGGATATTTCTACCCCATTTATTTTTTCAAACTGTTATTTTTACCTGAAAAGAGAGGAGAAAGAATCATCCTTCGTATACTCTGTGTGATTTGAATTGAAAAATGAGTGGGGCTTTCGTTTATTCTCTTGTAATGTTATTATTATTTGTTTTCGGAACTATCTAGCGAACGCATGTACGCATTATATATGAGTTTGAATACATTTATTATATTCGTATATTTTATCTGATTTCTGAAACATTCACCGTCATAAAAATGGTAACAAAGTGGAACCTTCGCATACACAGACACTTGTACTTTTTATCAAGGAAAAATATTTTTTTATCTTCTGATGAAACGAGGCAGAGTAATTTCCCGATAAGGCGGGGAGAAACTCTCAAGAAAAAAATCGGTCATGGGTCGGGCACACAACAGCTTTCGCCAACTTCGTCGCCAAATATTTTCATCATGAAAGAACACTTTAATTTGAGGAACTTTGACTGGGAAAGAAATAGACTTGAATCAACATGATTTCCAACTATTTGAAACGAACTGTGTTCCATGTGCATATTTCAAAGAAAATCAGATACCTAGATGATGGATCGGATTCATCCAAAAACATAATTTTTCTTGATTGAAAGGACATTTTTCTCTTCCAATATATCACATTTTCCTTTGAGAATAGTCTATTTTTCCTATCTCCATTTCGGGTTGGCATTTGATCCAGTCAAATATTCGTTCAAAACTCTTAACATATGTTTTTTTTTGCTTGGATCATCAATTTTGATTTTCTTTCCGTGAAGATGGCGATGTTATACACCATCAGACAGGGATTATGTTCCTATATCAACATTACAGCTTAAATAGTATTCATCATTAAAAAAATTGTGTCACTTAACGGGATTGTTGGAGAAAAGTGGGACCAATTTCGAAAGCGATTGTGTTTGTATTTGAATACACCAGCTACGAGACCAGTTAATTTGAAAAAGGTTCTTTTATTTTAATCCGTATAACGTAAATCAGAAGTTTCCCTCCTCTAGATTTTGTTCAAATGTCAGAATGAGAAGTAGAAATTCCATTTTTTTCTACCATAAAACGATTGAAACACTTTTTTCACACCTATATTTTTTCTGTCGACGATTTTGCGGAGAAAAAGTTTTTGTTTTGAAGTCATTTTCAAAAATGGTTTTGAGTGTTCTCAAAAATAACTCTGATGAATTTGTCTTGTGGACACTCCAGGCCAAAAGTATTGTTACGAATCTCCTAGCGATCTCCTAGCGCCGGTCCTGACGAGAATGTAAACGCAGATGAGGGGTCGCGTCGTCATTTTCCAGGAACTGTTGATTGCCGCCTGGAGAATTCGAGACACGTCATCGGGGCTTCTCTCGAAGATTCTCTGTAGGTACGCAGATATATAAGCACCTGGACATCGCGGCGGAGACAAGTTTTATTCAGAGCTAAGTGGCGAGAGTTATTGAGAGCTAAGTGGAGCAGAGTTTATTCGCGAAGCAGAGTTTGTATTAGAGAGAGTTTATCAGAGTGTTTAGTATAGAGCGTTGAAAAGTTAGCGGAGCATTTTCCAACACTTAACAATTTTTTGTATTAGTCATCGATGACTACATGAAATTAACGCACTGGTACCAATCCATTGATATGGATATACATTGGAACGTTTATATTGAATTTCAAATTTGTCGCCTGTTATTCTTTGGTCTTCGGTGGGTATCACCCTCAATGTTGCCGCAATTTGTTTGAAATCTGTTATTAACCAATCGACAATTGTCATTCAAGTAGTATTGAGAAAAATGTGCAATATGTTCATAAACTACCCAGCCATGCAGAAAGAACAACGCGGCATTCCATGCGATAGGGAGTCCTGTGTCGCTGTGCGGAACTATGACTTTCTATAATGAATAATTATTTGTGAATAGAAGTGACGTGTAAAATGCTTGTAAAAAAGAATTCCATGAAAAGAAACTCCGGAAAGAAAAAAAATATAATTATTCAAATGGTTGGGTTTCAAAAAGATTTTTCATACATGCATTTATCAGAAAACATATAAAAATCACCAAAAAACTTCGACCTGACACTCAAAACTCATGCTCTGTTTTGATCAATTATAAAAACGGTAGTGTCCACAGCACATAACATCAGTTTTCAATTTGTTGAAGTGTTCATTTACTTACTGTTTGGAACTTTCAATTATTTCCGATTTTTTGATCATTTCATTATGGAAAGTAATTTGATTTTGACTCGGATTTTGACGTCTGTCATCAGAATCTTTCCTTGTTGAAACTGAACGCTTCGAACGGTATTCAATCAAATTTTGAAAAATTGATGGAACTGCATTATTTATTGATGTTGTAAATTTCAACAATTGTTTTTGAATCAACAATTAAGTGATGTGGAAATATAATATTTGATAGAGCAGAACAAACGGCTGAATACTGGGATGGAGTCCAGTCTTTAGCTGTTGCACTCGACATTTCCAAAGCGTTTGATCGAGTTTGGCATTTGGGTCTCCTTTCTAACCCGCCATCTTATGGTTTGCCTCCTCAGTTGTGTGCTTTGTTGAAGAGGTTCTTGTCTGATAGGTCTCTGTATGTACATAGTCAATCTGCGAGTCGTAATCAGTTTTACATCCCTGCACATAACAACGACGATGAATTATCATCAGAATAATAGAGTATGAGATGGAAACGTAAAAAACTCAACCTCATCTTACTCAATGAAATTCCTTGAAATTGTATGTGACAACACTTTCACACGATAGCACAGATGACTACTTTTTACTGATTCACACTACCATATTTCACTGAAAAATAAGGCAATTTCACATGCGAATCACTTTCTGATAAAATACACACTAATATTGTCGGTCAGACTCCCTAGTGCGTTTGCCAAATTTCTTGGCTGTGGCTTGAGAACTGAAGTCGGCTTGACTATTATTATCAATCAAAAATATCCCCTAGTATCCTCGATCGTTTTCAATATCTGTAAATTGACAGTTTGTTGAATAAACTGAGGCAAATTAAAACCGAACTATCGCGGTTTTATAAACATTATAATGAAAATAATAATATTATACAGGTAATTGTATGTGTATCTTTTGATAAGTATATTCATATTGACCAATTCAATTCAATTTTTTGAGCAAACTGGTAGTGACCAATGATTTTTCTCCTATTATTATCTCGGAGTAAAGAAATTTTGTAGGATTTGAACACATTCGAACGAGATGCAGGCTTAATTGAAGCACAAAATACTAGGTTTCTCCTCTATATTACGATCAGATATTTCACTAAATACCCATTTTTGTTTTCAAATATGAACCTGTTCAAAAATATTTGAACTGATTCACATCAATTTGCAACATTCTTGGTAGCAAACGAGGAGCATATTTAACACTTATGGAAAAGCATGCCACATGTTTTGAAATTTTGTGGCTTTGCCTGATTGAACGTTTATTTATCGAAATTTTATATTTTTCCTGGTTCTGAGGAACGGCGGACTTTTTAATAGAACGCAAACCGGAAGGCTTATTCGAGCGGCTTTCTTATTATTTCCTAGCTTCCTAGAAGAATCGAAATAGACTTCCATGTCCAATTACTGGAGAAAAACATCAGTTTCGTGAAATTTATATATAGAATTAGTTATGCTGGACTCGTACAAGTCGTACTTTCACTGGGGTACACCGGCGGATCGCCATGCACAACCTGTCTCCTATGTACACTCTTTATTTACTTTCGATACGTTGAGTAATCATTTCGAATCGCTCGAATTTACGCAATCGAAAGCGAAGCAGACAATTTCTGAATACAGTTCAACGAACGACAACGTAATTGAAAAATAATAGTTTCGTTTATTATCTTGCGAGAACCATGGCAGAAATACGATCGTGGCAGTACTTAATTTTCGAGCACCAGGTCTGATATTTGCTAAAAAAGTAGAAGGTCTGCATGATAAACAAAGAATACAAGGGATTACAATGGTGAACGAAAAGAAAACAAGACAATCTAAGTTGTAAAAGCAATTGTCAGAAATATCAACAACGACGTTTCAGAAATTTTCAGTGTCGTACCCAAGGTGGCTATATACTAGTGTTTTCACTCCATATAAAATATTGTCGGCAAATCAGACGACCGATCTGGCCTACTTAATCAAGAATTGATGACGTAGACTGTAGTAATAACTCAAAAAATTCGCCAGGTATCGTCACTCTACCTCCATAAAGTTAGCAAGGCCACTTGCAGTAAAATCGTAACATTTTTTTTAATGTCGTATAATTGTCGGGAATTTGTTGTGGAAAGAAAATAATTGTTGCGCTTATACTTTTTTTTCTAAGGCGTGGCTTTGCTAACTTAATATTAAGTTAGCACAGCCACCTTGCTGAAATTCCTAATGAAACTCAAATCTCGAAACTATTATCGTAGATAATTGTCGAGTAATTGTCGTAGTTCATTCCATATGAAAAACCACCAAAAAAGTTTCTTATTTCCTGGATATCACGCCCTTGTCATGTTTTACCCCGCATATTTCCTACGTTTTCTACCATGTGGCAACACCGCTAGGATTTTCACCGTTTTCTTCAACATTCTTTCATGAAATCGCGAAGGGAACCGGACTATGCAATTGTCGAAAAGTCAGTATCAATATGTCATCACTATTTTCGTTGAAAAAGCGCCTGAGGAGAGAAGAAATTGTAACTATTGATTTTATCACGAATTCCTTTCGAAAAACAATTTTTTCCAATTCCCAAAGTATTGATCAAATGTCGTATGATATTTGACAGTCATTAATGAAAAAAAAATCAATTGTCGCGCATATAGTTTTTTTTCTAAGGGGTGGCTTTGCTAACTTAATATTTAGTTAGCACAGCCACCTTGCTAAAATTCTCAATAAAACTCAAATCTCGAAACTATTAATGTAGACAATTGTCGAGTATTTGTCGTAGTTCATTCTATGTGAAAAACCACCAAAAAAGTTATTTATTTTCTGGAAATCACGCCTTTGTCATGTTTTACCTTGCATATTTACTACATTTCATATCATGTGGCAACACTGCTGGGATTCTCACTGTTTTTTCAACATTCTTTCATAAAATCGCAAAAGGAACCGGAACTATGCAATTATCGAAAAGGCAGTATCGATATGTCATCAGTATGAAAAAGCGCCTGAGGAGAGAACAAATTGTAACTATGGATTTTTTTACGAATTCCTTTCGAAAAACAATTTTTTCCAATTCCCAAAGTATTGATAAAATGTCGTATGATATTCGACAATTGTTCATGAAAAAAAAATCAATTGTCGCGCATATTCTCGACAATTATACGACATTTAAAAAAAAGTGGCCATGCTAACTTTATGTCACAGTCGTCACTCTCGCAGTTGAGATGACAGTCATGCAAATTCTGGTCTATGTGCTGAAAAAAATTAGTTGATTGTTGATATTTGCATTTGAGCAATATAATATTGTGATCCCAATTCAAAAGCTCGGTTTAGACATCGTCCATTGGTTTAGAACTAGTATCACAATTCAGCCGAATATTATTCACGTTAATGCGTGTGAGCGAGAAGGAGTGAAAATTGTGATCAAATTTTATGGATATGTGAAGTAAGAAAATGCCATTTTTTCTGGCGAGTGAAATCGTTATTATTTTTTATTATCTTCTGAGTTGAACTGAAAATATCAAAAACACATATCACTGCATTTATAGAATATTCAGAACGCGTGCACACTCTAGAATGTTGTTGCCAGCAAATTTCTCTTGTGTTTTTTTATGATAACTACTAATTTTTCAAATGGTTATTGAATATACTAGAACGTGAGTTTATTCTTGGAGGTAGGTCATTGAAGATGTCATTGTTTTAATCAGCCTCAGAATAATCTCGCGTTCTATTCTCTGTTCTGACCAAAAGTGATCTGTATTGGCAACAACGTGTTCTATGGATCGAGTGATCTCGAAAATTTTAAGGAATTTCAACCACAAGCGCACCCTTAAGGCTTAATTCTGAACAACTACACCCTGTCTACAGGTTTGTCTGAAACAATATCGCAACACTTAAAGCACCAGTATATGACCATCTTAATCGTACCTATTGTAATCGCACAGATATCTTGATCTCCGTTCCCAATCTTTTGATGCAGTCACCAAATCTCGACAGCATCGAGTCATCGTTTGCCCGAATCGTTTGTTTACATGAGTCAGCTCATTCAGAGTAAACGGGGCAATCTGAATAATGCCCACACGATCGATAATTTTTCCGAAGGCCACTTCCATGAGATTTCTGTCGGTAGTGTAGAGGTTAGCACATTCGCCTTTCAAGCGGAAGACCGGAGTTCGATTCCCCGCCGGGTCACCGTGCTGGGTAATCGCACGTTAAAAGGTAAGGCCTCGTTGATCCATTGCTCGCACAAGTTTCGACTTCCGAGGGTTGACGTTCGTCAGCTGGTTAACGGAAACGAACAATTTTGGAACAATTGTTTGGTTGAGGGCCCGTTTATCAATGCATTTAATGCTTGCATCGATAAAACGGACCCTGAATAGTCCAAAGATTTGAATTTATCACCCTTGGAGGAAACATAGCATGTGTAAGGCTGAATTCAGACAGATCCGAAATTCGATCGTACGACGATCCTATAGCTTTCTGATTGGTCTGTATTCAAATTTAGACCAATCAGAAAGCTATCGGGTCGTCCTACGATCGGATTTCGGATCTGTCTGAATCCAGCCTAATTCGAAGAAAAACTTTTGCCGCAAATTGCTGGGAAATTTTAACATTCCTGTCGAAATTTCTCAAAGAAAGTCGAGATTACCCTACTGTTGTTGGTGTTCTACCACAGAATATATAACCTCTAAGCGAATTCCTTCCTCAATGTAGCAGATCAAGAGAGGTTGAGAAGGGTAGAGTAATTCAAGTATAGAATTATCATTCTGTCCTTCACAATATCACTTTGATGTGCATATCCTTTCCTTCTCTATTTTATTCCGCATCGCGTTATATAGAAAACATGAAGGCCAGACCATTAGTTGGAATGTATATGGTAACTATATTACGAATGTCAAAGCTCCATTTATTTGTGAATAAAATTATTCGCGATTTTTTCAAAACTTATTAATAGATTTGCGTAAAAATAGTATGTTTACCTTGCAGGCAAAGCCACATTCCTGGACTTTGTGTTGCTAATTCACCGCTTGCTCCTCGAATTAGCAATCTTCACAGTCGTCCAGGAATGTAAGGCTTTTCCTACCTGATAAACAATATACTATTGGATCGCTTGGTTAGTTCACTACACTGGGTCATCCTCCAATCTCTACGCTAGCAACACCTAGCATAATTTGTTCTTATAGAATTAATTTTTCATTCCTCAGTTTTTTTTCTCATCGATGTATGATGAGAATTCTTTCATTATTTGGTTTTGGGACAAATTCGTACATGGCGCCATTCAGTTGTAATTTAGAGAAATAGGGCATTTGGAAAGAAAGTAAACTTCATTGAGGCCAATATTATCAGCAATGAAACCATTGCAACTCACTTCTTGTTTTTCTGGTACTGGACCCGAGTAGAAAATTTCAAACTGAAACCTTTCGATAGAATATTGAATTTTCTTGAAAATCACGATTTTTAGAACTCCAACTTCGAAGTATATGTACATGTATTCCTATGAAGGAATGCTTAATTTACTACGCGTTTTTCTGTCCAGTAAAAAAAATTAGTTTATAAGCTGTAATATTTCCCAGTAAATATTTATTTGTGAAACAGTAAAAAGAAACTATGGTATATCCAGCATTTTTTTATTGGAAAGTATGTATACGTCAAGGATGAAGTTCAAAATATACTACTATGAATTAAAAAGTTTTTTTTCTTGTTTTTCACTTCAAGTTATTCGAAAATGGTTTCATAGATGACGTCATAGTATCGTCTAACAGGAAAAGAGTTAAAATTGTTTTATTTCTTGAAAATATCGATTTAAATAAACAATTCTCTGAATTATCTGAATATCAAATTTCCAACCCTTCACACTTCTTCGTTGTCACCAGGTATAGGCATGGTGAAATCAACTGACCGTGTTGTCAGTTTCGTACCGCTTTTATGAATAGAATATGCGCGTATGCTCTGTGAATGAAACGCACAGACAGACGTGGATATCGTAATTTGTTTCATATCATTCGGAGATAATTCAAATGACAGCAATCAACGTTATCATAAAACGGCTCATTCATTTGTCAAGAGGTGGACAAACTGAGTAGAAAATATTCCGAACGAAATCGAAACAAGAAAAAACGTTGACATTTAATTTGTACGTCATTTTATTTTTCACGAAGAGTAGAGCCTTATCGACGTTTTCAATTGTTTGTTGGGCAAGAACCGCTTTGCAGTTCACAACTTTTAACGCTTGCAATCCGTTGCCGGTGATTATCTCTTTGAACTTGTATAGCAACATCTGACCGAGGTGTACAAGGGTGCAACATGAAAATTGATGCAATTTCTTCAATGAATACTAGTTGTGAAATGACCCTAACGCTATAAAGCTACATAACACGTCCATTGAAATTATCCTGCATGGTCCCGCCGTCCGCATCTGTACATGGTAGTATACACCCCGTATACCTATCAGTGCACACTTTTTTAAAGAAAGATTCACGACTGTTTTTTGCTAGGCTCGTACTCATGCTGGTCGATTACATCTCAGTACATTTTGTGCACCTATCAGTGCGAGACGTATAATATATCAACGTGAAATTTAAACAATGCCACGCCAGCGCACATATAGTGACTCTAGTGCATCGGAAAAGGGACCGAAGCGAACGACCAAGAAGAAGGACAAGGAATATCGGAAACTCACAAAGAAGTTGGCAAAAATAAGACGGCAACTGGACTCCTACTCGGATTCTGACGACTTGTCAAGTGAGTACATTTCCTCTGGTGATATGGACAAGCCGCGTATTAGCAAATACGTGTGTGCTACCCATGAACATTTGACAAACAAAAGATTGGCGACATGAGTAAGCCACGTATTAGCAGATACGTTGTGCTACCAATGAACTTTTGCCGAACAAAGTATTGGCTACATGAGTAAGCCACGTATTAGCAGATACGTGTGTGCTTTCATGGAATTGCCACAAACATTATTTGCAGATAATGTACACGCAATTGAGTCGAACACGACTGTACAATTCGCTTTCGCAATTCATATTGTAACATTAGAAAGTGTTACGATTTATATTGCCTCTTTTCAGGTTCAGCCTCTGAGGCACAATCGGAGGCACGATCTGCGGCTGGCCAACAGATGGCGGAGGACACAGCCACTCCAGAAACGAATGATATTGACCCCGATGTACTTGCTGCGCTAGGTGACAAACCGCACGAACAGCTAACACTGGGACGGGACGTACATGACGAAGTGGCAAACAGATGGAATACTTTCATCAAGAAGGGCATAGGAAAGGAGGACAGGGACAATATCAAACAAAAATACCCTCCTCCTAGCAATTGCGCTATGTTACAAGCGCCACTACTGAATGACGAAGTAGCCACCGTCCTCTCAGTCCCATTGACCAAACAGGATAGGTTTCTGCACGATCTTCAGACTTCATTAGCCGCAGCAGTGACCGCCATCAGTGGACCTATGACGGCCATAATCAATAATACGGAGGTAATTGATTTAAAAAAAGACATATTACCTTGTTTGGCAGACACATCCAAAATGATCTGCGACGCAATTCATGCCCTCTCATTGCGACGACGATACTTGATCACACCTTCTCTAAGCAGCGAACATAAGAAACTTGTCGAAACTAGTCAAATAGACAAATTCTTGTTCGGAGGGAATCTACAAGAAACTCTGAAGACCGCACAGGCGGTAAAACGTGCTGGGGAAGAACTGAAAGGACATGCAGCGAAGCGGCCACGACTGCAAAAACCCCCAGTTGAGCAAGTAACACCCTCAACTTCACAGCCTCGTTTAAACTACCACCGCCAGTACCACCGAAACCGGTTCAAAACCAGGCAGGACTCTCGTCAGAAAAGGGGAGGGGGGCGGCCGAGCAACCCTCACAAGTACAACACGACCAAATATCGCCAACGATACTGACGGTACGTAAACACTTTGCAGGTTCCCTAACCAAGTACCGGAAAAACTGGCACAACTGTTTCAGTGACAAAACCGTACTTGACTGGATTGATGGATATGCCATACCATTCCAACGGGAGCCATATCAAACTGAATTTGTCACAAGCAAAATTCAAATTTCAGAGTTACCTTATTATAAACAGGCTATCGATGATCTCCTGAATATCGGTGCAATTGAACAGTGTGAACACAGCAAAGGTGAATTTATCTCCCCGTACTTCTTACGGAAAAAACCCACTGGTCAGTTCAGATTCATACTGAATCTAAAACAGCTCAATTCTTTCATAACAGCACCTCATTTCAAATTGGAAGATCATCGAACAGCCCAAAAACTTATCTGCAAAAACGATCTCTTAGCAACATTAGACCTTAAGGATGCATATTTTCTTATACCCATCAAGAAAAGTCATAGAAAATATTTGAAATTCATTTTCCAAGAAAAACTCTTTCATTTCACTTGTGTTCCATTTGGATTATGTATTGCACCATATCTGTTCACAAAACTGTTTAAACCAGTGATAAAAAAATTACGCAAAAATGGCCTTAGGTCAGTAGTATATTTAGATGACTGGTTGATTATCGGGAAAACCCTCTCTGAATGCAAAAAGAATGTGTCACAAGTTGTCGAACTCTTACAACATCTCGGATTCATTATAAATTCAGATAAAAGTGTGTTGACACCTACTAAAAACGTAAAATTTTTAGGATTTGAGTTTAACAGTCAGAAACTATCGATAACACTTCCTAAAGACAAGAAAGCGAATATACTTACACTCATTGCATACTTCAAAGATAAAAAACAGTGCAAAATCAGAAAATTTGCTGAATTTGTTGGCAAATTAGTGGCAGCATGCCCTGCAGTAAAGTATGGACGATGCTATTTGAAACAGTTTGAAAAAGAAAAACACCTGGCTCTCAAACAACACAATTATAACTACAATTGTTATATGACTCTACCAAAATATTTGAAAAGTGACTTCTCTTGGTGGGAATCGAACATTCCAACCGCAGAAAATTCTTTCGCGAACACCCATTTTATAAGGGAAATATTTTCTGACGCTTCATTGACAGGGTGGGGTTCATATTGTGATCATAATCGGACACATGAATTTTGGGAAGAAAACGAGAAATCTCATCATATTAATTATTTGGAACTGAAAGCCGCTTTCTATGGTCTTAAATGTTTTGCAAATGAATTAAATAACTGCGACATCCTATTGCGGATTGACAATATCACAGCAATATCATGTCTAAATCGCAGGGGAAGCGTTCGGTTCGAAAAACTGAATGCTATCACACGGAAAATTTGGCAGTGGTGCGAATTAAGGCAAATTACTATATTCGCATCATATATTAAATCATGTGACAACACGGAAGCTGATCATGAATCGAGAATGAAATCAATAGAAACAGAATATGAGTTGAATCATGATGCCTACAAGCGAATCATTAAAAAATTTGGCACCCCAGAAATTGATCTATTTGCAAGTAGAATAAACACCAAATGTAAAAAATATATATCATGGAGACCAGACCCATACTCTGTTGCCATCGATGCATTCACTCTCGATTGGAAAAACTTGAAATTTTACGCGTTCCCACCTTTCTCGATGATTACCAAAGTTATACGAAAATTAATCGACAACCATGCACATGGTATCCTTGTAGTGCCATTGTGGGAATCTCAACCATGGTTCCCTCTTTTTAAGGCCTTACTAAAAGAGGAACCTTTGATATTCACTCCACACGAGCATTTACTTTCGTCTCCTTTCAGGCTTGCACACCCAATGTGGAGAAAACTTTCCCTGGTGGCCGGGAAGTTATAACGCAGGCTTTTCTTCAAAAAAATATCTCGGAAACCGCTATTAAGTATATTCTCGCATCGATATCCACTAGTACCATAAAACAGTATACTTCTTGTTACAAAAAGTGGTGGAAATATTGCCAACAGTCACAACAAAGTGTGTATGAGGCTGAGTTGAAGCAAATTATCGAATTTCTAACTTCCGAATTCGAATCTGGAGCATCATATTCACAAATAAATTCTCATAGATCGGCCCTTGCACTAATAATTGACATGAATTCAAGCGATAAAGAAATAATAAAAAGATTTTTAAAAGGTGTCTTCAACACTAAACCTGCTTACCCCAAATATGATACTATTTGGGAACCTAAACAAGTATTAGACTATCTCGAAAAATTATATCCTCATAACTCACTCAGTTTCGAACAATTAACCAACAAATTAGTGACACTGTTGGCACTCATTTCGGCACATCGAGTGCAAACACTTACAAAAGTTTTCATAGAAAATATCGTGAAATTTGATGATAGATTGGAAATTCGAATTACTGATCGCATAAAAACATCAGCTCCAAACCGCACTCAACCTAACTTGGTATTACCCTACTTTCGTGAGAATCCAAGGTTATGCGCAGTATCACTTGTGGAATTCTATATAGAATATACCAAAGAGTTACGATCCTCCAATTCGAAAACACTTCTATTAACAGTTAGAAAACCTCACAGAGCAGCATCAGCACAAACGGTGAGCAGATGGATAAAGAATACCTTAGAAAAAAGTGGCATCGATACGAGAATATTCTCAGCTCACAGTACACGACACGCAGCAACCTCGGCAGCAAAAAGGTCCGGAGTGACAGTGGACATCATCCACAGAACTGCCGGTTGGACGGAAAAATCCGGGGCGTTCGCTAAATTTTACAACAAACCGTTAGCCAACGACCCCAATGCATTCGCTAGAAGTTTTTTGAAATAAAACAATAAGTACCCAAAATATATCATCCTGAAAATTGATCAATTCTAGGTCATATAAAAAGTGTTCATGATATTATTTTACTATTTTGTAGGCACAACACCTACAATCATAATTGCATATCATTAATATTAGGTTTTGTGAAGGGATTGTTTAGCATCTGCTGAAATCTGTTGTTAGGACTATGTCATTGTGGGAAAAAAACTAATTAAAAAAAAAAAAAAAAAAAACATTTTGTCATGTTTCCTTTCCTCTTCATTTTACATCAGAATTAGATCTGAACTCTTTAAACATCTACCATGTACAGATGCGGACGGCGGGACCATGCAGGATAATTGTAAGATTAATCGACTTACCAAGGAAGATCAATCTAAATTATCCTCATGGTCCCGCCGTCCGCATCTAAAACCCACCGCGAATCGATACAATACTCTGAATCTGAATTTATGAGAACCCTTCCCACATCCGGATCTAATTCTGAGAACCAAAATGTACTGAGATGTAATCGACCAGCATGAGTACGAGCCTAGCAAAAAACAGTCGTGAATCTTTCTTTAAAAAAGTGTGCACTGATAGGTATACGGGGTGTATACTACCATGTACAGATGCGGACGGCGGGACCATGAGGATAATTTAGATTGATCTTCCTTGGTAAGTCGATTAATCTTACAATTAACCTGTGGATTGTATCCACTTTGATCTCGGGAGTACTTACTATTAAAAATACTCGGTTCTATTTTTCGAGTTATCTCTGTGATTCATCCTGTGTATTTTATCATATTTCTGCTTTTACAAGAATAATTTTGGTTTCGATTGCATAAGGAAAAGTCGAAGTTACCATTAGAAATACATCAACAGTGTTATTGCTATAGTAAAACGAAGACACTGTATTCATCCAATTCACCTCCTATCATTGATAATGAAATGCATATCGATAATTGATTGAAATAAGATCAGTTAAATTCATTGTCAATTTCTCACTTTTTCAGTTCGTGCCTTGATATTATTTATAATTCTCATAGTCACAAAGTCTCATAGAAATTCCTATTCGTTAACACTGTCCCATTCACTTTTGTTTAGTCTATATAGCAAATTACTATTTAATAGCTTTCAAATGACACCGTTTAAATATGAGGAAAATTATTACCGTAATTTATACACGCATCGTCAAGGTCTGACCTTGTTGTGTACTTTTCATCTAAACATTGTTATCTAATTTTATATCACTTTTCATAAAACAAACAAAACAGTATGACGAAAATTGGGGCCAAATATGGATTGTGGGATCTAATAAATTTGTAACTCGTTCCATTACCAAATATGTTTTTTTTTACTTTCTGCTCGAGGTGAAATGAAATAACTCACGAATTCTAGATCAAATGTGTTGACGACATTGTTATACTCTCGGCTTTTCATTGTCTCAAAAAGCACCGCCTCAGACATCTATGAAATGTCGTTATTTTTATCTGAACGTTCATATTGTTTTTTTTTTCTAGAAAAAATCAGAATATGATAGGGCTCAGAAATCCAAAGTCAATATTCCGTATTCATCATTCGCTTATAAAATTTCACAACTATTTTGGAAACGTTTCTGCAATACCTTTTCTCAAACATAAACATTAAATTATTACGAATGCTCTTTTATTCATTCCATTGAATACGGCTAGAAAATATACCTGGCCATCAATGATTATCAGGAACTTCGGGATTTTTGTGGGGATAATGGAGTTTGAAGAAATATTTTTTTGCAATTTCTCTTTTCAAGAAATAGAAGTTACAACTTCAATGAAAGAAGTAAAATAAAAAAAAATCACAAACACTCTCTGTTGATAGGTACGTGTATGTATATACTTCAAATGTAATTTTTTTCATTTTACTTTCATAGAAGTTGTAATTCCATTTTTTTGATTTGGCGAAGGAAGCAAGGAAATAATCTCTCAAACTAATTATCTTTCAATTACTGTTCGATACCTCAGTGTTCTCACACTTGGCACTACTGGAGTGCGATATTGTTAGACCGAGTGGCATTTACAGATTTTTTTTGACCAATTTACAATTTGCCTTTGAAAGGAACAGGAAATACTTGAAGCTAAAATAAATCGTAAGCTGCAAAAAAATTTACTCGCTGCGTGTTACTTTATATTTAACTCAGAATTTTCGTTGGTTGGAAAAAACATACGGACGAGTTTTGAGTCACCCTGTATCAGTCGAAACAACATGATACCTTGATGATTTTTGTACTTTGAGTGATGTCTCTCATGTGTAACAAATGCAAGGCAGCATGTGAGAAGGTTTTCATCAAAATTAGCGTTGAACTTCAAGAACTCAAATTTTGGGTTTAACATGCATAAAACCCCAATCCTTCCTCAATAATAACAAGACTCATTCAGTTTTCAAGGATAAAATTTGAAGAAGAGGATCTGTCACACTTTTACTCATTTTATTGTTCAAAATGTCAAAATTTCGGTGAGTAGTCTAAGCATTGCCCATATGTACCCATGTCAAAGTATACATCAACATGGCCAAAATTTGTATAGAGCTGAAAATTGGTATAGACGTCATATAAACCATTACAAATGAAATATCAAAAATCCCTCTCGATTCTCCTTATACAAAAAAATTATCCAAGGTCAAATGTCAAAAATTCAGATTTCTCTGAAACCGTAAGTGTAATCGTGAAATAGTTCGGTCAAAACTTGTTCTCTATACTTTATTTTTTAAGAATCACCAATCGTGAGATATCGCAATATTTCAAAAATTTGTTGTCTATTTTGACTGGTTCATTAGATTATACAGAAATGATCCCATCTTTTATTGAACTTAATCTCGACAATATTCCGTTCTTGTTCATTTTATGAAATTATTTCGAATCATTGTGAATAAAATAGTATTCAAACCTCGGAAAAAGATGAAATTTCTCTCCCGAGAAATTGGTTACCTCTCCTTCAACCTCGGTATATTTTCCTCTCGAGAGAAATGATTCAGTTTCACGTAGTGTTTTTTTCGAAAGTTAGACTTTGAAAAATGATCCAGAGAAATTCGTTATTGCCTCCCGGGTTAGTTGTTTTTCGTCCCTTCCACAATTGGGATTTCAAGATGATTTTATTATCCAATGAAGAATATGAGAACCAAATTTTATTTTAATTTCAAAGTGTATCATGCATTTTATTGTAGAAATGAAGACTTATTGAAAGACTTTTGGTCCGTTTGGGCGGACATTGGTAGTGAAAATTACAAAATTATTTGGAGGGTTTGTATAGTACAAATTTTGATACGCCCTAAATTCTACTGATAGATAGTAGGTATATGTTTGGCAGAAAAATAAAGCACTTTAATTTTGGTAAAGTTTCAACTAGATACTTGAAAAAATAATAAAAAAAAATCTTAAAATTATTTTAAGTTTATTAGGTACTCATAATAATATAACAATTATTCTCTCACAATATAATTGCCTCTATTGGCGGGTACTTTACGTCCTGATTAACGGTCCGTAAAAAAAATCGGTGCTTAGGCTGTGTTTTCACTTTAGCAAATGACAGGATATGATGTCCATTCTCAGCACCGATTATTTCAACGGACTCTTAATCAGGTCGTTAAGTACCCACCCTGAATAATAAAAAAATCACATTTCATAGTTTCATGTTTCCAACTCAATAACCAGTACAACAATTCCTTATTCAAACATGGCGATTTATAATACAACAATTTTATTCCGAAGAAATGCCTTGAATGTTTCATTGTAAAATGAAACGGTACACGCTAAAACTGTTTTGTAACGAAGAATATTTAGGCACTATCCAACTATTTTAGACAAATAATAATCATATTGAGAATTAGTACATAAAATCTGTGAATTACTTGCAAGAATTTTTGATTCATTTTCTTACACGCTCTTTTTTGATATTGCCAACTGTGTCTGTCACATTTGTCACCCATCAAAATGAAATATTTCAATACAAAAGTGAGGTTACATTCACTTTAGTTTTATAACGCAGACTTTGAAACGAATTTATTCTGTCATAAACTGTTTTATCCTATGAAGCATTTATGAAGGGGAGAGGTTTGTAGTATTCAAAGTTCACGTTTAAAAGTGTTTTATAATGCAACGCAATTGAATGGTATGAAATATTCATTATACAACATTATACAGCTCTGATGAGACAATCTTAAGTACCTATTTCATAATGTTGTAGCTATTAGTTATATAGTATCTTATAAAATCCTTATACAAGGTGTACAAGTCTTATAAAATGATAGTTTTGATATTGTATAAAATTGCTTATAAAGTATTGTTACGATATATCCTTGGGGTTCGTTGATTAAAACTCCAAACCACACTAAACTACTTTCATTACAACACTTTTTCACAACACAATACTGTTACGTCCTAGCGCCGGCCCTGACCATATCGTAAACGCAAGTCGAAGGATAGCGTCGTAGGGGCTTCTCGCGAAGATTCTTCACAGGCGTACGCAGGGGTATAATTACGGGAGAGAGACTTCGACGCGGACAGAGTTTTTATTTGGAGAGAATTTGTATTCAGAGCTAAGTGGAGCGAGTTTAGTAGAGCTAAGTGGAGAGAGTTTTGTTATCGCTAAGTGCGAAGGTGTAGAAATTTTAGTACAGAGAGTTTAAGTACCGAGCATTGGGAAGTTATCGGAGCGATTTAAGTGATTGTGTTGTATTGTATTGTGATAGTGAGTTATAATAAAAGTAGTTTAGTGTTGTTTGGAGTTTTAATCGACGAACCCAAGAATATATCGTAACAGTGGTGACAGAAGTAAGATTTTCCAAGGAGTATTCGTAACAATACAATACAGTCACTTAAACTGCTTCTATCCAACGCTCTGTACTAAACATTCTGATAAACTCTCTGTAATAGAAACTCTCTCCTTCGACTTCCGCACTTAGCAATAACAATAAAGCTCTCTCCACTCAGTAATAACAAAGCTCTCTCCACTTAGCTCTGAATAACTCTGCTGGATAACTGTTAGATAACTGTCCGCGATGAAGCGTCTCCTTTTATACTTGCGTACGCCTATGGAGAATCTTCGAGAGAGGCCTCGATGATGTTTATCGAATTCTCCACGCGAATTACAAGTTTCTGGAAAAAATGACGTTCGCTGTTCGTCCTCTCATATTATTCTGCGTTTATGACCGACAGAGCCGGCGCTAGGACATTTCGTAACAGTATCATATCATTTTGAAAGAAATGACCTCGTATAATGCGTTATAGCATATATTGTAGAAGTCACTATGATTCACATCGATTTAAAAAAACAAACAAAATAATCGCAACAAAAGGCTTAATAAAAACAAAATACCTTGAAATAACGCTATTCGTTTGTTATACAATAATTCAGTCCTTTAGAATTACATTTTGCTTGTTGTGGCGGAGGGGGGGGAATCTTGTTACATTTGATTTTGAGTAGTTGTATTGATGATTGATTGATGTTTTCGACGCTGAAGTACTTTTCTGTTGTTGCAGCCCGACACGGTGCCCCAAGGCTCCGTCGACATGTGCAAGGTGCTCGAGGTGACGGGCGCGGAACAGGTGACCGGCCACCCCCACTCTCTAGCGCTCACTGGCCCCGACCGCGTGACCTTCGTGAAGGCGGCGAGCCGCGAAGACGCGCGCTGGTGGCTCGAGCTGCTGGCCGTCTTCCCGCGCCGCCACAAGCGCAACGCCACCTTCCCGGGCGGCCGCGCCTCCCCCAGCCTGCCGAAGCTGGGGCGGAGCGCGTCGCCGCAGCCGCCGCGGCCGCGCCATCTGTCGGTGACGGGGCCGAGTCCGCGCGCCAACTTCGAAACGCCGCCGCTCAAGGAGAGAGAGTCGCCGCCCAAGGAGCAGGAGCGGGCGGCTGCGGCGCCGGTGTGGGCGTCGTCGCCGCCGCCGACCAGGTCCAACAGTTTGCCGATCGAGACGCCGACGTCGAATTATTCGAGGCCAGGTGAGTAGTTTTCCGAGTTTCACTGAATAATGGCACATTAGGCCAGTATGACCCTGGTGATATTGATATTTCGCGAAAGACACGGCTGGTGTCTGAATTCATAACGGTTTTTGGGTATGTCAGACGTGGTCTGCAAGTGTTTGGACCTGACGTATTGTCCAAGACTGGGGAAGACATTGTCAAAGACTCTGCGGCAATGGATCATGCCGCATCATGCTCAGGGTCGATTAAGGACACTTCATCCATTGCCGCATCGCCTTTAACAATGTGTACCGCAGTTTTGGACGAATCGTCATGTCCAAACAGCTGCAGATAATGGCTAACAAACTTGAAAACTGCTGTCGATTCGGGAAGAGTATGAGACTCAAACTATCCTTTCGAACTGATTTGAGAGTCGAGCACCCGACAACTCAATTTCGAAAATATGGCGAAGGCTCAGGTTCAATCACTTATTTTTGATAATAATGATAATCTCTCATTTCCACAGGAACAATTGAAAATTGTATAGAAAATGTCAATAAGAACAATATTGAAAAGATACACTGACATTTCTCCCGAAAGTTTTCTGACAATATATAATGACACGTACCTAACACAACTATATTCTTTCTTTTTTTTTGAAACTGCCATTGATTGTGCCTTTACATATTCCCAAGGACTTTCGAAAATTTTGATTACTATGCTCTTTGGTACACGTTTAATCTCCCTATAAATTTCATGGTAAATTCGATAAGAACATTTCATACGAGAACGACCTATCTGAAAATGGAATTTTGAAAGTTTCTTAAATGTGATCTAAATCAAGATCATTTTTATAGTTCAGTTGAATGCAACAACAAAAATCAAATTACCCTATATTCCAAGATTTGAAACATTCAGTGTGTTGAAGCGAATTTTTAATGCAGTTTTGTGTATAAATCTTTTCCTGAAATCATCTACTTTCAAAGATATTTCCTCATGAAACTTAATTAACAAAGTTGACAGATGATTGGTGTGACGTTTCGAGGCAGGAAAATTTTCTTCTTATAATTTTGCTGCTGGCTATATGCGTTTTCTGTAGCTCTTGTATTCAAAATGTATTCGTCTGTGATTCAAATACAATAATTCTTGCGTTCAAACGATGACGTAATATCCGATTTAAAACTTATTCCAGACGATCTAACACTAAAACGACATCAGTTTCGAATCGTATTCATTCATTTTCTGAGGTTATGTGTGTTTTGCTCTCGTTTTTCTTGGAGGAATGTGTGTGTTTCCGTTCATTCGAAACGATTGTTCAATTTGAAGTGGTGTTATCACAAGTTCAATGAATTGATCGAAATTGGTCATCTCATATTTCCCATTTGACGTTTCATTTGAAAATTCATTCGACACAAACTGATTCAACTGTTGCGTTCTGGCGACTACTGGCGAGTCTTCTTGAACATGATAGACATTGACTGATTGACCTTTGAAAATCATCTCTCGTACAATTCGTTTTGACCTTTATTCAGCACCAATCTCAAATTGATATTTAGAAACTTCAGAGGAAGAGATGCCTATTTCCCTTGTTAATTTCACAGTTTGAGTTATATATTTCATTACTTCTCCGTGATCATTTCATTATTCGTAAGTCTGATAAGTTGTCTGTAACAGATTTCGTGCCCGCGGGGGGCAATCAAAATTTCACTTCAGTAATATAAGTATTGTAACGTTTTGCCTGCGAAGAGAAGGATTCTCCTCAAGATTTCAAAGTTGTTGGAGAAATGCGCGAAAAGTGCAAGGGCTTTTAGTTTGGTGTTTGGGCAGCAGGGTTTTGTTGAAGGTTTCAGTTCCTCACCGAAGATTTCATTTGAACCTATAAATGTACATATTGTATCACTGAAGTACAAGTTGCGAATTTATTGTTACCAACTTGAGGACTTAAACTGTATTCTAACAATTACCGATGATGCGGCAATCCGACAATTTCCTGGTAAATGTTTTTCTGTTACAAATTTTTTTAAAACCAATCCCTACCTGATAAGTTCAATTACGAGTTTTTGGGTCAAAAATCTCAGCCTAATGTGCCAACCTTCCAATGTTCTGATGTGAGTGATCGAAATCTATAACGCATGCAACAGGATGTGAGATATCAACATCAGACAGTATTGTGCGCTTTACCCTGTATATTTATAGGTACAGCTGTGCCAGTTTATCCGATTGAGGTATCTTCGATAAATATAGTAGAAAGACCTTCACATTTGACTGAATTGTTCGCGCCTTCTGTAAAACGCATTTGTAATTGAGATTTATGCAACCAACACGAGTATTATCAATGAGCCCATTCATGTGAACAAACACACTAATCACATGAAAATCAAATAATGACACTGTACCGTTTTTGTTCACGAATATTAGTGAAAGTTGTGAATTCATTTCACAGAATTCAGATATACCCTGAGAGATAGTTCATGAATTAAGTATACGATACATGGAAGATTTATACTTGTGAAAAATCCATTGCTGTACAGCTTATACAATCAATCTTGGCACATAACTAATAACGTAAATGCCCAGCAATATCTGTGAAGTATACTAAGATCAAAAAAACTCCCAGGTGACACCCATGGCTTGACTTCGACAATTGCGGAACGAGCCAAACGTTACACCCATAATCAATCCCTTAAGAGATGGGATGAAACCAAAGGATGCAGTTTTGCCAGGATCACCCTGGGCGACCCTGGGAAGCTGGATCCTAATAAATATTTAGCGATGACCAGGAAGAACCTACGTTTAACAGTGGGATTTCTGACTGGACACTGTCAACTAAGGAAACACCTCCATATTATGGGGCTAGTGGACACAGCTCTATGCAGGATGTGTGAACAGGAAGATGAAACTGTCAGGCATGTCTTATGTGAATGTCTGGAGCTATCGTCGATAAGAGAGTGTGTGTTCGGTGGGTCTTGGCCTACACCTGCCGATATCAAGGAGATGTCCCTTGGTGACCTGTCCTCCTTCCTGGATAAGACAGGTTGGACAATGTCCTAGGAGGGCGACTCCTTGGGAGGATGTTCCAATGGGCCATATTGTGGCCTAAGTGCTGTGGGTCTATACTCACCCTCCCTACTCTACAGACAGAACTCCCGTTTTATATATGTTCACTGTGTTGAAATTCATTCCTAGAAGGCGTTTTTTTCTTTCTTCATGGTCTAACATTACCAGTGTGCAACTGGAAAAATGTCTGAGTGTGCCAAGATGGATTGGATAAGCTGTAGTAGAGTACTGAATCAACATTCTGACATGTCAGACCGGGTCAGCAGACTGGGTGATTGAAGCTGTGACGGGCGTTCAAAGATGTCAAATTTACCTTTTTTCCATTTACAATTATTACCTTTCAGTCCTACATCAAGTTTTTTCAGAAGAAAGTTTGTTATTTTCGTTGTCGAATCGCCTCTTTCGAACGGATAGCAAACGTGGTATTTCCAGTAGTTAATTTTTTGAAATGTTATCGAAGTTGTGTTCAACTACAGAAACACTAAACTACTTTCATTACAACTCTTTATCACAATACGATACAATCACTTAAATTGCTCAGTTAAACTATCCCACGCTCTGTACTGAAACTCTATACACTTCGACTTCTGCCCTCAGCAATATCAAAGCTCTCTACTAGAAAATGTGAAAAACTGCCGTCGCGATGAAGTATCTTCCTATTTATACTTTCTATGGATAATTTTCCAGACGGTCTCGATGATGTGTATCTTATTTTCTACGCAAGTCGAGATTCCCTAGAAGGTTACGTTCTTTCTTCGACCCCTTGTATTATTTTGAGCTTACAAGCAACAGGGCCGACGCTAGGAGATTTCGTAACAGTATTGTTATATTTCGAAAGTGAGTCTTCCTCCCTAAATTATTTTTTTATATTTTCCACTGGACTTTTATAGATGCGACTCATCAGGCATCCTGACTCTGAATTCAAAAACGATTTCCATTCAGATTGGCACTGAAGTAACGAAAGAGTTATGAGAGTTTTTATACGAACCAATACTACAAAATGGATCCTAACCAAATCTAAACAAGGATATTATAAGGCTGAGTGCTCTGTGGAAAAGTCTTTATGTTTCTTTGTTGAAAACTTTTTTCCAGGTTGTCAATAACGAATGATACTGACAACAACAACGTTATGCAGGGTCACATTTCCTTTAAAAACAGAAACAAGTGATTTCTCAGTGTCATATTTTGTCTTTGTGGATTTTTTTTGATATGGCAAATCGAAAAAATCGTGCGTTACTTGCTTTACTGACAAAAAAAATTGTGAATGGTAACAGAAAGTCTATGTTCTTACGCTGAATATTTTCCTCATATATATAATTTCCCATAAGAGCAATGCAATTATCAAAAACTTACAGCGGTAATTGCATTGTATCGAAAACTCACAGCGGTAATTGCATTGTATCAAGTCACCATAACAACACATTTGAAACCGTATCGCTAGACGTCAGTAAACAACACAAATAAATGTCAGACTCAAAAAACAAAAAAACATTTCGCGTTTTGGTGAGTGCTCCATACAATCTTTAGAGGAAAGTATTAATGAACAAAAAATAACAATTCCTTGAGAATTTCTTTATTCGTGAAATATTCCAATGAATTACATTCGTGCATAAAAATGACCAGATAATTTTGCATTCAAGCGTGATATCTTATACAAATTGCATTCGGTTATTTTCATATTTTGTAAAAGAGCCCTCGTCCTTCGAACTCGGGCACTTTCGCCAAAATATAAAAATAAACTCTTGCAATTTTTAGATACACGCTTTCTTGCAAAATTATCGGTAATTTTTATGCACTCGCGCAATTATAACCGAATATATGAGAATATTGTAACATTTCACCTAGCGCTCTCCTAGTGCCGGCCCTGACCATATCGTAAACGCAAGGCGAAGGAATCGCGTCGCAGCGAACGTAATTTTCCAAGAACCCGTACAGCCGCCTAGAGAATTCGAGACACGTCATCGGGGCTTCTCTGGAGGATTCTCGATGGTTACGCAGGCATATATAAGCATCCTGATGTCGCGGCGGAGACAGAGTTTTTATTCGGAGAGTTAGTTAGTCAGAGAGCTAGTTATTCGGAAGTTTGTATTCAGAGCTAAGTGGAGCGAGTTTAGTAGAGCTGAGTGGAAAGAGTTTTGTTATTGCTAAGTGCGAAAGCAGAATTGTTAGTACAGAGAGTTTTAGTAGCAAGCATTGGAAAGTTATCGGAGCGATTTAAGTGATTGTGTTGTATTGTGAAAGAGATATCGTTACAGTGGTATCAGAATTGAGAGTTTCCAAGGGATAAATCGTAACAATATTATTCACAAGGTAGTGTCTTAATGGACACAAATTTTTTTCTTCCACCTTCACATTCCACTCGAGACGTATGTTAATTTTTGTACCAACTACTCCCTGAGATGGACACGCTTTATATAGTTGAAGAGTGTCTATCCGACTTCTCCAGTTTATTTTATTATTTTCCAATGTTTATATATGGACCGGGTCCTCCGCCAATTATTTAAGATCGAGGACGTTCAAATAAATTCCACTGATTCAGCCAAGTATTTTTTCACCTAGCCAGGGTGGCCCTGGCCTAACGAGACGTCAACAATGGCAAACTGAGATGCGCACATTGAAAGTGGTCTAATGAGTTTGTATTTGTAGGTTTACTGGGGTCACGACTCACGTGTATTATCATCGTCTTCGATTGGTTTCGGCTTTCGCGGACAGTGTCTTGAGAAATTTTCGGTTCGATAAAAACGTGTTATTGTTATTGTAATATTGTTCCAAAAATATGCCATTTTCCGAATTTTGAGGACCACAATTCCGAGTCAACAGGGAGCGCAGTGATTTGATTCCATTTTGAGGGTCAAAATACGTGAGTTAGTCCAATATTTTTTTCAGAAGTAGCTGCTGGTCGGTAACGAATATTTACTGTTTCTGCTAGTATTGTCAGTAAACATTAAAAAACGATGAAAGCCACTTACCAATTTAACTTTCTTGTGGAAATGTCAAAGGCGAAGAAATTCCAACCAATCAAATATGCATTCTCATTGACAAAGCTGGTGCAACTTTATAAAGTCAAAGTGTTGAAGTATTGACTATATTAAAATAATGAAATACAATGAACAATCATTATATAGTTGAAACATGTTCATAAACGAATATACATAAATAAGACAAAGATATAAACTATTGTAGATAATGAATAAACGAAGATAAGTGGGCATCGGAAATACTAAAAGTTAAAATGCATCATTGTAATATTCCCCTTAAGTCACAGTAGGCTTTTTGCAGTACTCCAACTAATTTTCTGAATTTTTTTAAGTAGCACATTGGAAGGTGGTTGTATATTTCCTTGCTCTCATATATCGAAGAAAATTTTGTAATATCTGATTTTGGAATTGGCAAGGGTATATTCCTATTTCCTCTTGTCTGTCATTATTTGCTGCTAAATCATAATATTTTTTTGTGTATTAGGCTGACGGTTTCTATAAGCAACAAACAAGGTACGGTTGAGATTTTTTGACTGATGAAAAGTGGTTTGCAGTGGTCTTGAGATTTTGCGTTATATATGTATCTGACAGCCCTTTTTTGTAGAATGAATGCTGATTTCAGTAATTGCTGACTACATAAGCCCCAAAAGGCAATTCCATATCTCAAAAATATTTGGAAACATCATTTTTTAACGTTTGCATATTGACATATATGCAATTGATCGGTGGAAATTGGATTCCATGAATAGGGGGGAAAACGAAATGAAATTAGATTTAGCGAACTTTGCAGGAAAGAAGGCAAAATGTTCACTCTTTGGAACCTCCCACGAAATATTTTTCTAGCTAGGGAGCGGCTGTGGGCTTGAGTTATTTGGGCTCAACGTAACAATTTTTTCTACTACCACTATTTTGAAATGTTCATTAGCTGTTGGGTAATGGCTCATCCAGTATACACGTGTATTCTAAATAACGGCGGCTTCCGCTTTTTTTTAATGATGGGATATGTAACATTTGACCTGCTTGAATTGAATTATTGTTTTAAATTATTTGTGAAATTGAATTGAAAATGATATTTTCAGGAAATATATTGCTTCACAGATTGTGCTTTGGTTTTGTATCTTGTTATGTCCATGAAACAAGCAATTGTTTACCTACTTGCTGTCATCCAGTGTCCCGTTGATCATTGAAAATGAGGAATAACGAAGGAATCTGTGCTGAACCAGCAGAAATTATCGAACAAGCATGGTGGCAGTAGAAAAAGTACAGTGGGCAACTCGAGGATATGGCTAGTTATAGTCCGGGAGGCAGCGACACAAATTTCGCACCAATTCCTACAAAGCTGATTTTATCTCATTTTGTAGTTTTGATATGGCAAGTAAACGGAACGGCAGTCTACCACCCCAATATGGGGGCAAACATTAATTATAATTTTTCAAACGTGTAAATAAATGATACGTAAATGCCTTATTCCTACAAGTATGAAACTTGATAGAGTGCTCAATGATACATAAAAATGCAGTATAATGATAGTCTACCGCGTCGGAGGGGAGGCCATCATAGATCTACCTCCCACGCAAGGTGTTCAGAAATTAATTTTTTTGACTTATTCCTACAAAGTTGAAATTTTTTTCTCAAATACTTCAGTTTATAAGAAGTCTAAAAAAATAAGTCTACCGATGACATAAAGGTGCAAAGCCCTGATAGACGCAATGGAATGCACGATCTCCCGAGCGCAGCCGCCGCGCCGATCCGCTTTAAGTCGCTCCAAATGATTGCATACCGGGATTAAATTAATATTTACAAAGCTGCTTTTTTTATCTGTACGTATTGTACGATAATTATTGTCAACTAAAAGCGTTAGCAAGCGAGGTTTTTGGTAGTATAATGTTAATATAAAAAAACTTTTAAATTCATTTGTTTTAAATAACTAAAATTTGTTTCTTCTTTTATGCAGAATAATTAAATTTGTTATAATTGAATTACTATTATAATAAGATGTATTTCATTGTAAGAATATAGTATTTTATAATAAATAAATATATTTTTTCAGGAAAGGTAATGATCCTCGCGAAAGTACTAAAAGTACTTATTATTCTTGTTGTTCATCGCCACTGGCATTCAATTCTTAATCGCCTTCCAAATCGTAATCGCTATCTTCATCGTCATCATCATATTCATTATTCAACCAATCGAGAATTGAAAATATTTCTGCGGATTCATCCTCAAGCATTTCTGTATCTGTAAATAGCAATAAATCATGAAATATTATTATATAATGCTAACATAAGTACAAATGCTAAATGTATATACCTGAATCTTTAACATTTTGTTGATTATTCGTCACATCATCGATTGACTGAGGCACTTGGTCGCCACTTAACCAATTAAAATCATATTTTGCATTCTCGCCGACTTTCCAGCCACAGTCCAGAGGGGATAATGTTGAAGGCTCTTTTATGTGAGCATTTTTCCAAATTTTTGCAATATATGCTGTTCGGAGTATGTGTTCTCGGAGCTCAGATTGACAAGGTGGCAAAGCAGATGCATCAAAACTCTTCACATTTTGACGAAACATTTTGTCATTGGTAATTTTGTAAGCTTTCAAAAACATCGCTGATCGACTTTCATTAACTTTATTTATTTTTTTATAACCATAAATTCGGTATACAAATTCTTCCACTGATTCGAATACTGCATTTTCACAATCAGGATATTTGCTTAAATTTGTCAATGCATCCACATACCCCGAAAAGGTCAGAGCCATAATATGTAGCGACTTAAAGCGGATCGGCGCGGCGGCTGCGCTCGGGAGATCGTGCATTCCATTGCGTCTATCAGGGCTTTGCACCTTTATGTCATCGGTAGACTTATTTTTTTAGACTTCTTATAAACTGAAGTATTTGAGAAAAAAATTTCAACTTTGTAGGAATAAGTCAAAAAAATTAATTTCTGAACACCTTGCGTGGGAGGTAGATCTATGATGGCCTCCCCTCCGACGCGGTAGACTATCATTATACTGCATTTTTATGTATCATTGAGCACTCTATCAAGTTTCATACTTGTAGGAATAAGGCATTTACGTATCATTTATTTACACGTTTGAAAAATTATAATTAATGTTTGCCCCCATATTGGGGTGGTAGACTGCCGTTCCGTTTACTTGCCATATCGAAACTACAAAATGAGATAAAATCAGCTTTGTAGGAATAATTACATCAAAAGTGTCGCTGCCTCCCGGACTATTACGTGGACTCGCGAATTGCCGCACTCGGCTGAAGCCTCGTGCTCACAATTTTTCTTTAGTGCGTAATAAGCTAGTTATCCTTCTCGTTACGTAATATAATATTAAATACCGGTCGTAAAAACGCATTAATGATTACTCGTCTGTGCGGGACGAAACACAACATGTAAAACCGTCCACGAGTCCTTCTACGTATAGAAATATACTCCCGAAATATCTTTCGAAAACTTGAAGACCACAAACCCTCATTGGAACATCGTAGAAGGGTCGGAGACTTGTCTCCCTTCTATAGATATTTTCACGGTCGGTGCTCTTCTGAATTGTTATCATTCGTTCCACCCTTGGCAATATCGAGTACAGAATTCCCACCCCTTTGTTGTGAATTTGGAAACCTGTCGAACCTCTCTTGCTCAGGGATCTTTTTTCAATAGATCAGCTGAGCTTTGGAACTCCATGCCGAAAGAAGTTTTTCCTGAGGCTTACAAACTTCAGAAATTCAAAGTGAATTCTAATTCGTATCTCCTGTCCCTTGATTCACCCGGTGTTCTTTGAACATTACAGGGCTTCCCGTTCGTGTGAATCTGCATTTAAAAAAAAAAAGGAAAAAATCATAATTCATTGGTATCGTAGATATTCTGATGGACCACCTGGTATATGCTACGCTACGAGATTGCGGTGGAATTTTACGAACTTGATTGAACGGAGTTGGCAGATTAATTAAAAGGAGTAATAGTCGGGCAGGTTTCTCGCGTGCGAGCGCGCGTATAGCGGGATTCCTCAGATAAATCTAGTTAGCATAGATTATGAGGATATTTGTTATGGAAATAGCGAGTACCTTCATGCGACCTCAAAGTTATCGGCGAGTGTAATAACCTCGACGGATAACCGAGAGCATCGTGCCAACTAATTTCTATTGTTTATGAGGAACTCCTTTTATGTAGAGATCACTATGTCAAAAAACTCTGTTGGTGACTAGGGAACTCCCGTTTTATTCAGAAAACACTGTTTCGAAATCGATATATCAAGGGAAACTTATAAAGTTCAGAAATCATATGAAAATATCGATTGTTTTTGAGAAAGTCCTGTAATGTTAAGAGAACAGTATATGAAGAATCATTGTTCGTTAAAAATTCCTATTACTCCAGTCTATGACGGTGAAAAAAGTATAAACTGTGTATTTATCCCATACAGCACCGATTCGTATGGAAATTTGGATTCAGGATCTACATACCCTCTTTTTCAAAATCTACCCTGTGAGGAGGGTTGCTTTCTCCCTGGAGGTGGATGCCACCCCTTCTTGGGGGTGAAAAATTTTTTATTGGAAATAAGTGCGGAAATCAATAGATTGACTAATTCTAAGCATTTTTCGTTCAATGAAGTTTTTTCTGAAAAGCAATACTTTTCGACTTATTCGCGAGTGAAATTGTCGGTTTTCAGGCAAAAAAAATACATTTTCAAATCTTTTTTCGCGAATGACTGAAAAATAATGCATCTAATCGAAAAACCTGCGGAGAGCAAAATTATAGCTTTTGAAAAAACAAAAGAGATTGTTTTTTCGTGATGTATGCAAACCCACTACAAACTGAATAATTGCTTGTTGAAAGTTGATTGGTATTTTCAATCGCCAAACTGGGAAGTTTCTACGTACAATAAACAAAAACCAATGCATTTTTCGGGAAAAACTAATCGGACCTTTCTTGAAGTCCTTCAAAAATCCTTTATTTTTGTTATTTATAAAAGTTTCTAGCATCAAAACTGACCGAGGTATGAAGGAAATGATGTTGAATCCAATTTTTTTGTTGAAAAAAAAAATTGTGAATAACTCATCCTCTCTTTTCCCCCTTTGAAAAAAATCGTTGTTACTCCATAATTCACTTCATTCATGTTCTTATAATGAATTCTGAGTTTTTTATCAATGGAAAGTACGTAGTTTTGGAAAAAATTGAGATTGAAGAGAAAAAATCATATACGTAATTCAGCGAAAAATCACTATTTCTTCGAAATAATTCGAAAAGTATTGATCACATCAAAATTTTCTGGAGTACAAAATTGAAGGTTATTCTTCTCGGATAATTTTGACGTTTTTTTTTTCTGCAGGATGGAAATAGAGTAAGATTTGGCCAGTTAAATATTGTGAGGGTTCGCGCAAGGTACCTTTTTTGAGCCCGTTCAGCATGAGCCTTTTCAAAAATATAATCTGGAACAAAAAATCATGTGAATGAGCTTATAGCTCTTGAAGAAAGCTACAAAATGCTTCTTTGGTGGATTTGATTGCTTAAATACTAAGCGAGTTATGGGAAAAAAAACAAAAATAAATTTTTTAGAAATCAGAGTATGTACATTACTATATTGAAGAATACACATAGTAACTATATTTCAGGCCTAGTGGAAAAATAGAGGCTTTTTGAAGGACTTCAAAAAAGGTCCAATTAGATTTTCCCGAAAAATGTATTGGTTTTTGGTTATTGTACATAGAAACTTTCCATTTTGGCGTTTGAAAATACCAATCAACTTTCAACAAGCAATTTTTCCAGTTTGTAGTTGGTTTGCATACATCACAAATGAACGATCGCTTTTGTTTTTTCAAAAGCTGTAATTTTGCTTTCCGCAGGTTTCTCGATTAGATGCATTATTTTCCAGTTATTCGCGAAAAAGGATCTGAAAACGTGATTTTTTTGCCTGAAAATCGACAATTTCACTTGCGAATAAGTTGAAAAGTATTGCTTTTCAGACAAAACTTCATTGAACAAAAAGTGCTTAGAATTAGTCAATGTATTGATTTCCGCAATTATTTCCAATAAAAAAATTTTCACCCCCGAGAAGGGGTGGCATCCACCCCCAGGGGGAAAGCAACCCTCGGCACAGGGTAGATTTTGAAAAAGAGGGTATGTAGATCCTGAATCCAAATTTTCATGCGAATCGGTGCTGTATGGGATAAATACACGGGAAAATGGTCATAGACTGGACTATATGTTGTTTGTAAAAAATGGCAACAGCCATTATTGATTGTGAAGAACTCCTGTCATGTAATGACCAACGTGACGAACGTTGGTAATTGTTATGTTTGGAGAATAACACGTGTTAAATGTTGATTGTAGAATATTTCTATAAACAAATACTCATGGTTTTTGAGAATCTCTTGTAATATTTCGAGAACATGATGACAACCAATATAATAATAATAATAATCATCTTAATTGTTTTCAAGTGGGATTATACAACATTTTGATTGAACCAAAGGGCGAAGTTTATTTCTTGCTATGATGCATTACAAAACTTGTTCTTCCATTTAACCTCTGGGATGGAGAACTTCTGTATCCTGATCCTTATATCTATAGAGAATTACTTGATAACAATCCGAATGAAAATATCAAAATTGATTGAGCATGAAACATCATTGGAAATGAAAGAATGTAGGTTTTCACGGCCGGCATTGATACATCGTAAGTTTTTCGGGTCCTGGAATTTTGAGTTCCGAAGCAGCCGAAAGCTCCGGAACTCAAATTTCCAGGACACAGCCCTCAAGTATATTCAACGATCGTCGTCATCATCATTGATTCTTAAGATAAATCTTGCTAGTATAGATTATTGAAATATTGAGTTCCTTTATCTGTCCTCAAATTGTATAAATCATCTTCAGTAATGTTCCTAATCTTCAGAATATGGTAGGTCAATATTGATTGTTAGTGCATGTTAAATTCCTGTTATAGTTAGAGGATAACATTTCAGTAAATATTAGGTTTGTTCTAACAACACATTTGACCGTTTGGAAATTGGTCTGAAGCAGTCAGAGGCATGCGCAAGATGAATATTGGAGAGCGAAATTCATTTTGCGCATGCCTCTGACTGCTTCAGACCGTTTGGAAATTGGTGCTAGAACAAACCTATTGATTCCTTATAGAAAAACTTCTGTTATATCTAGGAAACACAGTTTCCATCGATGTTGACAGTTCATGAAAAACTCTTATGATGATCATATGATCGTGACATTATTGATGAAAAACTCCCGAAATATTCAGAAATCATCGTTCGAGATAATTTCGTAGAGAAATTTCTGTAAAGTTAAAAGAACATAATGTGATAACTGATGCTGATAGTAAGAAATAACTGTTATGTCGACAAATGATATTGAATCCTTTCATAAATTTCGTAAACATAGATAATGGGAATATCAGTTATGGAAATAGTGAGTACTTTCATGCGACCTGAAAGTTATCGGCGAGTGTAATAACCTCGACGGATAACCGCAACGTGCCTAAATATAAATAAAACCCGACAATGAAATAAGCACAATAAGAATCGGCACTCATTTGCCGCATCCAGTCGCAGTCCCTGCGCTATGCAGAGACTCAGACGGTTTCTAGCTTTTTTTTTCTGACGCTCTCTAACGTTTTATCATGAGTCGTGGATTCTTCGAGTTCCAAAATTATTGAATATGCAATGATGATTATAATTGCTTCAATGTCCTACAGTTCATTATTGTGTTTTTATCGCTTAGTTACCAACGACTTATAGTATACTAGCTGACCCGGCCACGCGTTGCTGTGGCTAAAGTTTTTGTTATATTACATTATAGTAAACAATCTAAGAGGAACAATAAGAGAACATCAGTCACGGAGTCCACTATGCTTTTTCACACAGATGGTATTTGTAAAGAAATATGGTGATCTCCTTATTTGACTTTCTACTACTATAACCCTTTAGTACAACAAAGACGAAAATGTTCATGTTGGTATACAAATTCACTGGATTGAGATTTGAAGGGGAAGTACGTTGAACACAATTAATTAAAATGTTCTTACACTTGATATTAAGCAGAAATCCGAGCAGAAATCAATAGGTACAAAATAAAAATTTATCAGATTTATTATTTCCATTTAATTTTATAACAAATATAAGTATATTACAGTATAATACAGTAAATAACATGTGACGCTTAAACTCATGAATGAGGTAGGCAAGGCAGACAGTCTTAAACTTTTAAACATTAATATCCATTTTTTTGAATTATAAATACTATCAATTTCAATTTAATTTAACACCAATCGGTGCACAATGTTTTTGGTTAACCTGTCTTTAGCTAACACAAATAGATTCGACGGTTTCCCAACACGTGAACACGCAACATATAGTTGCCCATGAGAAAAACATGGATTTTCCAAATCTAAACCATTTGTGGTTGTGCATGACCTTCTGCTGTCCTGATTCTTTGAGCTGGATTTCTTGATTCAATTTGTTCTGCCAACTGATGGGCTCAGCAGCGCCATCTATTGATTACTTACTCAACCCAGTCGAAAGGTATCGACATCTGTTAGAATCATTTGGAGTTAACAGATAATTGTGACTGTCAAATAATAACAGACAAATAATTAGCAATAAATTAAAATTGCGACTATAATTTGAGATTTAAACTATCCTATCTGTCAAGTTGGATCGAACTGCACATGGTGTGCGAATTTTATTACAATCGGTTAAGTGGTTTAGGAGTCCATTGAGGTCAAACATTGTGACACGAGATTTATATATATATTAAGATTTTATGGCCGTGTGGGCAAAATATTCACTTTACGCAAATAATATATAGTTGCCTGTAAGTTTTTCACTGATAAGGATTAACATAACAGCTTGTAAGTGAAAATCTTACAGGGAACTGTATATCAATTGTTCAATATGAATTTTCATAAAGTATCGGCCATTTCCATTCAATCCACTTTACGGCCTTGACTGGCACTTTATGGCCCGCATGGGACAATTTTTGGTATGTTGTATCTTTTAAGTAACCATAGTTATAAGCTCCCAGGAATGAGGCAGACGAAAGAGGTAATAAAGGAACCATCGCCCAGATTCACGGCAGACCTGCTAAACCACAACCGTAAGGTTGTGAGGGTGGTCTACTGACGGAGCATAACCGGCTCAGAAAACATATGAGCAACATGAGTTTGATAGAAGAAACCCAATGCAGATTCTGCCAAGAAAGCGCACTATATTTGCTCTGTGAATGCGAAGCGATAGCAATGCTTGGGACACGCGAGATGTGGGGAGGAGAAACCAGAGGCTCCTAGCTATATGAAGAGATCATTGTCAAGGCTATGGAGTCTCATCAAAGAGATCAAGCTAGAAAATGAGCTCTAATAACCAGGGAGCATCATAATGGATCTGAAAAGGTTGCGGTGAGTCAGGCCATGGGCTAGCTCCCCAACAATCTGAATTATTCTAACCATAATATTTAATTGAAATAAAGGAATTTTCGATTTTAAAAAAATTTTTGTATTGATGATGCAATAACGAAATAAAATGATATTGTCACGAAATCTCATAGCGCCGGCCCTGTCGCTCTTAAACGCAGAATAATATGAGGGGTCGAAGAGAGAACGTCATTTTTTCAGGGATTGATTCGCGTGGAAAATACGATACATATCATCAAGACCTCTCTCGAAGATACTCCATAGGCGTACGCAAGTATAAAAGGAGACACTTCATCGCGGAGAAGATAGTTATTCAGAGTTAGTTATTGAGAGTTATTGAGATAGTTATCGGTTATAAATATAAAATATTAAAAATACCCATAAAATACAATCCTTATTACGTGAATAACTCTTATTAACCATGATAGCAGTAATTAAGTACTGATAATGGGTAAACTAAATTTTTCTGATCGTGAGGTGGAAAGTTTGCAAAGTATAATGTGGTTCACTAGTACGACAAAACTGCCGGTGATGACAAAGCCAAACATTCATTGCAGAATCTGGTATCTGTTCTACCAATTCACATTTAGAGAAATAAAAAAAAGCAACATCGAACTCAAAATCGGATTTGCTTTCACTTCGCCGAGATAGAATGGGAAAGTGAAATATGTGTAAGACAGGTACAATAGTTATTTCTAGTTTTTTTGGGTTCCCAACTTGCCGATACCTGGAAAAATAAAAATTATTATTGGATCTATACAAGTGTAAAAGGGCAGATTTTCAATATACCCCGAATATTTCTCTCATATATAAAATGTCCCATAAGAGCAATGCAATTATTGAAAACTTACAGCGGTAATTGCATTGTATCAAGTCACCATAACAACACATTTGAAACCGTATCGCTAGACGTCAGTAAACAACACAAATAAATGTCAGATAGACTTCAAAAATAGAAAAACATTTCGCGTTTTGGTAAGTGCTCCATACAATCTATAGAGGAAAGTATATATGAACAAAAAATAACATTTCCTTGAGAATTTCTTTATTCGTGAAATATTCCAATGAATTACATTCGTGCATAAAAATGACCAGATAATTTTGCATGCAGGCGTGATATCTTATACAAATTGCTTTCGCCAAAATATGAAAATAAACTCATGCAATTTTTAGATATCACGCTTTTTTGCAAAATTATCGGTAATTTTTATGCACTCGTGCAATTATAACCGATAAGTTGCTGCGATAATTTCGCAACCTCGAGATTATCTTGCCTCGGCCGGAGCGGCCTTGGCGATGATCTCTCACTCTCTCTGAACACGAAAAAGCATTTCGTCGCCATAGCATACACAATATTTTTGTGCAACCGTGAAAATAATATAATTTCACTAAACATTAATATCGTTTTAAAGACAGTGTATCAACGCGAATGTAGAAAAGTAAACTGATGGAATCCATATAACAGTGTGTCTATGGAAATGAAATATTTAGCAATGCAAACGTTCAGTTTGCTGGCAGTTACTCTGGGCAACGGCCGTAAATTTCTTTGCCGGCCGTCACCCTGGGTAACGGCCGCAAAGTATTATTTTGCGGCCTCTGTTGCGGCTGCGAAATGCTTGTTTTGCGTCCGGTTGCACGAAAAAGTGTATTCGATGCACCTGGCACGATTGCACTATTCGACTCACTTGTTGCAAAATTTGGACCTTCTTAAAATTTGTTCGTTGTCATACTGACATTGTTGTCTTTTTTATGAACAATACATAACCCTTCAATCCTGATCGGGTTGTTGGTATTGCCATTTAGCAGAGAAAAACGAATATTCTCAGAAATATCGATATGTATGTGTTTGTATACAGGTAATTATTCAATGTTCCGCCATTTTGTAGTACGTTAAGATAATGACTTCACATTCTAGGTTTGTAAAGTTTTCGTCAGGAGTTTCAAAATGATGTTTCACGAGACCCCCCTCTACATTTCATTCTTTTACATACTATTCAATATATTCGTGAAATCCCCAAAGGTATTTTTGATATATGTATACATTTATTTCGGAAATATCAAGTTGGATGATTTCTTTGGGAAGCACGGTATAATCCATGCCGAACCCAACATCGGTCAAAATCCCGGACATGGCACGACACCATTCCATTATACCTTTCTATTCAAAACAAAATATGTGGGCGGTTCAACTACTTCACCGTTCATGTACATACGCCGAAGTTTTTTTTTTTATTAGCAATTCAGATGGTCCCGAAATCGATTAAGACAGACCACCGTTAGGTACTTTTTTTTGTATCAAATGTACGAATATCATTATGTTACATCACGTCTGTTCTTAAGTGCACCAGCATGACTGGAATTATCTCGACAATTGTTCACTTTGATATGATGCATGAAATTTGGTACGATGAGTAGGCACATGTGTTCGGTCCACCTGAAATTTGCCCAGGAGCTGTCGCATTCCATTCGATAAATTCAAGGATAATACTGGAATTTCGAGTACTGCTTGCTGATTGGAAAAAAAAGGAACAATCGTGAGCTGAAGGAACAATTCGTTCATGCATGTCTCAACTATAGTACTTTTCACAGTAAATGGTATTAGCTTATTAACTGCAATAAACTACCCGATTTAATCCCATTGTGTAGAAAATCTTCTGGTAAAAGATGCAAATGTGCTACAGGGTCGAACTTGAGAAATTTGAATTTTGCATAATGTAGGAGATATACAAGTAATTTATTCAAATGTTACAATTCTATTCTATATTTAGTTCAGTGTCGCTATCGCTATCCTCATCTAAATTAATTATAATTGGCGCAATTGATTTTACAGAAAGGTACGAGTTTTCAACAATTATAACATGACTAACAGAACTTTTCCAACTCTCGGTAGGAATGTCATTCATACAGTTCCTAATTAATTCTACCACACTACCACTTGAAGTCGGAGAAGTATTTTTTCCGCGCGCGCTCGATTTAAGTTGGTGCCACATAAGCTCTATGGGGTTGAACACGCAGTAGTAGGGAGGTAGTCGTAACACTGTATGTCCCAATTCTTCTGCAATTGTATCACAAACATACGTTTTTTTTTAAAGAAAATGACTGCAGCACTTGTAAAAGTTATTTTTTTGTATAATTTTCCTCAAAATATACGTCATTTGCAGCCATGAAGTTTTGAATCTCCAATTTCGTATTCTTTGAGCCAGGAATTTTTTGCAATTGTCGACTATGATAGCTTGCGTTGTCCATTACTATAACGCTGTTTGGCGGTATGTTGGGTAACAGACAATTTTTAAACCAATCTTCAAAAAGCTCTGCTGTCGTATCTTCGTGATAATCAACACAAGAGTCCTTAATATTTTTGGCAGAAAGCCACATAGCGTTTGGGATCCAACCATTTTCTGATCCTGCGTGTAATATTGTGATTCTCTTCCCTTTATTTGATGGTGCTTTTGTTTTACACTTATCAGAGGAATCAGACCATCCTTTGGAAGGGTGTCATGCGTGTCAAACCACGTCTCGTCGAGGTAGAGTATTGGCCGATTTTCAGACCGGTTTTTTCTTATTGACGTTATATATTCAGAACGCCAGTTTTTAGACGTATGGATTCCATTATTACTTGTCTCTTGTCAATTTTGCGATATTTAAAGCCCATTGCAGACAGAGCTCGCCAAAGAGTAGTGAGGCCACAGTTGATGTGAGTTTCGTCATTGATGAGCCGCTGTTTCAGACTTTTGATTGTAGGGACACGCTGCTCATCGTACATAGTGTAGATTTTTCGCCTTATCAAATCTTTTTCCCAGTCGTCTAGACTTTTTGTGACACCGGAATCTTTACGCTTTTTTCTTGATTCCATGGAATTTTCAACAGTTCGTCTAACTGAAGTAAGAGGCATCTTCGTCAAATTACTGGTTACTTTTGCTGCAGCACCCGCGTTATATATTTGCTGAAGTAAGGAACTATACACATTTTTTATAATGATTTTCTCGTCACAAGATAAGTGATTCTTCTTTAACGAACCACTGGAAGAAGCACTATTACTTTTTATCCACGGACGCCACATACTGCCTATTCTGTACGTTGGGGTATAAAATCTTTGCTATTAATGTCTATAATAACAAATGAATGTTATAAAATTATTGCACGCAGTAACACAAGTGAACACTTCCAATGAAATATAAAGACTAAAATGAACAAGAAGTGTAAGCTGTAATCCTCTACAATCCCTCTCTGAGAAACAAAATTACCTGAATCCGGTCCTTTTACATTTATGATGTGCATCTCGGATTTTACAACTTAAGGGTCTAATTGGTTTTAGTATAATCCTTCAGTCAATACCATTTATTGTGAAAACTAATATACACAGTAGGTCAATGGGCTGGCATCCGTCAGAAAACGATTACTTTCCTACCTGGTGCCACGAAGGGCGACAGGTGCCAGTGGATGGTTCTTCACAGAAGAAATGTCCGCTTCAGCTTTTGGTGATACAACAATTCGAATTATTTTTTAGGCATTAGGACGGAGCCACTTGCAGACCTGTTCAACATTCTTCGAGATATTAACTAGGGGTGTAGTTGTTCTCTGACAGGTGTTGGCTATTGCATAGATATTTGAGACTGGCCCAAACGAATTGTTCAAAGGCGATCTAGGATAACCGTGTGAACCAGATCCCAAGTTTGTCTTTTTTTTGGTTCACTAACGTATCTACTACAAATCGAAATAATTTCAAATGAATCCTTCTTTCTGAAAATTCTCGATAAGTACACAATTTCAATTAGGGGAACGGGGTATCAGCAAATTATTTCAAGAAAGTTAATTAAACTCTTGAAAACCCTAAAATGGCTACCAACCTCCAGGAATTTTCCAGCTGTAATTCAAGAGAAATTAAATTCAATTTTATGGCTCAAATAGATTGAGAATCCAGATCATTAGTTTTCAAAGTATTTTTCGACGGATTTGAACAAAGACAGAATATCACTGAAAAATCTAGCTCCTTTCCATACATTTTATTCAACAAGTATTCGGAGCTTAATGTCTGATTATCTGCAATTTCAGCGTGAATATAGCGAAATACGTATCGCGTTTTTGTATACCCCATTCTAATTAGAACGTTTTAAGTATTTTCTAAGTTCATTATTGTGTTTTTATTGCTTGGTTACCAACTACATGCACAACTATCCACTTGGTTCAAGAAGATTCTTGTAACTCATCATTCTAAACATTTCAGGGGAGATTTGATGTTTGATTTTGTTTTATCTTTCTTCTCTTGACTTGTATGAATTCTCAAAGAAATAGTTCAAAATAGAAATCGATCATTTATATAAATTCAATCGAGATAATTATTCTGCGACTCCCAGTTTATTTCATTCCGGATTATTATTTTTTTCGAATGGTTTTATCCGACCAGAAACCAATATATTCAGTTCAAGCCTTATCTCGTTTATAATCCTGTATTGAATAGTGTTTATTGTTTTGATTCCTTTGGAAATGAGAACGGATGTTACCGTATTATAGATCTGTTTGAAAATTGAACTGGATTTTTATCCCATCTAACCGGTTAATAATGAGAAGTAGCGATTTGAATTTGAATGGCGATGTTGGACGAGTAGAAATTAGCAATATTATTCGTTCACCGACGGGAGAGGATGTTACTCATTTCCTCTCGCGATTTTTAGTCCTTGCAAACCTTCACTTTTCCGACTTGCGTGCCGAGAAAAGAATCGTGTTTTTTTGTGGCAGTCCAACATATTCGTACCAGAAGTCGCAAAAGGCGTAACTTCGATATTGTCATTTTCATCAGTAGAGAAAAAAAACTATTTAGAAAAAGGATCAATGAAAAATAGAATATATATATATATATATATATATATATATATATGTTTATATATATATATATATATATATATATATATATATATATATATATATATATATATATATATATATATAGGATGTTTATAATAATAATAATGATAATATATTTTCAATATTGTATGGTAACACAATTTTTTGTAAATGATATGGAAGTGTACAAAAAATAAGAGACGAAGTATGTTTTGAATCAAATAGAATTGCCGACAATTGATATTTGTAAGGATCTTGGCATCCTCTCTGATAGTAAATTAACGTTCCCAACAACACAGAAAATACTGCACAGAATGCTTCAGAAACTTCGAGATTTGTCATTCGTAATTGTCAAGATTTTAGTTCTTTTGAACCGGTCAGATCTGTTTACTGTTGTCTAGTGCCTACTAAGTTAGAGTATTGCAGCACAGTCACAGAATACTTAATAACTATATACAGAAGCGACACGGTAACCTAAAAAATATTTAACCTTGATCCAACTTTGGCACCTTCATGTACATTGAGAAATCTGACAATATATACCAACAATGGGAAATTACAAGTGACATGCGTCAAATTGATTAGCTGTCTTCATCTGACTCACTGGAGCAAAAGCAATAGAATATTTTAGTACGCTCTTATTGGTGCACTTCGGAAAGGCGTGGATTTTCTTCTGTATAGTTGAGTATTTATTCTGTGGCCAAGTTAGCAAAAATATATCCCAGTATTGGAAAATGTTCAAAAAAATGTCTTCAATTCCGCATTTTTTATTAAGTATGGACCTTATCCAGTACGAGATTATGAGTACAAGAGCCTTAGGGGAATTAAAGTTCAATACACTAAGAAAAATGCGTGAAATAGGAGATATTACTTCATATTCAGCGAGATATTCAGATTAATTGATGAATATATGGTTCCAACCACAATTTTATACTAAATCAACTTCAATGTACCTCTGAATATTACGAGATCGGATTACTCTTCTCATTGACGTCCCAAATACCCAGCATCTCTCTTATAGGGAAGAATATCGACCGATGAGGGCGCTGGTGGTGGTTAAACTTTATCCACCATTTTGAAATAGTTACTTTGTTTACATTTGTGAAATAACGCGCCAAACTGAAATCCAGTCATCAGTTGCCCTCGCTAGACAAGATTCTGGTGTTTCATTTGCTATATTTTCATTGTACGAAATATTTCTCGTGAAGGTTAATATAACTGTGTTCTTGATGCTTTGAATAGCCGCACAATACCATTCATTGGAGGTGAACATAGATGCATCGTGTTTTAAAATCTAATAATATTTGTTCCAGGACATTTTTTAGTTTTAGTGTAGTGTTAGTGAACCAAAGAGGCTTTTATTACATGGATGATGAAATGCGCCATAACTTCGCCTAAAAATTGACAAACAGACTCAGCAGGTAACAAGAAATCATCTCTCTTGAAATGCAAGTAACACACTGAAGCCGCTCTAGGTGGTGATTTATGCAGTTTCAGTTTAATATTCCAAGCCTTGTACCTGTCTATTTTCTCTTTCAATCCACTTTCCGTAATGTTTCCCACCAAAGATGTATTTATCTTTGGAAACGTGTGGAAAGACAACTTTGGATTTCGGTTCCTACAGTTGCGGCAACTTGGCACCAAACACTTTATACGGCTCACTGAGCGATCTGCATCCATGATTGTTTGTTATTATTAATCAAAAAAAATTACAACTTCAGATGAGATTTCCTAAATCAACACCAAAGAACTCAATAAATTCACACACATAAAATGGAAGCCGTTTGTTTGTGAAATTATAGCAGTGCGTTATATTTCCGCCAGACGTCGCATAAAATTATGAACTTTCCAATAGTCCAATCTCCAAGTGTAGAAGTGCTATAGACATATTTTTTGCGGTATGTGCCAATGAAGGAACGATATATTCGAGTTAGTACCTAACTAATTGCAATCTATGTTATGCAGATGAGTTATATTATTTACTGTTCATATACTCTTACCATTGAGCTGAAGCCTGATAATATCTTGATGTGAAGAAGAGTCCTGCCTGCTTTTGACGAACACTTATCACTTCAATTATCATTGAATCCAGAAAATATTGGAATTTTAAAATGTTAGAGAAAAACCTCTCGCACTACTTTCTCGTCCAGCGGAAATAGCGTTTGTTGAACGAAATTAAACTTTTTCTAATCGGTTATATAAATAGATATTTATAACCTCCATAAACACGAAGTTTATGGACAAGTCAAAAAGAATACGATATTGAAAAATGTATCAAGTAAACATTGAAACATTAAAATTCTACATTTACCAATCCACAAGTACACATTATCATCTTAAGAGTTGAAAATATAAAAACTTCGGGAAAAAATTATTGAGGCAACACTTGTCCATCTGTAATGCAGAAAGAAACTCATTGATGTCATAAAGAAGTTTAATCTGCAAGAGGTTTTCAAGAGCAATAACGTAGCCATTGTTAACATTCTAAATATTGGATGACAAGTTTCATCGTGCTCAGGTGATACTATACTCCTTTCTGAAACAGAGGTAATATCTTCAAAAGAGAATTGAATTTCACACCAATGTTTCTAGTCTCGCCGATTATTTACGAGATGTTAATGAGCTTTTGAAAATTCATGCAGCCTACGTTCTGGGAATTTTTTATGTTGTTCGACGTTGATAGAAACGCCATAAAGTTCATACCCTATTGATTGGGACATAAATTTCGACATCTCAACGAAGTTCGCTCAGATTGATTCGTGTCCGGGAGCGTTTCAAGAATTCCGAGATCTATCATCGAATTATGAGAGAACGTTTAGCAAATTGCCGTGACTGATACCATAATTGAATATTTACCCATTCTGACGCACAACTTTGGTACTAATTACGTTAGTAGAGCAATAAATTGTTTTAATGACTGCATATTAAGTTATATAATTATATGCCCGTTGACAACTGTAATCTTGATTCTCTTTGACCAAGTTGGAACAAAATTTTTACCTTTGGTTTCATACGAAACGAATGTCCGGTAATGCTCGAAGACTATCTTGGAAACAGTGACATGAGATGGAAATTTGTGTTCGTTTGAATTTGCTTTTTGCATCTAGCAAAAAATTTCTTTGGCAATGGCATTCACACCAAAACTGTTCTGTTGAAACGCTGAGAACCCACGTTTAGATTGCTACTAGTATTACAATCTCATTTTCGGATTTCCGATAAAGCCCAAGTTCATATCGTTCATTCTTTCTTGGTAGGTATTATGAGAGGAAACTCCCGCCATAATCCATGTTTGTTTTGGCTGAAACTGGATGGAATGGTTGAATATCTCATTATCCACCATGAATCTACAAGTCCTGCAACCTTTCTAGTGTTGTTACCAGCGCTCAACATGCAAGCGAAGACGACGTTTTTCATTCTTGTTCACATCGCACCTGCGATTAGTTACTAGTGCTTGGTTGCTTTCTATCTGGCGTATATCTTTCGAAATGAACGTCATCTCGCCGACTCTCATCCAGTGGCGTAATTTGGGGGTGGCAAGGATTGTCGAATGCCTCCCTAGAAAAATCAACCCAGAAGTATTTTGCAACCACATAATTTCTAGGAGGAAATCTCAATATTCTTACTGAAGTGGCAATTATATATGAGGATAACACTTTCTTGACTTTATCATATCTTATTCAGCGGGGAATATTTCAACAGTGCAAAAGCTTCAGGGCCGAGTTCACCAGAAACGAAAACTGAGTTTAAACTTGAAACGGCGCCTCAGAAAATCAGCTTTCGGTTTTCTCAAATTCGGACCTTAGTGACAGATCAGTAACATTAAAGTCTTTGGGTGATATTGGACTTGTGTCGAAACAATACGTTCTTTTTGTTATATAATTTTCAATTTACTGAGTCTACAAGACATTACACGAGACATTCTCTGAAAGCTAAAATTTGTTAAAAACTGTGATGGATTGGAACTGAGCATTTGTCTTGTTATCTATCACTCCTTATAATTCCAAGATAATGTGACTCACTTCGCATACTAGGTCCATTCTCGAATACAATTCCATTGTCTGGTATCCAAACTATGTTAATCGAATTGAATTCATTCAAGAAAAAATATGTTGTGCCTCCAAATCAGGTATAATAAGGAAACATTGCTAATATCAACTGTCCTGACTTACCCGAAATTATTTCATTGAAAACTGCTGTTCGAAATACCCGCAATACTGAAATATTTGAAAGTCGTTTTTATTTGATCAATTCTGCCTTCTTTCCTTATTCAGTAGATTGGAAATTACATGTTATAAGTTTCATCAAACGCTTGATCTTTTCAGTATGAGAGCAGGAGTATCTTGGAAGAGGGGAGCCTTTGGAATTCAACAATCCCTAATTTTTTATCTTTATTGCTTATTTCGCATTTATGTATTAAGCTTGTTTGTCAGTCGATGTTTATAGGTTATCAAAATATACTGTTATTTTTATCGCATGAATTGTATGCTTGTAAATTGTGCTAGTCTCTTGAATAAATAAAGTTACGTTCAATAGAGACGTGCGACAGTGAAACCTGTTTTGTAACAACTCAAAAAATAAGCTATTTATGAACACTCGAAATCAAACAAATAGTTTCAGTAACGTATGACGTCACATGTTCCTATCGCCATCTAACGTCCATACAGAATTCCGTTTTACGAGAGAGATGCCAGATAGTATACATTAAAATCTACTCCTAGCTTTTTCAATCGATTTTCATTGCTATTCCTATTTAATTTTTGGTCTAATGTGCCGGAAGGGAAGCAAAGGACGTAAAAAAAACAAAGTATTTTATTTACAGTACTTTATCTTCTATTACGATTTGTAACTTGATTCAGCAGAAGCAACTTCAGTCAACATCCCTATTCGAGGTGTCCATGGCCACCAGATGACGTAACAAAACTGGAGGAAAACAAAGGAAATAATCCCAATTTTTGGTGTGGTGTTCGTGTAGCGATAAACGTTTCCATTATTCTCCTAATATTCAAAATTAACAGTTAGTCTGTCATAATAAGGTACCTGTTGTGGTGGTTCTTCCAGCTGATACTCAGTTACCTAAATTAGGCATTCCAGATACTTGTCAAAAATGTCAAATGAATCGAAATGAACCAATCGGCGGCATCTGCCCCCCAGGAACTTTCGTTTGTTTTCTTTTTTATAAGTTTTTGATTGGTTAAAACTGGTATTTGCCCCCCAGACATAACCTGATCCGGAATGCCTAATTGAAAGGGTAGATCAATAGTGGAGGGTGAAGCCGTTTTTCGAGCCGATCACATCATGTTATTTATAACCACTGAACTGAATAATACATTTTTTCCCTAGTTCTTAGTTATAGTAATGAAAAATACATGACGCCCACTCCGTGAACACGTCGATAAATTTTTTGGCCTTCTCCGAATTAAAAGGAAATCAAAAAATTCTTTGAAGAAGTAAAATTATTTTTTACAACATTCTCTGCTCACAGGAATTATTCGAAGACGTTTGATTCATTCACAAAAAAAGAAAATGTACTGCATATAAATCAGCTACTTTCCTGTCTATATGGCGCAACGGGTATTGACTCACATGGAAATCACTTTTTGTTGTTCAATTTGAATACCAAGCATATAAAACTTGATTCAAATCAATTTGAATATTTGTGAATGAATGTAACGTCTATGAATGATAACACGTACTCATCAATAGAGAGTGTTTGTAATTTTTTTCTTGTTTAATTCTTTCATAGAAGTTTTTTATTTTCCTCTTATTTCTTGATTCGGAGAAGAAAATACGAAAACTAGTCCCTGCACTTCATTTTTTCCACAAAAATACCACAAGGCTCAGATTTCGGCCCTGTTCTTTTTTTAGTATATATAAATTCTATAAAAGAATCGGCTCTGAAACGAAAGTCATTCTCATTTGCAGACGATACTACTCTATTCAGAATATAACTCTAAGAAATAAAAAAGATATAGCTGATGATCTGATTCTTTTATCGTCTTGGATGTCTTCTCATAAATTGAGTCTAAACTATGCTAAAGCTTCGTTCATGTTGGTTTCGGGAAAAACCTCGGGAAAAACAATACCCAACTCTTCGAAAGTTCCGATTAAATTCAATTGAATATTCCACAAACACAAAATTTCTAGGGTTAAATATCGATCTAAATTTATCATGGTCAAAACACAGAAGTATTAAGAAAGCGAATTTCGCCAATTTTTGGGATTTCATATAGAATCGAGAATCAAACTCGGATACATTATAGAAAAACAATTATTATTAAATTATGTTTCAATTATTCATTCAAGAATCCATCACCAAACCACTTCAAACTCTTCAAAACAATTAGTATAACTACTTCTCTTCGGGCTTGAAGGCCGTCGTTCTTTGGAATTTCTTCCTGACGTTTCGCTAGCGCGAGTGGCCAGCTTCTTCAGAGGCTTATTCATCTCCGATGACTAAACTAAACGGAGATGAAACGTCAGGAAGAAATTCCAAAGAACGACGGCCTTCAAGCCCGAAGAGAAGTAGTTATACTAATAACCTCGGCCGCGAAAGCCTTAACCATTTTGTCTTCAAAACAAAATCATAAGATGTATATTCAATTTAGATCAAGAACCAACAATTAATCTTCATAAACCTAGAGAATTATTAGATATTCTTTCTCTTTTCAAACACAAATTTTCAGTATATATTCATTCGATCAAAACTAACGTAAAAAATTCGAATTTGAAATCAACCATACATGGCCATGACTATTCAACAAGAAAAGCAAATGACTTTTCTCTGGCTAAATTCAGAAGAAAAAAAAATTAAAAAATCTATTTTGTATGAAGGCGTCATCTGTTTAACAACTTGCCGAAAACATTGAAAAATACGAGTATTACTTTATTCGCTTTTTCTTTATCATTTTATTATATCTTACTAATGACTATATCATGTGAAAGTTATTTTTGTTGTTATTGATGAACCACTGAATTTAACTGCTTGAAATCAAGTTGTTTCCTATTATAGATACATGTTATTTCTTGGGAGCAACGAACGTCATGTATAATAACATCCCCATTTATTGAATCAACATCCATATCATTGATTCAAATGAAAAAAGCTACCCCTGCCGAAAGCTGAAATGCCGCCCATGCTCGCAACCCGTCACTTTTACCGTCGTGCCACTACTATCAGTCGGTATCTCTTTCTGTTCGCAGATTGCGTAGTGAGTTCTGGTTCGCCGCCGACTCGGGACAAATTGCGATGCGAAGATAAGGCGAGGACGAGGCGCGACTGGAGGAACGAGAGGCTGCGGGACATCGCGACCGCTCTCACCGACAGGTCGCCCGAATCGAGTCTGGCCCTGCCGGCCGAAGGGCTGCTGCACATGAAGAAGGTGAGGCGTTAATAGAGAGAGAATGATAGAGAAAACGCAGAGAGAAAATAATAATAATAATGAAGTTTTCTCAAAATTCATAAAAAAGAGCATATACATCAATTTGTAAAAAGGTGAATAAACGGTTCAATTATACTCGCCAAGTTAAAAACTTGTTACGAGAAAATCAGAGATAAGAATTACATGTATGTATATGATTTATTATGAATTTGTAGATTTGGACAAAATAATATTAAAAAAAGAATTCATTTACTTGACTGAAGTGATAGATTTCATGAAATAAATTTTAACGAGACTCTTGAATATTTTTTTTAATCTGTCGTTTGAAACATAATAACGACTTGATCATTTTTATATAATTTGGAATCAAATCAGAAGAATTGCATTACATAGTTGAAATTTTTCCGAGAAATTGTTGTTTTAACTCTTTTTTTCAATGTGATATTGTTTCTATTCCTTGTATTAAAAATATGATTGAAATTCATATTCACTTTGTGTTTATGAGTCATCATGTTATATCCGACTAATTGTCTTGTCCATTGTCATAGACGTTTTAACTAATGGAGAGAGAAAGGTCTGCAGAGTGGGCAAGATAGAATACTTCAAGTATAACCTCTAAGCGAATTCCTGCCTCAATGTAGCAGATGAAGAGGGGTTAAGAAGGAGAGAGTAATTCAAGTATATAATTATCATTCTGTCCTTCACAATATCACTTTAATGTGTATATCCTTTCTCTCTCTCTCTATTGTATTCCGCATCGTGTTATATGGAAAACTGTCATAAAGGCCAGTTCATTAGTTATATTGTCTATGTTCATTTTCTGTGTTTCAATGTACAGATTTTCACTTCGATACAAATAACACTTATTATTATATATGATTTTCAATCGTTTCTGAATAAATTCAAAATTTCTAAGGTGGGATTTCATGGCTCCTCCCCAATCCAGAATACCATAATTCAATTGGGACTGTATTGATGAAAAGATTAAAGAATGCTAGGGCTTTTACGCTCATAAATGTTTTGAGATATTTGAATTTTGATAATCAGCTTCGTAATTTCCTCAAAAGGAACGCTATGTGTTTGTCCCATTTCAGTGGTCCTAAGTCTGGTAGGGAAATATTATAAAATGATAAAAAATGAGGGAGATTCTATTTTTTATCTTCATTTGTGAGTTTATTGATTTGAAATTTAGGGCTGGTTTTTCAATCTTCTGTCAACTGAAGACCTCAACAGTCACTTGGATGTATCAGCCGAACACTTCGAATGGCTGTGGAAAACTCAGCTGACCCAGTTTCTCAATAGAAAATTGAAAACCGGCCTTTGAAGCCCGGAAGCAAGACCGTACACAAAAATTGGTTTCGGAAGGGAAAGATAAATACGAGTTGTTATCAATTAAATGTTACTTTACCCTGAAAACGATAAAACTTCAAATTCTTATAATACCTGTTTTTCGGGGGAAATTTCTATACCGATACGTAAATGCAATATTAAGATAAAACAGAATTAATTGACTATTTTATCAGTTTCTTTTCGTATTCTTTGTGAATTTAGAAATTTAAAAATTCGTTCAGGTCACCCCCAACTCACTACCTACACAGTAGGATAATGGACTAACAACACCTGTCAAAAAACAACTACTCTCCTGACACGGAGGGCGTTGAAATATATCCGACAGGTGTCAGTGCAGCAAATTCTTCAGCTGTACAAGACAATGTGGACAAAATTTTCAACAGGAAATGCCAGTTCAGTGAAAACACATTTTGAACAGTTGATTTGAGAATAAGACCCCCTTTCAAATGAACGTATCACTCAAAACCCCGGGCTCTCAATATTTTAAGAAAGGGTTGCTCCCCTTCGGCAATGAACCAAATTTGGGGTGCACAATTTTGAAAATGTAAATCGACATGTCTCTGCTATTTGACTGAATGTACTCGAATGACGGGTGAGTGGAATCAGTAAAGTTGCTTGAGCTTCCTAAACACATAAATTTGCAAACATATCGCATCTACGGTGGTGCTAATTTTCTCGACCGTAATGGATGTAAAATACTTGATTAAATCATAAAAATGAATGTTCTATTTCCTAACAGATTTATTACATTTGTAACGTCAAATGATTTTACGAGCGGAGATTGCTTTTATGAAGGAGATAAATCCACTTTAAAGGAGTATAATTTCAGGTTCATTTCAGTTGTTATCGCGGTTCTAAATGTGTTCTACAAAATTAATGGTGTGAAATCTCATGAACTCGTCAGAAAGAGAGAAGCAGGTATTGTACATTTTTTATGATAGGAAAACCGTCTTAACCTTAGCCATCAACCATCGTTTTGGGGAGTTTCGTGAAACTAGTGAGATAGGGGTCCATGGGGTGGGCCTATCCGATGAAGCCTATAATATATGATTTGATATATCTGAAACTCTTTCATATGATATGATGTATCTGAAACTTTTTATTTGTACAAATTGGTAAAGGCTTTCGCAGCCGAGGTTATTAGTATAACTACTTTTCTTCGAGCTTAAAGGCCGTCGTTCTTTGGAATTTCTTCCTAACGTTTCGCTAGCGCGAGTGGCCAGCTTCTTCAGAGACTTGCCGTCATCGGAAATGAGTAAGCCTCTGAAGAAGCTGGCCACTCGCGCTAGCGAAACGTTAGGAAAAAATTCCAAAGAACGACGGCCTTCAAGCCCGAAGTAGTTATACTTTGTATTTGTAGTCAGTTAATTTTTCACTGTTCGAAATCCCTACTAATTTCCACGCTGACTTTATTTACAATTTATGTCAGTCAAGGGAACTTTTTCCTGTTGAGTCACGTATTGTGATGGTTGAAATTATTAACTTGTTAAGTGTTGTAAGGCTCTTTGCACCACTACAACTGAGGGAAATCTTGGACCTGAATACGACTTAAATCGTTGGATTTCGTTTGAATCCAAGTGATACTCAACTAAGTGTAATTCTAAAAGTACAACTGATTCAAATGGCAGGTTGTCCTTGTAAATACCTCCTAAGTTTCCATGCTTTTGAATAATGTTGGAATGCAACTCTAAGTATTTGATACCAATAACAGTCGTTGGCCTTGTTCTGTACAAATATAGGTTGTTTATTTGAGGTTATAGTGATATCTCGAAAATAAACCCATAATAACGACGTTTTTGTCACCATCAAGCGATAGTTATAAAATCAATTGGTGTCAATTGACTTCGACGTCTACCTGAGATGCAATGTGATTTTGACATTTCGAATAGGGTGGAAAATGGTTATGAGCTATATTTTATTCGGGAAGCGGGTGAGGACCAAATGTTTCCACAAAAAATGAGCGGAGAAGTCATTGTTTTTTCTAAGAATAACCAAGTGATTTTCCATACTTAGATCGGGTGAATAAAACGACTAAACTACCTACAAAAATCCTTCTCGGAACCAAATTTTCAACCCAGATTATACAATGTCATTTACTGAAAGAAAATTTACGTAACGCTTTCATCTCGCTTGAAATTCCAGGTAAGTTGATGAAAATGGTAAATTCTCTTGAACTACATAATATAATTTATGTCGTTATAGGGTACGCGACGTCACATTTTCCGAAGAAAATGCTTTTCACACACACAAGATGTGTTGTGGGTTAGGTGATGGGATAGATTATTTCTTAATGTTGGTTTCTATCTCTCGATCCAAGTATGGGAAATCTGCCCTCATTTGTCGATAATACAGATTTCTGCATTTTTTTATATAGTTGGGGTCAACAACCGCTGCATAAATGTGGCGTGATAGTTTTTGATTTATTCAAGCATGCCGTTGCCTATCTCAACTTGTTTTTAATTTATGTCCCAACCTTGATCAGGACTAGTTGTCAACGTGGTGCAGATGAGTCGAACTCAAAGTGACGCTGCGAATTGCTGTGATATCTCGATATTTCTGGAAACAATGATTCTAGCAACCTAACTTTCAGGGATGGCTATGGATGAAGACGTCCGACTCGGATTGGGTGCGACGATGGATAGTCCTCAACTGGCCGACGCTCCAAGTGTACCCGAACCAAGACGAGCAAGGCACGCCCGAACTGACCGTCGAGCTGTCGACGGTCGTCAACTGCGCCGAAGTTCCCACCGAAACGAAATACGGATTCGAAATTCAATGGGGCGGCCCCGCCCTCACGCTGAGCGCCGTCACGCAGGGCATCAGGGCGAATTGGCTGCAAGCGTTGAAGAAAGCTGCTCCGATCAGTCCGGCCGCCTCCGTCGATAGCCCCATTTCGCCCTCCACCCCTCGATCTCTTTTTGCTTCCAGCGACGAGGAGTATCGAACTGCGTCCGAAGGAGGTGAGTGGGAGTGATTTTTTCAAGAATTTCGGGCATAGACACTTTACTGTTTTGAATAGCCGTGGCTGAGAGAGAAAAAATGGATCCCAGATTCTATACTGCCGTTCTGAGAGAAATTCCTATGTACATTTTATCGTTTTGAGTGACAGACACTCCCTTATAGAGAGATCTGTCGGATGCGCATATTTGAAAAGATTTAACTTTACAGAAAAAGCTTGAGAATCTATGTAGAACATTTGGCTTATCAGCCTTCGATGTAGATTGCAAAGAGATCTTTCGGATGCGTTTATTCAAAACATCCCATTGACACTGATGAAGTTTGAAAATCTATTGGGGCCTCTCCTCTTCCTGTTATACATAAACGATATGCCCGAGTATTTTCCAGATAATAAAGATTTATTTATGGTGATGACACTAGCATGGTATTGTCATCAACTATGCTAGAAGTGATACAGAAAGTAAGTAGTACTATGTCATCTTTCAAGACATGGTGCGACAAAAATGGTTTGGTAGTAAATAAAGGGTTATATTAAATTTCTCATATGGGGAAAAAACGCACACCCAACCACATTTCTAGTTTGAATTAAACGATAGAAGTGTAACGTTGAACACATCAACAAAAACAAAAAGTCTCGGTACTGTTATAGATACCAGTCTGAATTTCATAGAACATGTAAACTCCATATGCAAAAGGCTGAATCAGGTATACTTCCTAATTTCCTCGCTGAAAAATGATCTAACATCTGACAAGCTAACAACCGTATGTTACCCTCATGTTTATTCAATTATAGCGCAAAACATCATAGTTTGGGGACAATCTTGTGAAAGTTTTCGCATTTTCATATTGCAAAAACGGATTGTTAGACGAATCTACGATTTGGACTACAGAGACAGCTGCCGCGAAATATTAAAAAAAAAATGACTACCTTCAATCTATATATACAAAGTGATATTATACACTTTCAATTCATACACACTTCACAAGAAATGCTGATAATATCCACCTAGATCAGCATAAGCATTCCGGTTATGAAAAGTCTCCCCGTTATGCTGGTTCCTTCTTATATAACAGGTTACCACCGCTTTTGAAGAACCTCAATACTCTGAAGCAATTTAAGAAAGAGTTGAAAAGTTGCTCAATTATAAAGCATTCTATTCACTAGAGGAATTTGTCCAGGATATAAATAGATAGAGTATGGACTTGGATGTGTGGACATTTCCCCTTTTCAATTTATATTTTTAATTGTCAACTATTTTTTGTTTTCGAATTGTCCATTAGTGTGATCCATTACTGTGATTTTATTTTACTCACGACAAACTAGCTATAAGCATTCTGTGACTTACCTTCATCTTTGTATGGCACCAATAGGTTAATGAAATTATTCTATTCTATTATATGTAGAACATTTGGCTTATCGGCTTTTGAAGCTCTAGTGCTAGCTAAGAATGTCGTGGATGTTCAGAACTAGATTACATAGCAGGATATTATTGAAGAGATGGAATGATTCAACTCAGCTTCTCTGAATTTTGTTCTAAGTGGTATTTTCTGATGGTCTGAACTGAGGCATAATTTTCAAAGTGTGGATTTTGAACCAGGCCAACATCTTTATCAGCTGCTGCTTATTCCACAGCCTCTGATTTGAAATTAGACCCCACCAGTCTCTCAAAAGAATCATCCTCGAAAGGAAGGAGAACCTGGTTTCAAGATTGCAGATATTCATTTCGGTTTTTGGGCCGTCGTCTGGCCTTGTGGGCGGCATCATTGCCTGTTAATAATGGAGATGAATCTCTCGATGATTTTTAGTCCATGTCTTCATTGTTTATTCTTGAGATGGTAATGCTTTTTTTCATGTCACATTTTGGTTATGCAGGTGCCATATTTTAAAGTAAATTCTGTGGTAGCATTGATAATATTTGGTATAGTTATGGTGAAGACTGGCTAGAGCAAATTGTGAAGATTTTATTTTATATTTGGTACCGTTTCATGATAATGACAAATTACGTCAAGTTTTACCAGTTGTATTCTTGCTGGAAAAATGAAAATAGTGTGTTTCTCGGCACACACTAGTGTTAATGCACTTGATAA
>JAVJAQ010005297.1:687156-725097 GCA_032362365.1 Zygogramma bicolorata
CTGGTCAGGACCGGCGCTAGGATGTAACAATACTTTTATAATAACCAATTCATTATAAATTATTGACAGTCGATTCGTCTGAAATTTATCTTCAACTCATTTTATACATACACTCCAGATTATGAAACAATCTTTCTGCTAAATATGGTGAATGAGCGCTATGTTAATCATACAATTTGCATTTTTTGTCGGTATAAAGATTCATGGAGAGCGGTGAATGCATGTCTTCTAGTGAGAAGTCCCATGTTCAGAACCATCATTTAGTTAGAATAAGTGGTATCTGCAGCGTTTGTAGATGAGGTTCCGTTGTGTCAATGAGTTTTTATTGATGGAGAATACTGCTCCATTAATGCTGAATAAGTTGTTGAGTAAAACTCATCAATTAAAATTTGAGATAATTTAATTTTTAACTATATATGTGAAACTTTCTTATACCAGAATTTGTTCTGTTTGGAAGTATATGAATAAAAAAAATCTGACACCCTATCAGAAAAACTCTTCGAAAGGCATTCGATCCTATGGCATTTATAACGGTAGGTGTTCTCATCATAGTCATGGATTATAACATGAAAACTGTTTACTTTTGGTAATGGCTTATTTTCCATTAAGCTTGTTACCTTAGAAATATGCTCTACATTTGTATCAGAGAAGCTATCGCCAAGTAACTCCGCCAGTTGTCAAATTTGTTAGGCTTTAATTGAATATAACGATTCCATAGAGGATTGATAAAAATATCCTGAACCAACACTATCGAGGTAAAAAAGTAAAAAACCGTTATTACCCATGTGGATTGAATTGGAACTCATTCTTACGTTGTTGCGAACTATTTCACGTACATCTTCATATTTTCCAATATTTTTTCGTTTTAAAGGTCGAAGAGGATCGGAAGATTGGAGCGAGTTGCCGCCCTCACCTCCCCTCACGAAAGTATCACTGTCTAAAGTGAAGGAGAGATCAAGGTTGAGACCGCGACTACCGAGAAGTCAATCTAGACAGTCGACTCTAGATAGTACGTCCACAGATGAATTAGATTGTGCCAAAGAACCTGACAATGTACACATTCATATGTTAATGAACAACAAACGGGATGAAGAAATAACCGATCTTCAGAAAAAACTGTTCAAAGCGGGGGAGGATGTGCGGTTATTGGAAGAGGAAATTGCCAGGTAAATAACACGTCTGGACACACTATTGTATAGTCGAAAATAGGTTTAGTGAACTGTCCAGTAAAAATCACACAATAGTGTTTATTTTTCAATCACGTTATCAGCCAATTCCATCAGTTATTAAAAAGTTACACAATTTCTGATATTTATGTCTCCTGTAAAGCTGAGGTTAAAATATTCCTCTCTTGACTTCACTGCTCAATTCTTGATTAATGACAAAATCTCATTATGTTTGTGGTTTTCATTTGATTTTAATTTTGGAAAAATGTTTTTTTATTGAAAATGAATCGTTGCGAATTGCAAAATATATGAGTTTTTAATATTCAAGGAAATAATATATGGGCACAAAAGTATTCAACCATCTTCCTGATCACTACAAAAATATGAGCAAACTATTATTCAAAAGAGCAATTGAAGCAAAATTACTCTTGAAAGCTTATTATAATGTAGATGATTTTTTTCTCAGACTATTTAAACTGAACGGCCCCTGTTAATTCCTTCCATGGAGAGATGAAACATCTTATATATTTATATTGTTATGCCTTTTCTTATTATTCATATATTTTATTCTTTATCTTTTTTAACAATTTACATGTTTTCAAAGTGCTTTCATGTGTGAACTATTTTTACCTGACCTAACCTTTACATTTGTTAATGTCTCAAAGGATGAATAAATTCTTTTTCTATTTCTAATAATAACATAGAATAATTTTACAGATTGAGAAAGTTTCAATCTGATGCAACGATCAGAGAGAAAAAGGCCAAGGAAATGTTGTCGAATTTCGAGAAAACCGAACAAGAATTAAACCAAAGAAACTCACAAATCGAATTAAATTTCTTGAAAGAACAAAGAGCGTTACAAAGAAGACTGTCCGAATCCGAAGAATCTTCTCGAATATACGAAGAAAAATGTAATATCCTAACTAGAGATTTGCAGACCAAACAGCGGATGTTGATGAACCTACAAGACGAGCTAGACGGTTCCAATGAGAGACTGATGAAAGAGAGGGGAGAGAACGATAAACTTTTCAAAAAAATTCAGGAATTGGAAGGAAAGTATCGCTTCAAGAGTAAAATGTTCAATGCTGATTCCGTATCCGAATTGATCAACATAGACTTGGATTTGGATATCGACGAGATGAGCGAAAATGAACTCAAAGAATATTGTCTGGATCTCAAGTGTCGTTTCGAAAGAGCGATAGTCGAGATTAGAGCAGTAAGGCGGGCGTTGAGGGAATCCGAACAGAACTGTGATAGATTCGAGCTGGCTAATCATAGCCTGACGAATACCATAAGTATATTGAAGAAGGAGAACGAGAACGAAATCAAATTATTAGTACAAAGATTGGATCATCTCACTTCGAAGTTGACGGCCACTGAGAAGCAACTCAAATCCAAAGGCAAGACGGAGTCGAAAGATAAGAGAAGATCCTTGTCACTTAAAGGTGAGATTTGAATAATAATAATAACTTTAATGATCCCAAGAAACATACATGTTTATACAGGAAGTTAAAAAAAAGGCAAAAAAATACATATATATGAACAAATTAAGAAACAAATGAAATCAAGTATTATGTCAGTTGCATATAATAATAATAATAATAATAAAATGTTTATTCATCATAATACAATTCCTTGGCAATACAAGGGGAATGTAAGGTTAGGTAGTTAGTGACCTTATAGTGAATAAACTGAGTACATCTTACGAAGCAGTGGTGAACTGCTTGTATGTAAGGAACTAAGTATAATGAAAATAGGTTTACAATAAAAGTACACAATTATATACATATATAAACGAAAGGATGGGTATAAAATAGTACAAATGAATCAGTTGAATCAGACATTATCGATACATAATAAAAATAATTTTGTGGATAATTAGTCATTATTATTGATAGCTGTGAAATATCTTTTGATCTCTATTTTGAATTTCGCAACAGAATTGATATTTTTTATGTGTGTAGTTAGACTGTTATAAATTTTTATTCCAGAAAAGTACAACGACTTTTTTCCAAAATCGCTTTTTATTTATATGGTTTTCAAATTATCTAACTGTCTAGTTAGATGATTATGGCTATCAGAACATATTATGTAGGAAAGATTTGAATATTTATATTTACTCTCAGTTAAATGGATAAAAACACAAATTCTTGGCTTGAACAAAGAATCTATATTTAATAGGTCCCTCGGTTTGTATAGTTTACTTGTTGGTTCTAGAAATGGTAATTTATAAATACATTCAAGGGTTTTATTTTGTAAAGATCTTAATGGTTTCAATACATATTTTGATGCAGTTCCCCAAACAGATATCAAATAATGTAATTTTGAATAAATAAGACTGAAGTAAATCATTTTTAGATATTTAATTGACAGAAAAGACCGTATTCTATATAAAACTCCAATGATTGGAGATATTTTTTTCCTAAGATTTTGTATATGTTTAGTCCACGATAAAGTTGGATCGATGTATAATCCCAAGAATTTTGAGGTTTCTGAACTTTCAATTGTGCAATTGCTGGTGGCATATTATTGGGTAGTCTCATTTTGGATATATACATGTAACTCGATTTTGGGTCCTTTTCCATTTCATTTTTCAATTCATTGGTGTTTTTAGAGAAATAAAATAAGGTGGGGTCATAAGCAAATAATTTTAGATCTCCATGTAAATTCAGTTCTGATATTGAATTCATGTAAACAAGGAAAAGAATAGGTCCAAGGACTGATCCTTGTGGTACGCCACATGAAACATTCCTTAGTCCAGATCTAGATTTCCCCAAGTACACAAATTGCTTTCTTCCAGCTAAAGTTGAGAAACCAATTATAAGTTGTACCTCTGATGCCAATTTCATATAGTTTGTTGAGTAATATTCCATGATTAACTGTGTCAAATGCTTTGCACAGATCCAATGATAAAAGACCACATTTATAATTGGAATCCAATTTCAGCTGAATGGTAATAAGATCTACAGCTGCAGACTCAGTATCACTGGACCTGCGAAAGCCATATTGACCGTTATAAAAAAAGTTATTTTTTTCTAAATATTCTGAAAGTCTTTTGTGCATAATTTTCTCTAGAATTTTTGATATTTTTTACCACTTTTGAAAACAGGTAATTTTTTCAATTTTGCATTTTTCTGCTATGATTCTGGATTCAAATGATAAATTTATCAAAGTACTGAGTGCAGGAGCTAAATATGATTTAACTGATTTTACAACTTGAACATATATTTCGTCAAACCCTGGAGATTTTTTATTATCCAGGTCATTGACTGTATAAAACAGAAAATAATTCAAACTTCAATTCACCTGTTCCGTACAAAATTAATCCACTTCAATGAAAACAAAGAAATCATAAATCAATATCCAAATTGCAGAACCACAAAATACCGTAGTAGTAGTAATTAGTAATTTGATGAGAATGATGAGAATAGAGTGTGTAACTGTTACATTTTACGTGCAATTTTTTTTAAATTAGCGCCCAACGTGGGGCGTCGATATTTGTAACTATTCAACACTTTGATTATTTGAATAAAACTAAGCTTTACGAAAAGAAAAATTTTCATTTTATTTTTCCTAGGTCGTGAAAGTGTCTCGATTAACAAAGAAGTCGAAGATAAAGTCACCGAATTGGAGGCGAAAATAATAGCCCTCGAAAGGGGTAGAAACAAACGGAGGTACAAAAGGGAGCGGAGCAGCGAAAGAGGTTCTCCCATCGATGACAGGTCTCTGAGACGTCTGAGGCGCAAGAGCTTAGACAGTGCCACTGCTTCTGAACCGATGAAGCTGTTGATGCGTTTGAGTTCTTTGGAATCCAAAGTGACAAACGTGAACGCCTCGAATGAATCTTTGAATACGTTACACGGTAGCTTATCAGATTTGACGAAGTCAAAACAGGAGTCTACGCCTGATAATAGAAATAACCTCGACGTAGAGTATTTATTGTCGACGGCTAAAATAAAGGTCAATGAATGTTTGCAAAGCGTCGGCATATTGAAAACCAACAATAGAAAGCGAGCTTCGTCGCCTAGCCTAGACAGGCTTATCTCGCTCGAGAACTCTCTCAACGAACTTCTCGATATTTTGGGTAGGAGAGACTGTTCCATTTCCACCGCCGAAGTGGAAGTCATCAACACTTCGGCTGGTGCGGTGGTCAAACAATTGCAGACGTTGTTGGAAGACAAACTCAAGAGTTTAGCGGAGAAGAAAAGACTGTTACAAGAAAACAAAAATTGGGATAGTGCTGCCCGTTTGCAGATGCTGGCGGAAAAAGTGGCGTACGAAAACATTTTAGTCGGCCGAATTCAAGACGCTCTGCTGTCCGACGCGACGGGAGACGCCCTTTGCGACCGTCTAATCGGCAAAGAAATGAGGGAGACGGCCTACTTGATAATCGCGTTGCAGAACAAAATCAACGGCGCCAACGAAAAGCACCTGCCCGGTCGAACTAGCGCGGAGTATCTGTCCAAGATATTAGCCAAATGTCTCGTTACAGCCGCTCAGGGATTCGGTTCGTGTAAAAACTTCGTAACTGCGAAAGGTCCTTCGATAAAATTGCTCTGCGACGAGAAACAAAATCTGGATACTCTGCTGGCCTCCTACAAGTCAGCGAAGTTACCCAAACTAGCGGAATCTCTAGCTGCGGAGGCGTTGAATCTAGCTGCGGATAAATCCTGTAGACTGGACTCTCTGGCTGACGACACGGTCAACGAATTCAGTAAAACCGCTAGGGAGTTGGTCAATGCGGAGCTGATACGTTCCGAAATCAACCACGTTTTGCTGAGGGCCGCCCAAGTCTTCCAGTCCAACATCGACGCCGATCACACGTTCTTCTTCAGTTTTTTCGCATCGGAACGAGCCGCCTTGGAGCTGTGGTCGGATTCCGTGGGCGATTGCCTCTACCAAGAGGTCGATCGAAGCATCGCAGAACTGACGGAGCTCTACCAGAACAGCCTGAACAGAATGCTCAAGCAGAACCGGTCGTTTAGATCGGAATCGGACAGGAACGGTCGATCGCCGACTAGCTTGTTGCACGAATACGCCGAGATCGTGGCACACAAAGCTCTGATCGACGCTAGGATCGCCGTTCTCAGCGGCAAATACACGATTCCCGACGAGTACGATGAAAATAAAAGTAGTTTGAGTAGCTGGTTGGAAAACGAGAAGTACTGGTCTCGCATCGAGGACCAATCTCTGGTGCAGATAAACCAAAGTTTAGAGGCGGAGTTTTGTTGCATGGTCGACAAGTTCGGCCAGCAATGTTTCGCTGTGCTCGGTCGACCCGAATTGGAGGAGGTTTTGGGGTATTTGAACGAACTGGCGTCCAAAGTGGCGGAGGTGCAGGAGTGTTTCGCCGTTCCGGTCGCCGATAGAGAAGCCGTCGCGGTCAGGAGCTGGAGTGACGTTTGTCGGACGTGCGTCAAACTGAGGAACGATTTGGAAGAGATTCGCGTTGCTTTGGAAAAGTCGAACACGGTCAACAGGTAGGCGAAGAGTACACTTTTAAGTAGAATATTGGTCACTTGGGGGGACTTTCGAGTGAGTGTGACATCGAAAGCGTCTGAATCGTACGTTAATGAAAGCTTTTGACGTCACACCCTTCACTATAGTGTCCCCAAATGACCCACCTTTTACTTTTGTAGAAAGCTTGAGTTGCTAGATGTTGTGATATTTCAGGCTCAATTCGGTAGTGCAATTAGACCTTTTTACAGCCGATGGCACCGACTTTTTGTTTTGGAAGCATTAAGCTAATGGGCCATTGAGGATCAGTTAACGCACTACAGCGATTGCACCATAGTTCAAAAGATTATTAAACAGCCATTAATAAATCAACACCTAACCTAAAGAGTCCTTCTATTAATGGTCTCATAGCTAAAAGTCGGTGCAATCGGTTGTTAGACGCGTAAAATTCAAAAGTCCACCTTTGTTAAATCCGGAAACAGGTCATCTATACCGAACACTTATATGAAGATCTTGGATTGTCGCCTATTTAAATGATGGAGAGGTGATTAGAATGACTAACACATTGACACGACACCCATGTTACTTTATGACATTTTTGACTACCAGATCTGACAGTTTTTTTCTAATCAACTGCTTGTAAGAACTGTTAAGAAAAAAATTATTGAACTTTGAACACATTTCGTGAGAGTTCAAATACTGATTTTTTGAGTTTAAAAATTATATTCTCAACAATCAATGCTGTACACATTCGCGAATTAACTTGAATTGTTGTTTCACTCTATTTGTCTTTGACATAGGAGAGCTAAAACTGTTGCAGATAAGGAAACGCCATAATCTGTTGGATGACCAAAGACTCAAACTCCTACTACACCTAAGTAGGGGAGACTTCAAGAGGGCACATCATACGACAAAGCTGTAAAAAATAACGCGAACGACAATCATTTCCGGTCCATTTGCAGAAAAAGCTGCAACCTCCGACAGAAAACAGAATTTCGATTTTCGAAAAGAGAGCTAATTCAACGAGTTAAAAAACGTACTGAAAGCGTACTTATGAAAAGAAACTTTTCAGAATTTCAGTGTTTTGTAAACGCTCGGACAGATCGTACGAGAAAAATTCACTTCAAATCTGTTGCATTTTGTAATGGTAAATAACATTGATCACCATCATTAAGGCATCCATTTATTCTTGATTTTGATAGCTTCTTCAACAGCGATTTATTCTGCTTAGGTAGTTGTAGCCTGTGGGGACCATCAGTCTCTCTAACAAGTGTTGATAGTGTCGAGCTGATATATTATGGTTTCAGTCTGAAATAAGATGTCAAAAAACTGGGGTATTCACTGATACGATATTTTAGGTATGGAATTTTTTGGCGAAAAACAATCGACAATTAAGTAGGGGGCATTATGTTCGAATTTTCCCTCATTACCTCCATTCACAAACACTGCACAAGGTCGCTCAGAAGGCAAGGACTTGCCTGCACATTTACTTTTTCAACCATAGGAAAACCCAAATAAATAGAATCCGAAAACATCGGCAGTGACGAGAGTAAATCCAATACAAACTGACGCCTAGCCCTCTTAAACAGCAACCGACAGGCTGTTATTTGTTACCCGTTGCTATTAGCCAATTGAATAACGTCTTTCATTTTGAAAACTCCATCAAAGTCATCTCGGGAATCAAACAGGCTTATCTGGCCAAGTTTATCCCAAATAATTACCTTCTGGGTGGACACACCATGCTTTTTAGTCAACTCGGTCCATAATTTTGTTAGTGCGTTTTCAGAATCAAAAAACTGTCATTTAGAGCACAGTTTCTGGAATGAAACGCTTCTTCAGTCTCCGCTATTTTGAGAAAATATCCAATTAGACCTTGAAAGGTCAGAACAATTCGTAGAACAAACAAAAATGACAGGTCTATGTAGACTGTCGAGCGCTCGGTGTCAGCTTTCAGAACTACTTCGCACGACGCTGCCGTCATGTAATCTAAAGTCGAAACGTCTCTTGCAGGTACCACTCGTCCGAAGAGAACCGACTGGTGTACTTGGGCACCGAGTACCTGTCTCAAGTGGAGAACTTGAGAGCGGCGTACAGACGCGCCCTCGCGTCTTGCAAGGAACACCACACCGAGGCCGATATCGAGCAGCTGCAGCGGCTGTGCGAAAGCGTGCTCCAGTCGATGGAGCAGTGGCACCGTCGCACGATTCAAGACATGCGAGACGCGCACGCGCGCGAAGTGGAGACGCTCAAGCGCGAAAAGGAGCAGGCGCTGGCCGAAGAGACGCAGGCCACGCTCGCGGCGCTCGACGTCATGAAGAAGGCCCACGAGGCGGAGGTGCAGCGCGAAGTGGCCAAGTTCAAGCAGGAGTTCGTCAGGCAGAAGAGGGACGACATCTTCGATTTGTCCGAAAAGCTATCCGTCAAGTCTCTGGAGGCGTCCGCGCTCGAGGGGCAGCTGGCCAGCGCTACGAGGCAGTTGGCGCACGCGCAGCAGCATATACTGAAGCTCGAACGGAACCCCCAGATCTCGTCGATGCAGGTAATGTATTCGATTGTTTATGCAAAAATTGTATTTGTCGAGTCACACATTTTTGTTAATTAAATCTCTTTCGCATATCTTCAAGATGCATAAAAACCTGGTGCGTTGACTTATTAACTCGTGAGTCCAAACTCGTAAGTCCAAATTCTCTCATTCCTGATTTCGAACAATTATAACTAGAAAAATCCTTTCGATTGATTGCCAATAAAGGTTCACTTCATGAATCCGGTAAGATAACGTCACATTTTCTATACGTCCTACAGCAGTTTTGTATGTTATAGGCATTTGAAAACTTTCATTCCATGATTTGGAATCATCGTTTTTTGATCCTTTTTTAATAGACACGTAACAATCAATGCTGGAAAACTGGTAGATACTGGAAAACAATCGACAAGGGCCAATTGTACCACTCCCATTTAATTGGGGTTTAATTATGCTAGAGTTCGTCGGCAAGGAACGATGAATCTGATTGGCAATTTCGAAGCAACTGGTGAGAGTGAGAGAAAGATCATTCAAGGTGAAGTTTGCTTTCTTCATCGTCAGAAAAATATCGCGTTCTATTATCAAATGACATCAATTTTTGTTCTGGGATTTTGAATACTATCTATTTTTGAAATATGTGTTGAAATTATCATATATTTTCTAACACTACATTATGGAAGTCACTTGAGGTAAAAAATTCACTCAAAAATAGCAATAGTAACGATAAAAACCTGGACAGTACAACGTAAAATGAAACAAACAGAACTAATTGGAATAGAATTGAATTCAAATCGAAGTATAAAATTTGTCTCTAAGGGGTTAGCTTTCTATATTATATTTTATATAATTTTGTGTACTATTGATTCTATCGGTGAACGAAATATCACGCTAAATATTAGCCAATGAGACCGTCGGTATCGTCGCTTGATTGGAATTGCTTTAATTCCCCAGATCGAGAGGAATTGACTGAACAAAAGCATATCAGTCCACGCACCAGGGTTTTTATGCATCTTGATCTTCATATTGGGTTCATCATTATTAAATCAATAGACGACTTTCAGATCCTTTTCTACGTTCAGTGCTCCTCCGCTTTTGTGGAAGATACTGTAGGGACTGTTCAGATGCAATTGTCTTTATGTTTGTCAGTAGTACTCAGTGGAGTTTTGACAAGTGATATATTTCACTAACAGCAACAAATTGCCGATACTGCGGCATTGCCGTAGAAACTGCATAACGTCTGCTTTTGGAGTGTCAAGCTCTGTTCTGCAAAAGGCTCAAGTTCCTGGAAAGTATAACATTGTCACCTTCCGACATAAAGCAACAAGTCCCCAGGAATCTGATTCGATTCATCTAACTGAAGCCTCAGCATCCTGGGCCTCGAATAGATAAGGGTCATGTACAATAGATCTTACAGGTCGCAATACTGAAAGGCTTAATGCTTAACCAACTCCCTACAATCTACATCTACTTCTACCCCATTTTATTCTTATGGCTCCAGTTATGTAGATATATGCTATTCTTCAAATCCAATATTCTTTTTTGATAATTGTTCATTTATGGCAAAACTGACTTTCAGGATGAATTGGTGTTGACACATCATTTTTGGAAATTAAATGTTGGGAAGATCCGGTTTTTTTCAATCAAATAGTGAAACATTTGTACTTTTGTTCAGACGTTGGTCTTGATTGTTTGGGTTAACGAACGACTGACACATTACCTGGATTCTCGACAAATATGTAGATATCTGGGACCATAACATCAACTCTGTATTTGTTGAATCTTGCTATTACGGCTTTGTTCTTTGTGAAAGGTTTTGTCAAAGAGAAGAAATACAGTATCGTAATTTTGATTGAAGCATTGAATATCTGAGATATGATGTATATTGAAGACAAAAGCAAGTACTTAGCGAATACTCATGTTTTGAAAGAGATCTGAGGATACTCGACTCAATTTTTCGCATGAGAGTTGCTGGAAGAGAGTGATACATATTTTTGACATTCATATTTTTGTTGAATTTGGAGATATATGATTGACTGTCTCATTCTGAATGTGAAATTATAACTTTGTATCCAAATTTGATTTGGAAATTATGGAGAAACTAATAAACATATATATTCAGATTGATATTGTGAATTTTATAATCTAGTGCTCAGACTGTTCTTTATAGTATAGTTAGCATTGTTCAAATCGAATCAAAATATACTTTATTGTCTGAAGATTTGCATCTTATTGACAAAGTCCAAGAAATAAAAATGTAGAAAAAATATATATATAAAAAAATATATATATATATATATATATAAAACACTATAATGTATATAAATAACAATATATATATATATATATATATAACACTATAATGTAAAATAACAGTCATAAATAAAAAAAGATTCGCTAAAATATTCCTCCAAACTATAATAGGGCCTATCGACAAGTAGGTGTTTTACCGCTTTTTTGAAATGGATATTGCTCAGATTTGCAGATCTTATTTCTAATGGTAAAAGATTGAACAATTACCACCATTATAATATATAGAGTCTCTAATTAAACTCGAAGTCAGGATGGGAAGTCTGAAGGTATAAATGCTATTACGAGTAGCATATGGAATAGAAACAAAGTTGAACTTCAATTCATATTTATAGATAAGGCAAAATGTCTCGAGGACTAAAAAAAATGCGATGACTCAAAATTTCATTGGTAGTGAACAAATTCCTGCATGGTTGGTACTCTGGGTATGCCCTCTTCTGTAATATCAACACAGAAAAGAGAAGGGATGAGTTGCATGCTCCCCAAAACGGTATTCCATATCGTAGCTGAGATTCAATAAAAGCATGGGAAACGGTTTTTGCAGTATGAAAACCACTCTCACTGCATAACATCCGGAGGAAATGTTACTCTTAAGTTGTTTGAGGTTTTCATCAAATTTCAGCATATTATCAATGAATACACCGAAAAATTTTGTGTATAATTTATTTTGCAATGTGACAGCGTCAATCGGAACGTTTGAATGATTTTATATACCTCTCTATTGGTATTTTGAGAGGTTCAAAATTTCGAAACAGTACCTTGTTTTCTAGTACCTTGTGCCTAAATATTTTTATTGGATGCTCAAAATGATTTTTACTATCTTTGGACCTGCCATCAATGTAATGTTACAAAACGTGATATCGATGTAATGTTACATAAAATGATCAAATGAATATTTTTTCACCTGAATGTTTTTTTTTTCAGAACTGATGGAGTGTGTCTGTAAGAAGCAAATATACTAGTCCTAACAAGCCTCATATACCAGTGTAAATTAGTACAATATCACCGTTGTGTACAGAAAATAGCACGTCTTTACTCAGTTTTAATGATTGTTTTACCCTCTGAATGTTTTTTATTTATTTTTACCTCATTTCTTGCAGCATCCCATATTTGTACAAATAAAAATAGTTTTTTTTTGTAACAGTTAACAGTTTATTGTTTATATGTGTTGGGTTTTTTGGAATGTTTATATGAACAAAATATATGAATTATTGAATGAATTTTGTTTCTTTTATGCTACTTACCTTTCGAAATATTGCAGTACAAATCGCAGGCTGGCCAGGAAATACAGCTTGTTCATCCTTTAGAGTTGAATTGAATTTGAAATTCAAGGGGAATAAAACTCTTAATACTGAAATTGATGATTTTTTTTTGTAAAAGCAGTATATTTTTTGAAACAAAAATAAAATAAAGCTAAATAAATCTCTTAGCTTGAGTAAATAAAATTCAATAAAATTATTGATGTTTAGTCTTAAGAATAAATTTGGATAAATTGATCACATTTTTGGCATTAAGCTGATACGACTAGTTGAAGGCCCTGACGCTAACATGCTGCCAACTGCCCTGAAAAGACAAAATACACAATTGATTCAATAAAATCTACTCCTTGATTGATTCATTCAGCTTGATACAAAAGATAATACACTAAATATGATCATTCGTAATGAAATTGAAATGGGTGCTTCAGTTGACAAACTATCATTCTATGAGCACTGTAATGTTCGAAGACCACCGCGTGAATCAAAGGACAGAATATACAAATTAACTTTGAAATTATGAATTTTGCAAGCCTCAGAAAAACATTCCCTGGCAAGGAGTTCCAAAGTTCAGCTGTTCTATTGAAAAAATATCCCTGAGCAAGAATGGTTCAATAGGTCTCCAAACTCACAACAAAGGGGTGGTAATTTTGCACTCGTCGGGTCATTCGTGTTGATACTGCCAAGGGAATTGACAACAATTCAGAAAAGCACCGACCGTGGAAATATCTATAGAATAGAGACCCTTCTACAATGTTTCAAGAAAGTGAACGAGTCCGTGAGCGAAGAATCACCAACAACACTAATAGCTTTTTACTGAATCAAATCAAGTCTCATTGAATGTTTTGGTGCTGAGCACACATGAGAACTATATTCCAAGTGAAGTATTCCTTTGCAAGAATTAGAAATACAAACTTCTGGGAAGCATCTTAAGCGATCAATCTCACATGGTTTTCCCAGAACGCAGATTAGACAACCACTGTAATGCTGAGCATTTTTAAGTGAACTCAATCTAAGTATTCGCACCCTGTATATGAAAGATTCATATACAATGTATCAAAATTCGTTTGAGAATTCCTCTCACGAAACACCCAATGAAAGAAGTCTTTGTTTCAGTCTAGACGAGATATGAGATTTCAAGTGTAAACTTATTGATAGACAAAACATCGCCTTCGCGTGTGATGAGCCCGACGAATGGTTCCATTCATCCAGCGTGGGCGAGCTTGCACGCTGTGAAAGAAAATGCAATTTTTGCAAGATATGCAAAAATGACGGGCGTGGACGAAAAAACGTCTCGAAGGTAGTTGAACGGAAGTCGCGCTAGAAAGAAGATCGAGAGATCTCCGCGAGGGTCCGTTGACCGGGGGGGGGGGGGGGTTCTTTCCTTCTTTTTTTGTTGTTTTTGGGGTGGGGTAATTTAAAAAAAAAAAAATATAGCGTGTGCATACGTGTCGTTGGGCTTTGAATATATTCGTATTTGGAAACCAAGAAAAAATATGGAATGGGAGTCGCCCAAGAAACCGCCATACAAGGTGGACAGAAGACCAACTGGTATGTCAATTTTTGCTGTGTGTTAACGTAAATAACTATTTCATTCCCTTTTGGGAAGAGAAACCATCATTAATTTTATATCTGTTGCTTGAATCACAAGTTGAGAAATCTTTCTGACTCTCTCTGACATCGGGTAGTTATTGAGCTGGGCCGTAGGGCAAATTTAGAGGCATTTATAGATATCAAGTACATCAGATTTTTGTGTTCTGAGTACACATTTTTCTGTTTGTGGAATTTTCATTTTTCTTATGCATAAAGAAGACCATTGCCGGTCTCAATTCATTTTTCAATATTTTTGATTAAACTAAATAGTACAGTCAGTGTCATTTTTTTGTTATAAATTGTTTTCAATGCATATTTCTTTGGTTATTTTTTTTCTAATCTATTTTGTAAGTTCCTATTTTCATTTCGTTGCTAATATCAAAGTTATCAGGGGATTTCATTTCCTACAAGCCGCCCTATCTTCAGATTTCAGAGTATACGAGGAAGCAGAAATTAAACCCTAGGTTTCTCACTAAAGACCCTTTCTTCGTGCAAAGGGCCGAGTTCATGTTCCTTTCGGAAATTGCCTTAACATCCAAAATTTGACGTGGAGAAATCTACGTCTGGTGACAGTCGCTGCCTTAATGAATTCAAAAAGCCAACTGCCAAACGAATAAAGGTACAGAGTTCATAATAAAAAAAAAATATCGTGGTTCTCATCATCACACAGACCACAGATATTAGACCACCAAGGATTGATATTTATGCAACATGCACGACACACTTGCTTGAACGAATCTAATAAATTGAATTATTTATGTCTGTTGTACTTACTGGTATTCCTATGTCCCAACCAGATCCTGCAGGATTTGCTGGACATATGCCCTCTCGTCTGGTGATGACGCCCCCATTTGTAGTTGCCCAAACTTGACTGTTCCCAACGCTCACATGCTTGAAACCAGTTGTATTAGGTGCCGAATCTGAAAACAGACGAATTTCACAAATTGAATAATGATAATAATAAAGTTTATTTATCGAATGAACATAGAGTCAAGGTTTAGGTACATTCAGAAAATATAAATAAACAAGAGCATCACAGAAGCAATAACAAGTAGTATCACTTGTGCGTGATATAGCCAGAAGATATCAATACTAAATCTAATTCTAAAATACATCGTAAATGGGATGGCAGATTCTAATATTTTCATGACCAGAAAAATAAAATAACTTATAGATTAAGGATAAAATAGTAATACATAATTGGATAAATTGGATGGATATCATAGTTGAGTACGAATATCATGAACTAATTAAATTCTTATGCATATTTCTTTAAGAAACACATTAAAACACAGTCTATTGAATATTTATACAATGGCCTACTGGCAAATCATTTTATACATTATGTGTTGGGGAAATAGAAGACTCCCAAAGAGTTTTGGTCATGCAGAAAGGAATATTGAAAATGATTCACGATGTAATGATTTCCAAACTGATTTATATACATATGCTTTAATTTCAAGTAAATACAGCTTATCCATTTCATACAGTCATGGAAATGATGACGTAAACAAATTCAGGAGTTCTGCTCGTGTGTTGAAATATGAATATTGATCAACGTCCGTTTCACAGAACACAGAAACGAATTTAGAAATGTAACAACTGCCTTCCTGCGTAAAATTTGGTGGGGTTAACAACCACCAAAGACGCTGATGGCGGTTATTCTGTTCCAGTTGTGAAGATACTAAACAGCAAACTTCTATGATGGTGTCAATTGGCTGGCGTCCATCCGACATGCAATGCTATTTTGACTAGTGTGAAGCCATAGACATTATAACTAATGGACTGGCCCTAAATGAGAGTTATGAGTCAATCAAAGACTGGTTTGACTCCAGATTACTTACAATTTTGAGAAAACACATTATGTCCCCTTCTGTACACAAAAATTGAATTTTGATGATTTTCCCTCAATTACCATAGTCACAGGGACAGATAATAGTTTCTCAATATCACCCATCAATTCGGTTAATTATCTTGGTTTAGTTATAGACAGGAATCTAAAATGGGACCAACATATCTCAAAATTAGGTAAAAAACTACGTAGCCTATTATATCTATTCAGATATTACAAAACAACGGTTGATTTTGATCACTTGAGAATAATTTATTTCGCATTGGTCAAATCTCAACTCAGATACGGACTGATAGCTTGGGGAGGCGCATATAATCACCACTTATCTTCAATAATAATTCTTGAAAAGAGACTTCTAAAGATTATATATGGAAAACAAAGGACATTCTCAACAGCAGAACTCTTATAATATATCGCAAGTGCTCAGTGTCCAAGCACTCTATACTCACTGTCTACTGTTGAGAGAAAAATCGAATTTAAACAAAAATCGTACGAAAAATACATACCCCGCAAGAAATCAAATCAAGTGCAGCATACATTCCCAAAGTAAATCTAAATATTTCCCTGAGAAGTCACATTTCACTAGGTCCCAGACTACTCAATAAAATTCCCCCAGAAATACGTGGAATAAATTCGCCCGAAATGTATAAAAAAATACCAAAAAAATGGTTTAAAAATAATACCAATCTCATTTCACTCTATTTACCGTAATACCCAAGCACTATGTATAGAAACAATCCATCCTCGATTATACTGAATGATTTAAATATTATCAGAAAATCCTCAACAAAGTTCTTGGGAATAACCCTGGAGTACGATCTCAGCTGGAATGAGCACATTACAGCAACTATAAAAAAACTAAATACAAAAATATATCAGATTGCATTCCGAGAAACTTCTACTTTGCGGAAGTCCAGTCTATTCTGCTTCATGGCATTTTACTATGGGGAAACTCTCCAGCTGCACGGCATCCAACATGATCGAATCTGTCTCTGAATATTTGAGGCCTTCTTGGAACTTCGACGACATTTATGATGGCTTCTTCATCATCCGACAGAAGTTCCTCGAATATTTCTTCAAAATCATCAATCGTAATATCTAGATGATGAAAATCACAATATAGTTCAAACACCAACACACTGACAAAACCTTGATTATTTCAAACTCCCACTAATTTTTACGTATCACTTGTCAATTTTATTCTATCATACTTATCATAGTTCTACAAACATATTTCTTCGGCTGATACACATGTCCAACACCGATCTGAAGTTTAACTACTGCTCAATCCACCGATCACATTAACGAACAGTCGTCAGAGTTTAATCTAAAGATTTTATTTCATCGGAACTTATAAAACGCACAAATCTGTCAAAAGCGTAGTTTAAACTTCAATCTTAGTTTAAACCGAACCTATAAAACTGGCCCTTTCACAAACCACCTTTGGTTTATGTAGTTTTCATATTTTTTTCAATATTTAAACCTGTATCAAAATTGTATTCCGAGGAGGAGAAATAAATATATTATTATTATATTTTATTCGGGAAGAGGATGACGACAAAAAATAACCAGGTGAGTTTCCATACTTGGATCTTGTAAATCAGACAACAGAACTATAAAAATATCTCTCGGAACCAAATTTCCAACCCAGATTTTGTGAGCGGAGTATTTTTTTCTGATTTAACAATACCATTTCCTGGAAGAGAACTTACATAACGCTCTCATTTTGCCAATAATTCCAGTTTAGTTAAAGAAAATGGTGAATTATTTTGAACTGCATCATATATTATACTGTGAGCTGTCTTACGGTACGTGACGCCATATTTTCCGAAGAAAATGCTTCACGCACATAAGATATATTCTAAGTTTGCATTATTGCATTTCTGATGTGTTGTAAGTAAGGTGGTGAGATAGATTATTTTTCAATTGTTGGTTTCTATAGATCGATCCAAGTATAGAAAACCTGCCTCCACTTGTCGATAATACAGAATTGTACATTTTCATTCTGTACATTTTTCTCTGATACATTCAATTTTGTTCTATAGTTGGGGTCAATAACTGCTACATGAATGTGAAGCAATACTTTTTGGTTAACTCAAGTATGCTGTTGCTTATCTAAACTTGTTTCTGTAATCTGTGGCTAATACTCCAATATTTTACAGAAAACAAAATTATTACTTATTGGAATAAACGCACCACGTCAAAAGCTAGTATTCATCAGTTCGTGTCTTCATGTAGACTCTCAACTACTTGTTGCATAAAGAGGAGATAAAGAGAAAGCATCAAATTCTTTGCACTCACTTAAAACGGGAGGATCAGTTACGATAGTCTGCCAGTGGGTTCCTCCGGGAACGGTCGCCGTGATTTCTTTTCTGACATGTATCCTTCCTCGATAATCCACCGTCCAAACTCCTAACGAACTGACGGAAATCTGTTTCAATTGTCCCCCGTGAGGCGCTTCGACACAAACCCATTTCTCGCCTTCCAGTTTTTCCTCACTAATACCCAGTCGGAAATACGCGCAGCCGTTCTTGCCCACGGCCCAGACCCGTTGGAACGGACCGCAACTGATACTGTTCAAGGGCTGGTCGGTATTCACGTGTTCCCATACATGACCCTACGAAAAAAAGAAAAGTTTTTTCAAAAGGCATCGATCCAATGTACTCTAAAGCTTAAAGCGGATGGTGCTAGATAGATTGGAGGTTATGTCAGCCGTCATACTGCTGATTATTTTTAATGATTTGATACGAAATTGATGAATTTCTCATTTGTATGTCTGAATCGCGCATTACCCTGTAGAAGCTTTAAAGATATGTATTTTTCATATTCATCACGGTTGTGGTGAATGACAGTTGTGGTCAAAAAACTGGTAGAGAAATGAACAATACAGTTCTCTCTGTACAATACTTTTCTTCAGGAATCAGCAAATTTGAACCTTTTTGAAGTCATTGAGAAGGATTCAGCCAGAAGTCAGCAACTCTTAGTATTCAAGAATTCATTTACTAATGCTTTAACAGTCCAGCCATCCAATTATTTCTTTTCCACATCCAACAAAATGAAGAGTAACTGAATATCACACACAGTTCATTTTGGTTTATTGACCCACAGAGTTGATTGAAGTCACGAAGTCTGCCAGGCAATGCATCAACTAGTATACTAAATGTAAGGATATAACTGCCCTTCTCCCTTCTGCTTACTGTTACTATTTCCACTACGTTTCTGACAACAATGCCATATGTTGGGAACTGGTATAATCTACAAGTTGATTCAGAAGGTGGCCATGCAACCTCATGAAAGGGGTTTTAAATCATCAATCAACGAACTTTGAATTTGAAAATTAGTAACTTAGCGGACCATTCACAGATTTTCGAAAACTGTGACTACTGAGATTGAAGTAGCTTCTGAGTGAGATATTATATTTACATTTTTTTCAATAGAAATTCGACCTAACTTTTCGAACCGAAAATGGAATAATTTCTGAAATTGAAGTAGCTTTTGAGTGAGATATTATATTTACATTTTTTTTTCAATAGAAATTCGACCCAACTTCTCGAACCCATAAATGGAATAATTTACTTGTCCTAATAGCAGCTTTTTAGTTTGTTGGCTATTGTCTGCAAGTTTCGGGCATGAAGTTTAGACTACAATCTACATTTGTCGCGTTGCATTCACCGAGAGCACCTTTGACAATAAATATCTTTATCTCCCAAGAAACATACATTTTATACAGGGGTAAAAAAAAAAAAAAAAAAAAAAATCTGCAGCAGATGTTGACCAAACAACATACCCAAAAACCTACAGACCACTGCTGCTGATAAGCTTATACTCTTTGCTTTCTGTTTCTCTTCTACTATATATGTTCTTCCATTTCCTGAAGAAGCTCTAGCTACATTTCGATTATTTGAATATTTTCAACCAAATTCCTCAGATATTTTTTTTTACAATTTTATATATCATAAAATTGCTCCTCTCAAAAGTTAGGGTAAGTTTCGGGATAAATGAGTATTTTGAAAACGCCAGTGGTAAATCTTAAAAAAATGGCCAAATATACCATAGGTAGGTGAACATGTTTCTGTTATTGTACCCATGTACAATAATATCAATCAACTTTATTACCCAAGAAACATTACATGTTTATAATAGGGAAATATTTAAAAGAATGGGAAAAGCATTGTGAGAACTTTCTTGAAGTAAAAGATAAAGTTGAAGTGTGGTCTGTGAACCAGGCATAAGCTTATAGTACAAAGAATTATTCAACGGAAAGTGCTGTCGTTCTAGGCTTCGCCCCTTGCATGTTGCTTTTCATAAACAGGTGAAGACAAACAGAGTTCCCAGCAATTCACTAACAGACATTTCCACTTGGTGTCGAATTAGGATCGTGCATCTGTTTTATTACAGCAACCATTTCAAAAATTGATGTGAAAATCAAGTCGTATTATTCACAGCATCTCGGCCGTTTGGATCGCAGAACATAGAACTTATAATAATAATATGTCTTTTTGAACTTCACCATGTGAATTTCCTATTTTTTTCATCTCCATGTAAGTAAATTTTATACTTCATTTATCAACTAATATTATATTACTCTTCCTTTATTGTAGAACTCAATGTAAATTCAGCTGATGATGAACCTATGTAGGTTCGAAACATGTACTGAATTACCGTACTGACATCTTTCAAATATTAAATTGTGGAGACGACTTTGAGTTTTTCTGCATCATATAAGAAAATGAGTTCTGTGGTCTCGACCTCGACTTCACGTGCACGCAATGTTGCCAAATGGTTATGTCTCTTAAACTGACTTTCTCAATCGCAGGATTATAATCGAGCTATTTCAATGGTGAAACACAAGAAAACGTCTATTGAGATTAAAGTAGCGCTTGGAAACAATTGCATCTTACGGAAATCACGATTGAGAATCGTTGATGAAGACTGATCAGTCTTGGTCTTGACAAATAAATGTAGACCAATAGGAGACTGTCTCAGTCTTGGTCTTGATAGTCTTGGTCATGGATCAAAATTCGTCTAAAAATTTGAATTATTCAATTCAATTGTCCAACAGATTATTTGCATATAATAGGTATTTTGAATTTCTTGGTCTTAAACAATTGTCAATTTGTACGGGTGAAGTAAGCACACAGGCCGACAGGCAAGAAAAAGGTTTAAAAGGCTCAGAATGTTGATTAGGTTTTTGTTGACCAGTTCCAATGGATTATTTTGTGATGAGCAGTGAAATGCAGATGCGGCAGAGGGGTAGAATCAGAATCCCGAGGAAATTGCAATACTTTTTATATCATGTAGGAGTGGGAAAATATCCCATAGCTGACCAAATATATTGATCATAATTTATTATTTTAATTTAGTATTGAACTCTGGTGGATGCAACTTATACTAATCTGTATCTATGTTTTTCAATAAATATATTTTCTACCTTCTATGTGGTATTTTCAAATATGAACATAACCCATATACAGGGTGAGTTAATGAAGCTGCGGTAATAGGCTGTCAAAAATTGCAAAATCTCACTTTTCACCAGTCATTGTTTCGAAAACAGTTGGAGATAGGTATAGAATATTAATAAAATATTCAACCTAAGATTTAAATAGGTATGCATTTATTCAAAATTGAAAATCGTTGCCAAGTTTATCTGGAAGTGACAACAACGCAGAATGAAAAAAATTTCCGAACTTCAAATTCAAACCAAATAAATTTTTTTCTTTCTTCAATAGTATGAGGTATGGATGACTGCGACCTTACAACATACACTTATTTTTTGTAAACTGTGAAACTGCATTACTGAATTTGAAAAATGTATGTACTTCCGATCTTGAGTGAACAAAAATTGAAAACCTACCATATGAAAACTAAAGAATTGAAATGAATTGCCATAAAATTTTCCATTAGATTTTTCTCAATGTTGAGTAAAAACTTTTCATTATTTTTCTTTCGAAACCATGACCAAGACTCTTGGGAGAGACTCTTGGTCTTGAGAAGATTTATTATGTCTTGATCTTGTATCAAGACCAATACAAGACCCAAGACTAGTCTCTTGGTCTCGCGAAGCCCTATCCATAATCACTCACCAACGGATTAGATCTCGAAACGCCGATCCGCACCATCGCCTGCCCCCCGGAAGCGAGCGCCCACACCGCCACCACGCTATCGACGAAGTCGTTCACCGTCTCCAACGACACTTCGAGTAACTTCGTGTGGCCGAGCTCCTGCCACGGTCCGGTCGTGGCTATCGCGCACCGCCTGTACCACCGCCTGCGCCTGACGTAATCCGTAAATTGCTTATTAGCGTGGTAGGAAGAGGGAAAATCGACGGCGTACTGCCACCCGTCCCGGTCTACTCCACCCGGTACGTGAAAGTCGGTCATCCAGTCGGAGACCCACTGCCATCGGCTCGAGAGTAGCTTCACTTGGTCTCTGGTTCGTTTCTGTTTGCCGGTCACGTCGCTCCACATGTATCTGTCCGTCGGTAGGCCTGCGACAAATCGAAAACTCACTTCAAGCTTCACGAAAAAAACTGACTGAATCTTACAGACCACAAAGGAATCAAAACAAATTCAACACAAAACAGGGACGACAGGATCGCTTCTATCACTTAAAAATCCCATCATCTATTGCAATTTGGTGTTGCCATTAGGATGGCATTTCTATTATATTTCATTGTGATTATTATTTAGAAAATAGAATTGAATATGTTGAAATTGATGAAGCTAGAAGTGAAGAGAAAATCTTTCAATTCGGTGTACCGCAGGGAACCGTATTAGGGCCACTTTTATTTAATATTTATCTCAACGACCTTTTTAATATTGACACTGTATGTGAAATACATAGTTTCGCAGATGATACTGTCATATTATATGGGGAAAAAAACTGGAATGAATTACAAACCAAAACTACATTAGATTTTGAAAAGATTAAAAATTGGTTTGATTATAACTTACAGTAAATTTTGAGAAAACAAAATATGTCCCATTCTCATTTTATAATATTTCCCTACCGGACTTAGGACCACTAATACTTCATGATAATACTAGCATTGAAAAAACTGATAGTATCAAGTACTTAGGAGTTATAATTGATAAACATCTGAAATGGGACAAACACATAGCGTTCCTTTTGAAGAAATTACGAAGTTTATTATCAAAATTCAAGTATCTCAAAACATTTATGAGCGTAAAAACCCTTAACATTCTTTATTTTTCATTAATACAGTCCCAATTGAATTATGGGATTCTGGCTTGGGGAGGGGTCATGAAATCCCACATTAGAAATCTTGAAGTTCTTCAGAAACGGTTTTTGAAAATAATATATAATAAGTCTTATTTGTATCCAAGTGAAAATCTGTACATAGAAACACATAAAATGGACATAAGACAATTATTCGGATATAACATCATGATTTATATCCATAAACACAAATTGAATATAAATTTCAATAATCATATTTATAATACAAGGAATAAAAATAATATCACATTGAAAAATAGAGTTAAAACAACAATGTCTCAAAAAAATTTTTAAATATTTATTGCCATTCTACTATGATTTGATTCCAAATCATATAAAAATGATCAAGTCATTAGTATCTTTCAAACTACAGATTAAAAAATGGATTCAAGAATCACGTCGAAATTTATTTCATGAAATCTCTCACTTCAGTTAAGAAAATTAGTTAATTTTTCAATATTATTTTGTTGAATTCTACAAATTTATCAAATATATTATACATAAATGTAATTCGTATCTCTCGCAACAAGTTTTTAACTTCGCGGGTATAATTGAACTGTTTATTCACCTTTTTACAAATTGATGTATATGCTCTTTTTTATGAATTTTGAATAAACTTTATTATTATTATTATAATTATATAGATGGCATTCAAGCCATAACTCATTGCAAAGCAAACAGTCAGTGAAGTTTTTAAATAATATGAAATTGAAGGTAAGTCGAAATCGATAAAATCACATAGAAGTTGTTTTAATTTTGACATCGAAATGTATTTCTTGGTATGATTCCATACGATGCGATAAACAAAAGTTTCCAAAGCGCACCGGACGTCAATAAAATTATGAACCAAAGACTTGAAAATGGGACAGCAGACCAGGACAGAATCGCAGACGATAACAAATATTCAAGAAATGGATCAAGATTTTCAGTGGATTGTGTCACTAGATTATCGAAGGCTATGACACAGTCGATCATAACATTCGGAAAAAATTATTCAATATAGGCATAAGAGTTGATTCATCAATGGTTGAAAATTACTGAGAAATAGACAACAGTTTTTAGGGAGAAAAATGAGTTCATAAGAAGTAACATTGGTCCCAAAAACAATTTGTTTATATATATATATATATATATATATATATATATATATATAAATATATATATATATATAAAATATATATATATATATATATATATATATATAAACTCGGTTTCAGAGCTGAATTTGAGTTAGTCACAAGTTAACTTTAAATATTGGAAAATCCTCATTTATGTTATAGAGGAGAAAACCAAATCGTAGTGAGAATGACATTATTTTTAATGGACAAAATATAGAATATTTGGGAGTAACAAAATTTTTAGAATTATACATTGATGAACAACTCTCTTGGAAAAATCATATTGAATATTTAAGAAAAAAACACCATTAATTGGTATTTTGTTCAAAATTCGAAAATATATTTGTTTCAAACATCTCAAATTATTATATTACAGCTTTATTCATTCAAAACTACAATACTTGATATCAGTATGGGGAAATGCTAATGCTCCGATCATACGTCCCTTAAAATCTCTGCAAAATAAAACAATCAAATGCATATTCAAATTACCTTTTCGATATCCCACTTCCGTTTCATATGTGAAAAATGAGCTTTTAAGTATCACCTCTTTATATAAATTGAAAATTTGTTATTTCATCCATTTCGTAAAAAATAACTCTAACCTTCAACACAATCGAAACAATTCATAAATATGAAACTGGGCAGTCCAAAAATCTGAGTACAATCAGTAGAATCAAAACAAACTTCGGAAAGAAATCAATTATAAACAACGGAGTGTTAATATATAACAAACACCAAAGAAATTAACTAAGATTTTTTTACAAACCTTAAAAAAAACTTAAAAAGTATTTATCCATAACACTCTCTTTCCATCTACATTGATTATTCATAATCAAATCTTCTTTTAATGCATAATTTAATAGTATTAGTTTAAATCCCTTCTTAAAACATAATTTTCTTGGGTCAATAAAATTATTATTAAAATTTCTGAAAACTATACGAAATAAAAACAAAAATTATGAAGAAACACACCCACCTGTAGAAGTATAACCAGTAACAGGATTCCACCTTTGATTCTCGTAAACCCTGAAATCCTGCGAATCGGTCATTGGATGAACGTTGAGGCTATCTAAGGTACCCAAAAATCCGCCACCCCATCCACCCGTGTAAACCCACGCCGTATGGTCGTATCCAATACCCCACGTCACGCCTACTTGACAGCTTTCCACCTTCTTCAAATGACCCCCTCCAATCTGCCTCCAATACAAGTCCAGCATATCTATTATCAACACGGGGCTTTTGATCACCAGTTTGAGGGGTTGCATTTTACCCCAATAACTCAGAACAGACACCGACTGGGGCGGCAACCTATGCCTGAACGAGGTGAAGTTCTGATCGTTGACGTAAATCAAGTAGGCGTCTTCGGTGGTCTCGATTCTCAAATGGAATTCTTGACCACGTTCGAAAGGATTCCGCCCGTCCTTCTCTTCGGTCCCCCACTTTCCTTCAGCCATGGAATTCCTGACGACGATTCCTTCCGTGAAACGCGGGTTCAAATGCAGGCACGTATTCTCCAGTTCAGTGTGAGATTTGTGCTTGAGTTTGTACGTTACCGGCGCGTCCAAGTTGATGGCGATACGTTCCGCCTTGTCGGAGATGTAACCGGTCAGGGTTATCACCGTGCCCGGAATGCAGCCGACATGTAGAGCCACTCTGAACGGAGATTCTTTTTTGCTCAGGTCGTATTTTTGTACGTAAAAGTCGTCTTCTCTCAGTTGGTTTGATTCTAACCGTGTCGGATCCCATACGAATACGTCGCCGAGACTTGTCACCGCCCATACACTTTCATCGCTTGGTTTACCTGTAACGGAACCGAAGATGACCATTTGCACAACAGTGATATCATTTTAATAGAACATAGAGGACTATTGAATAAACTAATAGATATATCGTTCGAAGATAATTATAAATAGATAACATTAATCATATTTTATCAAATTCATGTAATTTCTTTATGTGACATAATTTGGTTGTATTTATTTATTTATTTATTTATTCATCCCAAGAAACTTTTATAGTTTATACAATAAACGTATTTAAAAAAATGTTTACACTGAAGTGTTTTAAGTGTTTCTTGAATAATGGTTCTTGTTTGATGTTCTTAAGAACTTGTGGAAGTGAATTATAGATGTTGACACCACTATGTAATATTGATTTTTGGCCAAAGGTAGTTCTCACATCCAAAGGCCGCAAGGCGATGAATTTGGCGAGTATTGTATATATGAATATCATTTAACGGCCAAAATTTCAAATTTGAAAATTTAATTCGATTTCTTACCAAGTGAATGAATATACAGTTTTAATTTATGAAGAAAGCTAGTAAAAGGTGGGTTCATATAATTTTTTGTAGATTCCTGATATTTCATTCTGTAAATGCATTTCATTGTCTTATTTTGTAATTTTTTCAAAGGTTTCAATACTGATTTTTAGCTGTTCCTCAAGCAGATATCAAATACTGTAAATCCGAATTGATCAAACAATGATAAATAATCATTAAATATTTACATGGTAAATTATCTCTTATTTCAAACAGTATACCAGTCAAGGGAGAAACTTTTTCTCAATTTCTCAACGCGCTTATCCCATGACAATTTCTCATCCAAGTGTAATCCTAACATTTTTATAATGGGTTTGTAATTGAATTTATTTTCGTAAATTGAAGAAATATTATAATTTGTCAGGTTTCGTTTGGAAATATACATATAAGAGGATTTGCTATAATTCAATGATAATTTGTGCTGTTGGAGCCATAATGAAATGTTTCCTAAATCATTTTTCATAGAATCCTCTAGTTGGGTTAAATTATTAGCCAAATAAACTATTGCTGTATTATCTGGAAATAATTTCAGTTTATCAATAACTTTTAATTCAGATATAGAATTAATATAATATTGGTGTAATTTCAGATTTTACCAACTTTACGATTTTGACGCTAATTCCATCATGTTCAGCTAGTCGAGAAAACTTGCCGCGAAGTTAGAAACATCAACATTGATGGTAGAAGATAACATGATTTATGACTGGAAACGTTGTGAATTGATCCTATGTGTAGCAAATGTTGAGCAAACAAATTTCAACATTCTCCTGAAACGAGTCACCTATATCTCCAATATTGTCCAGATACCCTCAGCATTCTGTTATGTCTATCTCTTCTTCAATTGAAATACCCGATTTCTCATATCACATTGTCAAATTCTCTTCCCAAGTATAAAATAGCGACAATGGGCATATCCCTTATAATCCGCTTTTTAGTTTATTGATGAGAAATTATTCAGAATAATTAGTCGTAACAGCCGAAGTACATATCGGATCAAAAAACAGGTAGGTTTTGCACTATCTTTGATTGTAAAGTATACAAATAGCTAAACCTAGTCTTCAGATTCAGTATCAATTATCTTCTCCTGAAGATGCTAACCTTGTTAGCGAAACGTGCGTCGAATGCAAATGATATCAATTTGGTGTTAGGGTCATTGATCTCTACAAAAAGTGTCAACTTTCACACCAATGGTTCCTTTCTCACGATTTATCTCAGCGTATATTTTCAAGTGTAGCATAATTCATCATAAGAAATTGTCAATGCATTGTTTTTTTTTGAAAAAAGAGTTAAATCAGTTACTGAAATATATGAGGATTTGTAGAACAATTTATCATAAGCAATAGTCAATGCATATTTTTTTCTTCATAAATCTAGCTAAATCAGTTACTGAAGTGTTTGAGGTTTCATCAACTCTCCTAATAGATCATAATCGAATTCGGATATTGGAAAAAAATATATACACTCACAAAGGGACAAAATGCAATACGAATGAAAAAAAAAGGATCATAAACTGGGATTACCCAGTTCGCAAGGGAGTCTTATGGAGGTTGAACTACAGTGAAACTACACTGTGAAGGTAGCAATGTTGGCAACTGTAATACATTTATTATCAAAAAACCATTGAAATTTGCTACAGTTATCTCATCAGACTAGAAGGAAATCCATTTTCTTGATGTTGATCGAATGACGAAAAAGTTTTTATTTAACATCTGTTAGTGCTTCTGTTCTTTCTATTAACCATCTTGATTCTCAACCCAGCTTTTGAACTTTGCTGCTTTATTATGCAGCTTATGAAAAATACAAAATATCAGTTCAAAAGAGTTACTGAATTTTCTAACCGGTTCGTGAACCATTGGCATTGGCGCCCGCTTCTTGGATTCACTCTCCTCACTACCGGTTCGCACGTGTGAATTTATGGGATAGCAAAAAATTAGTGAAACGCCTACACTGCGCTACACCACTCAAGAACATTACCGTCCTCTGCGTGCACAAGGCTCTACTTTCTGGGCGCACTCGTAAGAGGATTTGACGAATATAAAATAAAGATAATTTTCACGTCCAGATCAGTTTTGTTTGGTTGTTTTCTCGAGCGGCTGGAACAGAAATACACTACTCAGTGTTCACAATTTTATTTGCCAACGTTTCGGCGATTGATTTTCGCCTTCCTCAGGGCTACAAAGATGGAAAAAGTTGTACATAAAGTATTATCAGACAAACTTCCGTGCAATACCACCTAGTGAGTGTACTTACCCAATTGTTTTAAAAAGTAGTTGTCAGTAAGTATAAAAACGATAATTTTGCGCTAAAATTTCGAAAATATGTACATTTAAAAGAATATGGTGTAAAAAGGTGAATATAATAACTGAAAGACATATGGAACGGTACATCGAAAATCAAATACGAACTGAATTGACAAGAAACCTTTTTACACCATATTCTTTTAAATGTACATATTTTCGTAATTTTAGCGCAAAATTATCGTTTTTATACTTACTGACAGCTACTTTTTAAAACAATTGGGTAAGTACACTCACTAGGTGGTATTGCACGGAAGTTTGTCAGATAATACTTTATGCATGTATATATGTACAACTCTTTCCATCTTTGTAGCCCTGAGGCAGGCGAAAATCAATAGCCGAAACGTTGGCAAATGAAATTGTGAACACTGAGTAGTGTATTTCTGTTCCAACCGCTCATGAAAACAACCAAATAAAATAAATCTGCCATTGGGACCGTGCAAAGTGGGTGGTAGGAAAAACAAAATCGACTACATCGCGCGATATGGATAAAACAGAGCATTTAAAGGAAACTGTCATTTTCCGCATTGCTTCAAGAAAGATTTCTATCAAATTTCGAATGCACCGTGCGAAGAATGAATCTTCATCGCGAGTTATTCTGATCTTGCAGTGGATGCCAGAGTAATTGAAAATTATATAAAAATTTCAAAACATAGCAGAGTTCTCTCTTTCTACTATTTGTAATACATTTTTATTTTTTTTATATTTCTAAAGATAAAAATGTTGTTACAAGCTGACTCAATTAATATTACCTCAACGTTGAGGTGAGTATGTAGCATAATTCGTGGATATTGGTCAATGTCAATTCGTTCACCAACTACAGATAAATTTTTTTGTATTCAGTAATGATCGTATATTGATCCTAGATGAGACGACTAAGACGTAGCAAAGACGCACAACTCTATCTATCTAGATGATCAGTTGTCAACCAAGTTTACAAGCTCCAATGGAATAAAAGTTCCAAAGTAGATGGCGCTGACGTCGCGCACGGTCCCAATAAGTGAAAGCAACTCTAGTCGATACCAGTGACGGATTCGAAATCGGATTTCCGTCCAACACATCATAAGCTAACTGATGCGATCAATAACGACTTGCGAGAGTTTGTAGCACGGAATATTGATTAGAGCATCACTAAAAAGAAGAAATTAATTCGAATAAACATATTTACCTAATGTTTCATGAATTTTTCCACAGGTACTTGCAAAATGTGATTGCCATTCTTCGAGCAGAGCATCACTGCTGAATTGCAACTTGATGACAGAATTCTGATGTCTTGGAATGTGTACAGCTAAACGAGGGTTGCCAGGATCACTACATAGCTGTACACAGGTTATGTCACCAAGACTGAAGGAATACTGTGAAAACAAATTAATATTTCTTGCAGTCTTATTCCATTAACATAGTATTCGGTGATGGTACAGAATCTGAACAAAAATATAACATTTTGCTATTATAATGAGGTTAATTTCTTTCATTATATGTTGTTTTTGATTTTATTGTTCTGAATACTGGTGAAACTAAAAATCAACTAACTTCACAAGTAACAAAAATGAAAAGGAATAACTCCTGGAAAAATTTGTTCAGATTCAATCCATGACCTTGATCACTTCTAATATAAAATATTGCCAAAACCTTCTACAAGTAATTGAAGCAAAAAAAAGTTACTGTTGTTAGTATTGGTATCAATGAGTCTTTTATACCTAAAGGATATTGTGATGGTCTGCTTAGAATTTGGTTCGAGTTTCTGAAAATAAATACGATTTCATAAAATAGTAGTCATTATTTCCCTCGATGCAGATGACCCATGAAAAAGTTGAAGGCTAGACTGCTTTCACAGTTTAACAGTGATTACTAGTACTGGACCTTTTTTACCGATTGAACCGATCAAAAACCTGGATTTTGGCTCATTTTTCAGGTACTTATATTTGTCCTGTGTTCGATTTTGAAGTTTTCTGGCTTTATACTTTTTCTGGAAATAATCTCAACATATATCACTCCTACACCAAGCTCAATTGACCAACATGCGTGCATTTCCATAATTTTCAAAATTTTGCAAGCATAATTTCTTAAATCATAGACGTGCAACGCACATTTCCATCGATTAAACTTTGTGCACTCGGGGTAAAACAACCGATAAAAAAATAATTCAATAAAAATAAAAACGAATCTCTGTATAGTCTTATTATTGTTTTAAATAAAATTTACTGGTGTGACTTGCATGAGACTACTGATGAATATTCACAAGAAACATATCATTTTTTTCTTTATCTCCATAAATATATTTAAAAATCTTCACTTCAAAATTTATAATAAGACCTCAAACTATATTTCTCATTAAATTATGCAAAACGTGAATTAGCTTACAGCCAACTTTTTTAGTGTGTCAAATGACTCTGGCACTGTATCGTCAGTTTTTAGCGGAACAATTGACTATACAGAGAAAACCACCAAAAAATGAAACTTGAATTTTTTAAATTAACGTTTGGTTCAAGGAACATTAAATGCTTATAGAGAAACAATAACAAAAATAAATCTTACATGGCTTTGTTCAAGACTATAGATCACAAAAAACTAATCAGGAAGAACCCAATGCCATAAAAAAAATTAAAATGCCATGGTCTTGTAGTCTAGATATGGTTGAAGTGTTTTTAGAATTATGAAATACAATGTTGAAAAAATAACAAGTTTAGTTATTGATGAAGAGATCAGTTAATATGATGCTTGAATGGAATTGGCGTTTCTGGTTCATAAAAGGCACCTTAAATTTGAATTTTTGTTTCATACCTTACTGTATGTCTTCACTTTGATGTTGATATTTGGCACCTTTGCTTCAGTTTATTTTAAATATGGCATTTTAAAAAATGGTTTGGAAACATTTTTTATGTGAATTCGAAAACCTAATAATTACCCAACAGAGTCCTTTTATCAACGATTAATGTGTAGATTCATGTTACAGGGGTTTTTATTTCAATTTTTTATTGCTTGCAATCTGTTTTGGATTCTAGGTTATTTGATTATTCATCATTAGTATAAGATTTAGGATATAGACGATGAAAATGTGATTGTTAATGATGAACAGACGCCTCCTAGAAGCAAACACCCCTGTGCAAGAGAAAAACAAGCATAAATAATAATTTGACACATAATAAACAGAAAGTATATTTTTAAATTGTTGAAAATTTTTAAATAATAATGGTGAAAACAATGACAAGAAGAACGGACAAGTTCCATTTAGTATTCAAATAAAACTTATGAAAAATTTTTTTTATACTCACCATTGCAGATGCTCCATCGGGATTCAAAATGGTCAAGGCTCCGGTGTTCTGAACCCATTCCAGTTGCAGAATACAATCCACATACCCAGTCATTCCCAACTTCACTCTAGCCTCACCAGTGTGTATCCAAGACGTAGTATCGATAGCTGGTTCATATTTAGAATAGGCATCCGGAGACTGAAGCCTCGATTTCAAATCCTCCAATATCTTCTCCCTCCAAGGTTGGTCCAACTCCTCCGAAGTATTTGGACAGCCAGAATCTCCAAACCAATTTGGGAGCTGACTGGTGTCAACAGTACATGCACCAGATTCTACCTTCAAACATTCACTGAATCTTTACATGGATTCAGGATTGCTAATTTTCAAACAAATTGAAATCGATAGATTGTTATCGTTCTTGCATTCATTGGAACTTCGTTCATACAGTGAAATCAGATCATGAAAAGTCCTCCCCCATCACTTTGGAGTGGAAAAAAATATCATGGACTAACAATTAGAGTCTTGGACTTCCATTATCTATATAATCAACTCTATTGAAACCTGTTGCAAAGAAAAAACTCATAATGAAATTAAATCAAATCCAAACAAAAAGTTGAAATGGTTTTTTCGTCAAAGAATAAATAATTAAAGGTTTGATTGATCAAAAAAATAATGTGACAAAAAATCAAAATGAAATATTAAATATGAAAAAATAGTAAAATCAAAAAATTCGAATGAAGAAATATAAACAATAGGAACAAATGTTCACTCATGACGTTTCAATCGATGGTATCTGCAATCGTCTTCGGGTTATAACTGTCATCACCCAAAGACGAACCAATTCCTATCATAACCTATGAAACAGACATAAATCTATTTGAAATATTCTGGATGATGATAATTTGAATGAATAATCAACGTCAAGTTCCAAAAAATAAGTCAAGGCACATAGTGAACGTCTGACAATGGTTTTATATTGTGTTAAATCGATAATATGAAGGACGAGAGACGCGTTTCAGTTCTTGGGTGTGTTTTGTATTCCAATAATTATAACATCACAAATATTGACCAAATCGAAAATTTCGAATGTGCGAATTGATTACAACCTGATCAGAACATCACTTCCTTATTCATTTTTCAGTTTCTCATTATCTTTTGATAATGATCATGAATCAAGAATATGGAATTTGCTCTGATTGGTACAATGTTCTAGATGTCCTCTGCAAGTAAACTCTGTTTGTCCTTGTCCTTGATATATTTTTCTTTTCAGGAAGGGAAGACTTTCATCACATCACTGTATATAAAGCTGATACAAATTGAAAACTGTTGCATGTCATTATGGGCGTGGCTAAATTTTGAAGTACACTGGAGCAAGACTGTTATAGAATTATGAAGTTTTGGATATAAATCAAAGCAACGTCCTGAATATGAAAGAAAGACAATTGAAAATATTCACAAACCTTCTTTATAAATAGGTACATGTATATCATTCATTGAAATATGGAAGCTCATCAATGAAAAGTTCTTCCCTAGTTTTCCAATAGGGAACTCAGAGTTATATGCCCTCTGAAGGTTCGAATCATAGATAGATAGATAGATAGATTTATTTACAAATTTAACATACAGTACGTACATATGGCAAGTCACAATACATTTCACAAAAACTAAATACTAAAATATTACATTGAAAGATTCACTAAAACTTTGTTCATTTTCAATAAAATATTAAAATTTTTCAATAGTACAATAGTATCATTATATCAAGAAAAGAGAAAAAGTATTATATATAAAAATATTTATCACTTTATTAATTAATATTTGTCAAATTTTTAAATAATCTGTTAAATTTTGAGGTTGTAAAACTCCTCCAAAGTATAAAAACAATTTTTCAATAAAAATTTTTTGGTTTCATATTTGAACCCGGAGTAACAGCTGATTCCCCGGATATAGTCTGGAAGCGAATTGAAGAGAGTAGTGCAATTATAGTAAGGAGATTTTTTGTAGGTTGATGTTTTGAATTTTGGAATTTGTAGTTTATTATGTCTTGTGTCATAGTCATGTTTATGAATCTATGAAGTACCTATATTCTTCCATGTGACTTTTTAAAAAAGTTACACACTTTAGAATATATATATACCTCTAAGTGTTAAAATTTGTTTCTTTTTGAAGATGTTACGACAACTATCACCATATTTGATGTTGAATAAGAGTCGGATAATCCTTTTTTGTGCAATAAAAACTCTCTCCCACTCGGTTGCCTGACCCCACGATACAATATTGTAGGACATGTGACTATATGCAAAAGCGTAGTATAGGTTTGTTAATCCTCTCTTATCTAGATATGGTTTCATCTGAAAGATAGCAAAACAGGCTTTATTCAATTTTGAACAAACATACTCAATATGAGAATTGAATCTGAGGTCTCAATCAATTGAGGTACCAAGGAGCTTAACATTTTTTCAATTTTAAGATGAATACCAGAACTGAAATCCTTTGGTATTGTTTTCCTTAAGTGAAAGTTTATAGAAACAGTTTTGTCTTTGTTGAGGATAAGTCTATTTTTAGTGCACAGAGTCCATTTCATTGACAACTGTCACCATGTCCATTCTTAGTTCCTCAAGTGTTCGTGCTGAGACTGTTACAGTGGTATCATCTGCAAAAATAGTAACTTTTCCCTTGCTGATATATCTGGGGAGGTCATTTACGAAAATTTGAATAGCTACACCCAAACTATTTTGAAAAATAGAGAATTTCCCATATTTATAACCTGGAAATATTTTCTGTGTTCCTACATATCATAAATATTGTTACGCCCAACAACTAGTTCCAGTACTGTAGTATTATATCTTGGTGGTTTGTAAGCTTTAATGTTTTGAAAAATCCCACTGACAGTAAATTATATTTATAATCTACAATCAGATATTCATTTTTATCGTGTTGCAGCAGATTCGAAGTCAAGTATGTATACTGTTGTATTCAATTTAGCTCTCTAACAGCCGTTACGGGAAGCAAAGGGATATTATTATCTCGTCTCTTTCAAAATAACTAATCAAAGATGTCACCAACTCTTGGCAGCAGTAGTTTTGAACTCTTTTGGCATTTTAATGAAGAGCATGAGACTGACACTTTTTATAGAAGCATCGAAATAAACAGTTTTTGATCACAATAACAAATTCAAAGTACGAAAAATACCTAAATAGAACTTTCACTTTTGAATAACAATTGTTAATTGGTAAATAACAGTCTACAAATAAATTGCGGCAACGTCGAGAGTACTGCCAACAAAATGCCAAAGAATAACAGGCGCCAAATTTGAAATTCAATATAATAATAATAATAATAGTATTTATTGCAACACGATCATCAACGGACACAGCAAAAGTCAAAATTTCAAAAGGTCAATTTGAACAATGATTAAAATTTAAAATTAAAATTGTTAAACCACATCAACAAGTTACAATTTAAAATTCAGGTAATCTTTAAAAGTCTCAAAAATATTCATGATAAACCAGTTATAAAACAATTTTTTCTATACAAATTTCAATTTAGCCAGCAGTTGAATGAGTAGTAGCATTTATGTCGCAAGTAAGAACTGACAGAGCTCCTGAACCTCTTGTAGACTGGTATATTTTTCAATTTTTCAGTTCCTCCGGTAGAGATCTATATGCTCTTATCGCCTGATAGTAAGGTCCTCTCTCATAGTATGTAGAGTTATGGCTGGGGATAGTCAGTTCGTTGCAATGCCTGGTATTAATAGTCATATTTTGAGAATACTGACAGCTATTTCTGGGAAACAGTTCAGGATATTTTTCTACAAAGCAGACAAGACCTAAGAAGTACAGCGAGGGTACAGTCAGGATGTCAAGTTTAGAAGAAACTCCTTACAAGAGCTTCTGCGATCTAGAGTTAGGATACATCTCAAGATTTTTTTTAAGTAATGAATATTTTTTGTGAATGGACAGATGTACCTCCCCAAAATATGATACCATATGAAATCAATGATTGCACATGGGCATGGTAATATGTTCTCAGACTACAAACAGAGACTTGATCTCTCAGATATCGTATTATTTCACAGATAGAGCTCAATTTGTTATTTAGTAAGTTTATATAAGTTTCCCAACTGAGTGTAGAGTCCATCGTGACACCTAAAGATTTAGTATAATCAGATATTGGAATAAACGTTCCAATGTATTGGTACTAGTGCATTGATTCCATGTCGTCATCGATGACGTGCAACATTTTTTAAGTTGTATTCACTATGAATGTGTACTCATAAAAAGTAAATAACCCTACAGATTGAAGAGAGGAACCTCACACAAAAATTACCACTAATATCGAAATCAAATAACTACTACTCACACAAGACCACGGCGCTTCGTACTCCGCCCATCCGAGTTCTTCATCGTCCGCGAAAATGCAGGAATCCCGACTAGATTCGCTCCAAACACTCTCGTCCGTTTCAGGATGCACCTCCATGCCGACGATGGAGCCGACCGAGTGGACAGGACTCCACGCTTTCGGGTTCTTCGGTTGGATTTCGTACTTATTTCCCAAATCTCCCACGGGTAATGACGCAGGGGCGGTCGGGGCGGAATGGGCGTGTTCTTCCCACTCCGTTATAGCGGACTGTTCGACCATACTGCTGGGGCGGGCCTGAACCTTGAAGAAAATTGGAGCGTTGCGTCATGGAAAAAGTGGCCATATGCATATGGAAAGGACGGTAAATAATCTGCGCAACTACTAACCAATCAGTTTCAGTAACATAATTCTTAATGGATTTTATCAGAACATCGGGACTCTGTCATTGAATTGGAACCCGTTCACAGGAAAGCATACATTCAAGCTGCACAAAGAGCTTTATTATTGCAGCTACATAAGAGATGGAAATCATTCTTGCTACCCCCTGTCCAGGATAGAGGACACCATGAACATCTCAGCTGACTGCTGTTCTCGATGCTGGAACTGGCAGGTAGCCATCCACCCAGAAGACAAAGAGAAGATTACTTTTCCCACCAGCAGTGGACTGTTCCAGTCCAAGATTATTCCGTTCGGATTATGTGATAAACCGGCGACATTTGAGCCTTCGAAGGAACTCTTATTTAGAGGACTTGAAAAACATGCCCCTTGCATCTCGATTACATCATAGTGATAGGCAAGAGTTTCGAGAAACATCTGTCAAACCTGTGGTGTGTATTCAAGAGGTTAAGAAATGCTCACTCACGAATTAATCCCAAGAAGTGTTGCCCCTTTCAAGAGAAAGTGATTTCCTTGGGACATGCCGTGTCCTTGGAAGGAGTTACCGCGAGAATCAAGGCAGTTAAAGAGTGGTCAGAACCTAAAAACAAACATGATGTAAAACCGTTCCTGGGAATTCATAGCTACTACAGGCATTTCGTCAAGGACTTCGAAAAAAAAACGCATAGCTCAACTGAGAAGAGTATTTTCTATTCGGTCACCAGATTGTTAGCAACGATTTGTGGCATTGAATGATATTTGAAAAGTGCTTTGATCATGGCATACCCAAAAGGGGAAGGCTTGTTCATATTCGATACCGACGC
>JAVJAQ010005304.1:0-20429 GCA_032362365.1 Zygogramma bicolorata
TCTAGTGATTCGATATTGTTTAGAATTTTTTGGCGAAAAACAATCGACGATTACGGAAGCTTTCTTATTTTTGTATAGGGCGCGTTATATGAGCATTTTAAAAAATCTGTCGAATATCGGTTTTGTCAGATTGACGTAATTTTGAGGTTCATTGTTGTCAATGAAAACTATCTGAAATTATTTCTTCGCATTCAACAGTGTTTGAAAGTCTATATGAGTAGAATGAGTTTTGAAGTTATTACAAGTACTTTTTCACGATGTGTAGAAGATTTTTTATTTTCTGTGGACATTCAAAATCTGTGGATCCAGACATTCGTCATCATTATTCAGTACCTAAGGTAAGTACAAAACAAATCGCCCCAAAAAAAAATAACATGAATGTAGCGTCGTAGCTAATTTTATTCGTTTCAGCTTGAGCGAAAGTCTTATATCGAGGAGGAAACATCTATAGCTCTTATCAATGAGAGATTGAAAACAAAGTATTGCTTGAATAAAGGAAATATGGATGTGATACGTATTTTGAACCGTTACATAACTGATGTGTGTATCCCCAATTACAAGACAGTCTATCACTTTCAATACACTAGCATGTTTTTTCAAGAAGCAACTTTGTCGTACATTCTCAGATGAATGGACAAAGTATATTTTCTCGGAATCAAAGTCTAGTCTTACAATACAAACTGATATAAAAACACTAAAAACTTGTAGAGGTAGCAGGTGACAGTGACAGGATTGACAGGTTGTTAACGATAGGTTTCCACGTTACATGCACTTTTTTTGAAACGCATTTGATTGGCCTTTAAAGCTGTCAAAATCTCAGTAGGCAAATAATAAACAGTAGTAGAATATTCGGTTGGCCATTTCTCTCTAGTGAAAATTAAGCCTCATATGGTATATGACTGATCGCCATCTATAATAGCGATCTGAAGTTTTTATGATCTCAAAAATCAAGTAATCGGTTTTCGCCAAGTTTATCCCAAAATTATTCAGGTATAAGTAGATACACTAGGGTTTCCTAGGCATCTTATACTGGATCTGACATCTTGTGATAGTGTCAATTGACTTTGACGTCTAATTGACATGTTATGCGTTTTTGAAATTTTGATTTTCTATACTTGGATCGAGTGAGTTTAACCAACAAACTATGAAAATCTCTTCGGAAACAAATTTTCAACACATAGTTTGTGTTCAAGGTACAGTTTCCTTCGAAATTCACGCTGCCACTTCTGAAATAGAACTCACATAACGCTCTCATATCTCTTGAAATTCCTGGTTAGTTACATAAAATAATGTATTCGGTAAAATTCCGTTAATCGGGCTCCGCCTCGAAAATGAAAAATTTCTGGTGGAACTTACGTATTTCGACCTCCTGAACAAAAAATTCGAATGAAATTTTTGGAACTCTCGGGACTCTCAACTCGTTTCGGAGATACGGCCCCCCAAAGACAGGAAATCGGGGTTTTACGCCTATGTTTGTTTCTCAGCCAATTCCTCTCGAAATTCCTCCTTCTTTCTATCAGCACAATATACACATTCTATACCACCTTCTTCATCACTTTCCAACCGAGTTATAAGCATTTTTCACCACAAAACTCTAAAATTTAAATCGTCAAAAGAATTATATTAATTATATCATTGTATGGGATTTTTTTCTTTTCAATCAGCTGGAAGTTAGATGCAAAAATAGCTTCTGCTAAATCTCGCCTCCAAGTTGATTTTTGTTATCAATTATGTAATAATTTCATGTGAAAAAATAAACCGATTTATTATTATTATTATTTCGAGGTTAGCGCGATGCGCGTTCTACTGTTTACTATCCACCGTAAAATGTAAGTTCTTGCCTTGATTTCTCAGATCGAGAGGCATTGACTTAACGAGCATATTAGTCAATGTACCAGGGTTTTTATGCATCTTGGTTGACGATTTCCATTCCTTGTCATTTATTTTCATGTTCAAAAACATTTTCTCGGACATTTTGTATTCCAAAGTGTAGATCACAAATTGAAAAACAAAATGTGGTACTTTCTCTGGGTTCAGGAGTTATTGCCTTTCAAATTCAATGAAGAAGGATATCAATTACTTTTTTGCACTATACAAACAGTGAAGCACAGTCGTCACTTTCGCACCTTTTTCAATTTGCTTCATTGGAACATCGTAAAAGCGTCGGAGACTTGTCTCTCTTTTATATACATTTTCACGGTCTCTTCTGAATTATTGTTATTTGTTGATTCCCACCCCTTTTTTGTGAATTTAGAGACCTGTCGAACCTCTCTTGCTCAGGGATCTTTTTTCAATAGAACAGCTGAGCTTTGGAACTCCTTGCTCAGAGAGGTTTTTCTGGGGCTCACAAACTTCAAGAATTCAAAGTGAATGTTAATTCGTATCTCCTGTCCCTTAATTCACGCGGTGTTCTTTGAACATTACAGGGAATCCCTTTCCTGTGAATCTGCATATTAGAAAATATATATATAATTTCATCCTGCAAATATTTCCATTCCACATAAGAAAAGAGAGATACCAGTACATAAATCCATTGCTCCAGTTCAATTAAATAAACGATGAGTTTGGAATCTTTGGTGTAAATGTTGAAACTTTTCGTAGTGATCAATTATCCTAACACCAATCTGATATTTTTGCAATCGACAAGAGTTTCGCCAACAAGGTCAGCATCTTCAGAAGAAGAGAATTGCTTTCAGTTTACATACGTTAATCGTCACTATTACAACTTTTTCAATCTGCTTCAATATAATTTTATCCTGAGAAGATTTCCATTCTACATGAAAAAAAGAGAGATACCAGTATATGAATCCGGTGAAAGACTAATTGCTTTCATTTTATAAAAGTGATTCGCTTTATGACTGATTCAAATTCCCCCGTTTCGAAAAGTGTTCATTTAAATGTCGAAATCAGGAATATTCTTGTATTCAAATATACCACCAAGGAGGAATAAAGAACTCCAAACCAAATTAACTGAGCTTTTTTACAGGACAATTAAGTATCCGAAGGAGAACAGTTATTTCACAAGTAAAAATTAAGGAGTCGTCTATTATCTTTTGAACGTATACAGCTTATCTGGAGAAAATAATTTTCGTTAAAATATTGTTTTTGTTTGAGAAGTTTCTCCAAATGAAAAATAAACTTCTCGTGACATAAATTGGGTTAATTCAAATCATGAGTTAGGGAAAGTTGTGAATAGACGACTTCACCTTTTTGATGAAACTCTGTTAATGAGAAGAGTTGGCGAAATATATTTCTGTTACGCCTTCGATAGAAGTCTTTCAACAAATAGGCCTTGTTACTAACTCCCAACGCCATACCTCAGGACCAGCATGGTTATTCGCGGACCTGTCAAACATGAGAGGTGCAAAAGTCACTTTTGAGGACGACAAACATTCTCGTTTAAAGGATTTCTGCAGCATTGGGGGATCGAACCCAGGACCTCTCTGTCATTAGACGAGCGCTCTCTCCGTGTCCCTTATTGGAACATCTACGAATTCCCTTATATTTTGTAATTATGGAATGATGGAGATATCATTATTTTTGTCTGAATGAACCATAACTATTTCCAAAAAATGCTTCTTCTCGTCACTCATTTGCAAATTAGGAATGCAATTTATTATTTCAAGCATTGAAACTGAAATTAACAAATCGTAACCAGAAAAGTTGAATATTTTATAACTTGTTATAAAAACTGAAACAAACAAATCCTACGATTAAGAAGGCCTCACTTCATGTGTCAAAATAAGAATTCTTCAAATTACTCAAAGTAGAGTGATGCTTATTAAAATAGTTTCAAAATGCAAGCATTCACTTTCGAAAAGTTTTGCTCTCATAATTGTATGAAAAGTTCAACTTTGAATGGTTATATCTCGAGTAACACACAGAGAACAATTTCGGGGCTATAAATCAGGTTTCGAATAAATTAAACAAAAGCCATTTCTCATGAGGGTTCAGTGTGATCGTCCATATGAGAGATCAAAATTGACAAGAATACTTAATTCTTGAAATAACCATTGAAATCGATATTTCAATATTGGGAAATATTCTATATATAGTTATTGTATCGATCTCATACTGAGAGAATTGATTCTTCAGTACAAAAATTCGTGAATTTCACCGACAACAAAAGTGGTCAAACGCCGCCACCAAAATATATACGAACGCATTCACCACCATACCGACAAAAGGCATCCACCATAATTTAGAAAATGCTTCTTCACCAAATCTACGAATGCATTCGCCACGAAACCGATAAAACTCATTCACCATAATTTAGAAAAAGCCCCTTTCACCACATCTACGAACGACTTCACCACAACATTGACCAAATGCATTCACCGTTAACACGTTGAAAAAATAAATGATGAGATTGGAACCTTTGGTGTGAAAGTTGAAACTTTTCCTAGAGATCAATTATTCTAACACCAAACTGGCATTTTTGCACTCGACTCGCGTTTCGCTAACAAGGTTAGCATCTACAGGAGAAGAAATTGATACTAAATCTGAAGCTAGGGTCAGTTGTTCATATACCTAAAGTTTTTTGGCCCGATATGGACTTTGTTACTGTTGGTTTATCTAATTAATTTCTCGATATTGATCTAGTGCAGTCGCTACCTCCAAAGTTTGTTGTTCCGTTTTCTGTTATTATTGATTTTTCTGATTACTTCCTCAACAATGAATTGAAAAGCGGTCTGAATGGAATAGGTCCCTTGTCACCAGTCATGCTGTTTTTACATTTTGCTATTTCTAGACTCTCACATGCATCGAGTAGTCTTGTGTCATGCACATGCTTGATCAGTTTAAGATTGCTTTCACCAATTTTATGGTCATTATCTGGATCGTGTTGGGCGACACTGGATTTTTCCACCCTACCGTATTTCATGTGTGCAAAATGAAACGGGTTTTAATAGCTCTTCGAATCTGGCCGATGTATTTGTAGTTGCAATCTTGACAATTTATTTCTTGAATTTCCGAATTCTCTGAGTTTTCTAATTCATCTTTCGGTTTACCAAGAAGCTGTTGTTATCTGTAAGAAGTTCCATATGCAACTCTCATAGCCACTTATCGAATATCTGTTGAATTCCTCTATTCTTCGACTTTTCAAAAAGATGAGAAAAAGAAAAGTTTCATAGAAATCCCCTACGAACCTCAATACACTAGGGGACTTCAACGAATATTCGATAAAGTGGATATGAAAGTTCAGATAAAACTTCTTACAAATTACAACAGCCCCTTGTTAACCCGAAAGATTAATCAGAAAACTCAGAGAAGTCGGGAATTCACGAAATGAATCGTCAAGATTGCAACAACAAATACATCGGCCAGATCCGACGAGCTATTAAAACCCGTTGCAAGGAGCATTTTACACACATGAGATATAGAAGGGTCGCCCAACACGCTCCAGACAATGACCATGTAATTGGTGAAAGCAATCTCAAACTGATCAAGCATGTGCATGACACAAGACTACTTGATGCATGTGAGAGTCTAGAAATAGCAAAATAAAAAAACAGCATGAATGGGTACCTATTTCATTCAGCCCGTTTTTCAATTTATTGGTGAGAAAGTTATCAGAATAATCAATAATAACAGATAACGGACCAACAAACTTTGCATTTAGCGACTGCACTAGTTCATTATGGAGAAATTATGATTAGAATAATTAGCAGTAACAAAGTCCAAAGCGGATCAGAAAAACTTCAGGCACATAAACTACTAACCCCAGATTTAGATTTGATATCAATTTACTTCCCCTGAAGATGCTAACCTTGTTAGCGACACGCGCGTCGAGTGCAAAAATATCAGTTTGAAGTTAGGGTAATTGATCTTTAGGAAAAGTTTCAACGTTGAAAAAGTATAATATAATAAAGAAGAGTTCGCTTACGTGTCAGTTTTTCACGCTCCTAAAATTCGTTTTGAAATCTCGAAGTCGACTATGAATGCCATCATAAAGAGGTAAAGTTTCCCACATCGTTTGTGTGTTTGTAGGGAGTAATCTTCGAAAATACTGATCCGATCATGAAAATTATTTCACTGACAGAAAGCCACACTATTCAGGAGTGATATAGGCTATATTTCATTATGATTGAATAAAACATTCAATAAAGATGAGAGAATGTGTGAATCAAATCGTAGGCAGAAGCTAGTATACTATAACGCAACAGGGTTCTTATGCATCTTGATTAGGCCTTTCATAATATAGAATCCACTTATACTTTCTGTATCAGTAAATATAAATTCCTAATTGTTTTATCCCAGCGTTCGCATTGTTACTGTTATTATGACTTGATGTATGTAATAGGATGCTATAGTAACCGTTCAAAGATTGATTGCTTGTATAATTGAATATTTCCCTCATATATGAAATGTCCCATAAGAGCAATGCAATCATCGAAAACTTACAGCGGTTATTGCACTGTATCAAGTCACCATAACAACACATTTGAAACCGTATCGATAGACGTCAGTAAACAACACAAATGAATGTCAGATAGACTTCAAAAATAGCAAAAAAATTTCGCGTTTTGGTGAGTGCTCCATACAATCTATAGAGGAAAGTATTAATGAACAAAATATAAAATTTCCTTGAGAATTTCTTTATTCGTGAAATATTCCATGAATTACATTCGTGCATAAAAAAGACCAGATAATTTTGCATTCAAGCGTGATATCTCATACAAATTGCATTCGGTTATTTTCATATTTTGTAAAAGAGCCCTCGTCCTTCGGACTCGGACACTTTCGCCAAAATATGAAAATAAACTCTTTCAATTTCTAGATGTCACGCTTTCTTGCAAAATAATCGGTGATTTTCATGCACTCATGCAATCATAACTGAAAATAACGAAGCAACGAAAATTTAACGTGAACACATCCACACAAAGAGAAAGGTCATGTTGGAAATACCCTTTCAGGATCAAACAAACAGCATCTGTCATGAAATACTGATAGTAACTGAAAACCTTTTTAATTACCCCTTTCAAACTGGGTGAACTATGGGATACAAAGGAAAAGTTGAAACAATGATTCCATTTGGAAAAAGGCAATCAGTCTTGTTGGTTATAGTCTGAACACGGGCCAGCTCACGCCGGAGGAACTTTGTATAAGGGTGTGAGACTTGTCTCTCTTCTATAGATATTTTCACGGTAGGTGCCTTTCTGAATTTTCGTAAATTGTTCCGCCCTTGGCAGTATAAACTCGGATGCCCTACGAGTACAAAATTCCCATCCGTTTGTTGTGAGCTTAGAGACCTATCGGACCTCTCTTGCTCAGGGATATTTCTTCAATAGAACAGCTGAACTTTGGAAGTCCTTGCCAAGGGGGATTTCTCCTAAGGCTTGCACAGTTCAAAAATTTCAAGCTATCTCTAATTCGTATCTCCTGTCCCTTTATTCACGCGAAGTTATTTGAGCATTACAGAGCTTCCCTTCGTTGTGAATTTGAATATGAAATATGAGACCTTAGAAATGTTGGATTCTTGTCAAATATTTGATAACGGGACTTGAGTGTATCGTTTCCAGGAATAATCTATTGAAATATACGTTATCAGAGAATGGATATCGTTTTGAGAAATAACGTTCAGACTTCAATTAGCTTCAGGGGATTCCTATCAGAGTTCCTGTTCCGGAAATGTTTATGTTGGAGAAATACTCACTTATCGATATTCGGAACTGATATTATGTGCCGATATATTTTTGTGTGAGCAGATGCTGTCTTGAAAATCCGAATATTAACATATTGGCACTGGGTGCTCGTCATAAGTGACGGTCGAAAAATAGAATTGGGTGTTTTTTTTGGAATCTGTTACAAAAACTCATAAGATCTGCTACCCTTTACGATAGCTTCTTCAGGCGTGATATGGTAGTACGAGAACATGGGAAAATGCGGAGGAAAGAATTATAAGGAAAATGTTGAAACTATGTGGACTGTTATGGCAAAACAACTTCAAAATAAACATTTGAAAGAATTCAAAAAAGAATTTGACTCTTTTCAATGATCCACTTTTTTGAAAACTGAAAATGCGAGGAATTCCAAATGAAGAAAAAAAGATTGTCAGTGCCTCAGCCTCCACAAAAGGGGGTTGTAGGACCACAACCCCCCATTGGAAAGTAGTGACAGATTTTTTCAACCAATTTTTCATAGTCCTTCCTTCAAATGGAAAATACTTGAAAAAATTATGTATTGCGGAGACCTCTTTGTAAAACCCAAAATTTGTGATAAGTAACTTGGATATTTTCGTGAAGAGAATGAAGAAATTATTTCTTGCTTTTCTCCTTCTTTGAATAAAATCCCCATCACGTTTTTGAGTATCAGGGGAGATAAGAAATGTTAGTTATTTTGAATCAAGAATAAAATTCCACTCACCAAACACACATCGCTTGATAAGGAGTCCAACAAACGAAAAACACGAACACTATGATTATCGTCATTTTTAGCGTTCTAATCTTTGCTTTCCCAAGAAATGGAAGGCTCGATCTTGTTATGCTGTCAGCTGAAAGAAAAAATCGTGTTGATTAGGGTTATATTCCGAAGGCTCTGACTAATCACTCATAGTTTTTTGTATGTTCGATAGTCCAAACTTTATATTGTTGTAGTGAGTAAACCTGATAATAATCGAAATATTTATGTCTGATAATTCTATCTGGATAATATTGAACAGGCTTTTTTTTCAAACATGAATTCGAAACCGACAGAAAAATAAAAATTCTAATTGATTCATCTTCGTGTTTTTCAATCAGCAAATTGAAAATGTAGACTTCATGTCGAAATTTCCGCGCTGAATAATTCGCTGTTGACACTCTTCAGCTGATATTCCATACAATAATCCTAGAGAATTTATATGAGAAAATTATTCTGAAAATGGCTCTACAAAAGATGAATGATGTTTGTGAATTTTTGAATCTTCAATATTTCTCATCTACATTATCTTTCATATATTTGATTTTTTTTTACAGAGAATTCAAGAAATATTGGCGCCAAAATTATTTTTCAATTCGATATTTCTCAATTTGGTGAAAGAAAGGAGGGAAGATAAAGTCCAATTTGTATTCAATATTAATTCGAATCATCTATCTCTTTTTGATAACTACTAAGGAAATATTTCGCTGAATTTGGAATTCAGTTAAGAATATTCCGTGTATATTTTCGAATTACATTGTTGAATGGATATAATTTTTTTTTTAATTTTTCCAATAACGAATCTAAATATTTTTGTGCAATATATTATAATTTTTTTTAATTTTCATATATTTCCTGGAGATTGAAATTTGCATATGTTTCAATTCAAGAATATATTCTCGAAAATAATAATAATATACTACATGTTCATTTAAGAAGTTTGTATATCCTTTTATCTGAAGCAAAACAAAAATTTCCTCACCTCCCAGTGGATTCCTCGTTCTCCTGAATATCTCCAGAAGGATGGACCCGTAGCAGTAAATTATCACTATCAAAGGCATGACATACATCAATATCATTCCACTCACTGTGTAGACCATCTCGTGGGTGGGGGTGGGAAAAACATTGTAAGTCACGCACTGCACGTAGTCTGTGATGTTGGGGTGGTGTTCCACATGGAAAATCACCATCTGGAAGAGATCGAAACACAGTTGATATTATCTGTAGTTGCCTTAAACCGGGTGACCCGGAGCCAATTTGCTCCCCTGTATCTATCTTGTTATCTTGTACAGATATTTCATATTCGGTACTTCCATTTAAAGCCATTTCAAAATCTGCTGGTATAGTTCAGATCTTATGAAAAAATACTTTTTGTAATATTCTCACGGAAAATTTTCATGAAAGTATGCTATGAAATATTGAACAACAATGATATACTTGATGTTGAAAAATTGGAAAAAATCAAATTTTGAAAATATCTAATCTGCATAAAAAATATTGTGTACAAAAATTAATATTTTTAAGATATCAACTGAATGAGCAGATTGTGAATTGAGAGTATTTTATGATATATCATTGGATATTTGATTCTATACTCAATCGTTATTTCCAAAAAAATTATGCTTTCTATTTGAAACATTTGAAATATGAAAATTGGATGCTGAAGTGTTATATATGGTTTGATATAAATTTGAATGATAATTACAAAATAACAACGAAGATATATATATATATATATATATATATATATATATATATATATATATATACGTGACGGAACCTGGGGCGTTTTTAATTTATTACTAACATATTATCAAAAAATTATTATTTCAAATCTTATTGAATCGAGATCTCCTGGTGATATGAATGTATTCGAAAAATCAAATTTTGCCATCAACATACTCTGAATTCAAACTAACTAAGTATACCAACTTTGGCAAGGTTATTCAGGTTCTATTGATGAAAGATGAATATACCGATTAATAGATGTAATTTTATATTCTAACAATTATCGTTAGGAACATAGTATTTGGATATACTCATCAAGTTCTTCCGATATGTTCAATAATTCTCAAAAAAATGAGAGGGGTTAAATCTGGTGATATAGGTGGCCAAAGATGCGGACCATTTTTTCCAAATTAACGGTCTTCAAATATTACGTTTAATTTGAGATAAACGTCATTCGTGCCATGAGGAGGAGCATCGCCTTGTCGATACCATGTCATTTCTAAACGAGGTCAATGACAGATTATCCATTTCAGGTTTTGTTGTATCTTCTAAGATTTCGCCATATTCGAAACTTGTCTTAAATGTGAGAAGAAAGACTTCCTCATCCTTCATAGTAAGTAACACATTGAAAGATCATGAGTCCTGGAAATGCCTTTTCCTGGCACAGAATAAATTTCCTGGGGAACAATAGTGACTATTGTGCCGTGTGTCATTTTGCCTTGATTCTCCAAATTATTTTTCCTATGAAATCTACCGAGAACTACTACCGAGTGAAAGCACATATTTTACTAGAGTGTTAATTTTCATGATTTTTTTATCAACACTATTGTCATGGAAAGACTGTTTTAAAAAATGATATCCCTTTTTCCGATATCACCAAGAGATTTTGATTCAAGTTTCTGCTGGAGTTGTGTGATATTGTTGAAAATAATAGCTTTTCAATAGCATATTGGTAATAACTCAAGAACCACCAGCTATAGACTCAAATAACCCTATTTCTCCAGGAAGAATCCTTCGAGGGTGACTCATTTAAGAACTGATATACAGGGTGTTCCATTTGAAAAAAATCAAAAACTGCTTCCGAGTTTTGATGCACCCTGTATCTGAAAAAAGTTTCTTGATGAAATAACTATTGGATAACGGAACAACAACTCTTTCAAAATATCGCGATGACAAAATTAATTCTGTATCGATTCATCTTTGAAAATAGTTACTGCTAAATAGGCCTAGTTTTTGGGATTGTTTTCAGCATAATTTCATAATCACTTGGTATATATATCCACAAAACTCCACATATTTTGAAACTATTTTATGAGAGGAATCCAAATATGGAAAGCATTATATGTTATATCATTTGAAAAAACATAACCTAGATACCCCGAGCTTTTTTTCAGGTCTCTGTAAATTAGGAAATGATTCACAACAACTCAATGCTACGAGATCCAAAACTTTTGTTCGAAGAATTTTTCGATATCTTCACTCCATCTGGAAATCCTCATACAAGCTCAATATGACACAAACTGTATGTAAATGCATATCATTTCATAGGGTTTTCCAATATAAATTTCGTGAATTAGGAAACAATCCAGTATAATACATAAAATGTAATCAAGTCTGATTGGGTGATCTTCCACTAAAGAAACGTTTCTTTTTGTTGAAAATCTCAAGATTAGCAAAATTAAAAAAATGGTATGAATCCAAATTATCCTGTCCTGATTTCTGGAATGGTGAAAAATAACTCATACTCATGAATTATTGAATGAAAAATATCCATATACACTTATAAAATATGAGAAATGGAGTCACAGAGAAGACAAATTTGTTTTTTTGCTGACATAACTACGAGTCTTGTACATGAATCATGAATACGTCGTACTACTGTTCAACTGTACAACTATGAACTAACGAACACAAAACTATGATATAATAATAATAACAATAATAATTGTTTTTATTGATAGATGAGAAGAAAAAATACAATGTATGGAATAAAATATAGGTATACAATCTAATCCACCCACATACCTATCAAAAGGCAGAATTCAATTTCTGATCTTGTCACGAATGATTCGATCAGAAGTTGCTCTTCCATATGGAACCAACAAATACCAATATCGAGCAATAACTTAACTTAACTCTTCTTTGTATATATATATATATATATATATATATATATATATTTCAAAGAAAATATTTTTAGTGAATTTCAAAGAATCAGTTGATATCTTCTGCTACTTGAAACTTCCAGACGATTTTCAAGAGCTTATGAAAGTTTGTCATACACTCAATAACAGTCTGAAGTTAATGAGTATCAGATTCAGATTGACTCCAAGTTTTCGTAACTAGAAGGAGACTTTGTTTGTTTGATAATCTTCATTCATCAAATTCTACAGCACGACATAATTTTAATGAATTCAAGCTGGTAGACTGAAGGACAGAAAGACACAATTTTTTCTCGAGTTGCCAAAGTTCATTAACATTTCTCTTGGAGGAGCAAAGAAGCTGAAATATTGATTGCCCAGTATACTAACGGGGGAACACATTTGTGACAGAGAAGACGGTGATATTGATGCTAAACGTTATAAATTCACAAAAATAAAGGCGACTCTCGGAGAAATTTCAATGACATCAAACATGATCAGTTATGGCGTCGGTAAGTAATTTTCCCTACGACCACATAGGAAATGAACAAACAACCTACACAAGATACACAACCTGAATCGAACATCACATCTCATGTCCCTCGTTTGTCTGAAAATATAAAACGGATCGGCCATAGGTATAATGGTAGAACAACATTCAGAACAACAAATACTTTGAGTTCAAAACTGACACATACCAAACCAAATAACACGAAGGAAACACGAAAAATTGTAATTATCTAATTCGTTGTTCATGCGGTCAGAAATAAATCGGTGAAACATCTCGACCTTTGGAAGTGCGAAAGAGTGAACACAAGTTTCAGGCAAACTATTATGTCAGATATGAAATATTCAACAAATGTCAATTAAGAATATGTCAACAAGAAATATTTGCACTTGAACAGGAATTTGCGTATAAGTTTTGAGAACGGAACCGGATTTAGTTTCCGAAACTTTAACGATAAGTCATATATATATATATATATATATATATATATATATATATATATATATATATATATATATATATATATATATATATATATATATATACAGGATGACTCAAAACTTTTTGAACTTCATCCATAACTGGGAGAGTTAGAAAATTAATCGAAAAATGAATTATTCGAACATCGAATTGTCTTAAATATAACGCACTCAAAATGATCTGTTCATTTTCATACCCCTAAAAATTCACCTCCACCCCCATTTTTTCAAATAGATTTTAGGAGCAGCATGGTTTTTTAGACGAGTTTGATGTTTATAGAAACCTGGGTGCGAAGGTGTCACAAATGATAAGGCTTATTAGGGGGCTGGCAGCACTGTTTTTTCGTTCGTCCTACCCCTTCCCTGTTTCGAGAAACAACCACAATACGGTAGACTTATCATTAGAAGAAAATATTTTTTGTTAATTTTTTTATAGCGTTGACCGGTCCTAGACATGGCAGCAGGGCCATTTTGTGTCCTCCTATGAATGGAATGACGTTCAGGAGCCCTACTGTTCTACTCATCAAAATTCGTAAGTACGACAAAACTTTTCGCAGAACATCATGTGGTCCGAAAAAGGAACTATTTATCGAACATCACCTGTGGAATACTGCATAGGCATGCCCCTATCCAAGCTCCCAGAATCATCGCTCTCCCACTCCTGTAAGCCATGCTGAGGGGCCGAAGTACTGCATGAAACCTGAAATATAAAATATACACTCGAATAAGATTGTAAGTTGGCTGTGATTCTGTCGAAATGTTGAAGAATACAAATTTCTCAATTGTCGACGTTTCGAAACTTTATTGTTTCATCTTCAGGACTATTTAGGGTGGCTTGAAGATGAAACGACAAAGTTTCGAAACGTCGAAAATTCATAAATTGGTCATCTTCAACATTTCGACAAGATTCCCGCTAACTTAGAATCAAAATAAAATATACCTTCTTTTTAATAGATATTTCTATTATTAACTCATATTCAACAGCATTAGGTATATTCATACAAGCTAACCTGCTCTAAAACTAATGCCCTTTCCCTGTGAAGGGTGTTCATGCCTTCTTACCATCAAGTGGTGGCCCAGCATGCCGGCCAATCTGACAAAATCGGCGAAACTTTCAATCAAAGTCCGCTGTACCAACTGTACATTTTGCATAATAAGCTATGTTTTCGTTGGTTATTCTGAGGAAATAGTATTCGGTTTCTTCTCAAAATCATGGAAGTAAGATTCCAAAATTTCTATACCCATGAAAAAAGTAACTTGAAAGAGAAAGCAGAATATTATGTTGAATCTCGGATCTTTGACAGATGTTTTCAATGCAACCAGAGTAGACCATTTGTAAAATGGTTTCGAGAACACAATAGCGCTCATTTGTCCATCATAGGTCACCTGAATAAAATGCAATACATTTTTCCTAAATCGGAAAATAAACATGAAAGGCAAAAAATACTCTTGAACATCTTTATGTTCTAGAACATGAATAAACAAGATAAAAACTCATATGAAATTTTGGATTCAACATAAAAAAATTGCATGGTGCACTACGGACAGTTCTGGAAACATATCATCTCTACATGAGTATAGACATACGTATACACCCTACAGGCATGTATATACACATAAATGGGTCTAAGATGGGATCAGTCCATCAAATCACGAATGGTTCAATACGCACAGATGTCATCCACACCCCAGAATACCATAGCCATACAGTAGAGACACTTAAATGTCAATCCTTTGTGCTCGAGGTGTGTAATGTCATTTTGTGGCGGTAAATTTGAATATACGGGATATCCAGTATCAAATGAGTATGTTATTTCAAATCATAAAATTAATATTTTGTCTAGGATAACGTTTAAGATAAATGTGAATAATCTGAAATTCTCAAGTACCTACGATAGCTATTCATTTCTGTTTCTTTTTTCCTTCAGTCCATGTTTGTTTGGAAAGGTTTATTTGATGACCAGGAAATAAAAAGCTTTCAGGAGGATTTAAGATGCAGAAAAACTCAAAGTCGTCTCCACAATTTAATATCCGAAAGATGTCAGTACGATGATTCAGTACATGTTTCGAACCTACATAGGTTCATCATCAGCTGAATTTACATTAAATTATGGAGAAGAAAAAATAGCAAAATCACATGGTGAAGTTCAGGACATAAAAAATTATTGTAATGACAATTAGGATTGAATTGATATTAGGGGGAATTTAAGACATCCCTAACACCATAAAAAACATTAAAGATTGGGAGGGCTTAGAGCCCCCCCCAATCTTTAATGTTTTTTATGGTGTTAGGGATGTCTTAAATTCCCCCTAATATCAATTCAATCCTAATTGTCATTACAATAATTTTTTATGTCCTGAACTTCACCATGTGATTTTGCTATTCTTTCTTCTCCATAATTTAATGTAAATTCAGCTGATGATGAACCTATGTAGGTTCGAAACATGTACTGAATCATCGTACTGACATCTTTCGGATATTAAATTGTGGAGACGACTTTGAGTTTTTCTGCATCTTAAATCTACTACACTCCACTTTGAGATACAATGGACTTCTACCACAGGTTTCAGGAGGATGTTTTATTCGCAGCTGCTTCAAATATGTACAATACATATATTCAGACAGTAACAATGTAATATAGACAAAAATGACTTAAAATGGTAATTCTTTTTTTCTTTTTCAAATTCCTATTTGCAAATTTCAATGTGTGGAAAATTCTAGAACGTTCCTTTCTCAAAGTGAAATTCACACAAGCGATAGTTGTTATAAAGAGCTTCAGGAAGATTTTTCAAGTAAATCCTCTCGGTTAGATGCCTTCAACCATACCTCACACCTGAAAGAGTGATTCAACATTAAGGTGCATTTTTATAAAGCTAATATTTCGACGCAAATTAGCTTCTATCTGAAGTTCTGCAATTTGTGAAAAATATATGAAAAATATAAAGAGATACTATTCTATAGAACACTATTACCTTTTGACATCCTTGGGAAACCTCAAGAGAGATGATAATTTGTCTCTAGTCTTCGATAATCATCCACGATAAACACAAACTTCTTCACTTAAGTAGTTAGCCACAGTAATTCAAAATACAATATTTAACACACATAGACGCCCATCAATCAAGTTGATTGATAACACCTCGACATGTTAAATGCTGAGGTTGGTGTTCTGTGGCGAGTGTCTCTACTGTATGGTTATGATATACTGGTCCCACACACTCTTGTCAGTATCGTCTGAAGCTAAATTTGTACTGAGTGAAAATGTGCAGTTGGATTTTTCCATTTTCATTTGATTGGCCAGTGAGAAGAGAACGCAGAATAAGGATAATGGGGGGCCAATACGACAATGTGACAATTGCCTAGACACATCAAATTTGAAAAATGGGAACATAGTGCCCTCTACCGAAAAAACAGAGGAACCTCCAAGAATGTCGATTGATTTTTCGCCACAAAAATCCAAGCAAAATCTGATCAGTGCTCGAGAAAACATCTTTTTCAATACATAGTTTTGCTGACGACAGTACTATTCATAACAATTTCTCTTCCAGTATCTCCATACCAGCTCGGGAAACAAAAATTCAAAGAAACATTCACGTAATGAAATTAAAGACGACTTGGCAAAAATAATAGAATGGGGTAACATGAACTTCGTGGAAATTAATGCTACGAAAACCCAGGCATGTCTCTTCTCAAGAAAAGCTGATCTATCATCATCAAATATTCAGGAGTCAGGAGTAACTATCCCTACAAAATCAAGTATCTCGATGCTAGGAATTACGATCAGTGATAATCTCTCATGGGAAAACCATGTGAGATCGATCTCTAAAAGTGCTTCCCAGAAACTTGGATTTCTATTTCGTGCGAAGAAATACTTCAATTCTCGTCAGCTTATAATGATCTACATAGCTCAGAAACGACCCGTCATGCAATACAGTTCTCATGTGTGGAGTTTGGCACCAAAACATCCATTGAGGCTTCTCGATACAATTCAGAGAAGGGCAATTCGTCTTGTTGGTGATTCTTCGCTCACAGACTCGCTCACTTCATTGGAACATCGTAGAAGGGTCGGAGACTTGTCTCTCTTCTATAGATACTTTCACGGTCGATGCTCTTCCGAATTGTTATCAATCGTTCCCTGCTTGGCAATATCTACACGGATGACTCGACAAGTACAGAATTCCCACGGGGCCGTTCATAAAATACGTCACACTAAAATCAGCTTTTTTTGACCCCCTCCCCCCCATTGTCACGCTGTGTCACACTTTTTGTGACCCCCCCTAGAAATATTTCGTCACAAAAACTAACACCCCCACCCCTCCTGAGCATGATAAATTCTAAATGATAGTACAAAAATTCTGAAAATCAAAAATATTTATATATATATATATATATATATATATATATATATATATGATCGGCTAGGCTTCCGCGGTCAGAAATGTGCTGGCTGGAACTTCCGGTTGATCCGCGTCTGGAAAGATTTACTTGTCTACGTTTCGACTCCCATTTCGGAGCCATTTTCAAGACTTAGTGACCTTGCGTCTAGGTCTGAGTTGTCTCACTAGCTGGCTATCATCACTGGAGATCTCCGTATACCCCCCGTCCCCCCTTGTCACATCTTGTCACACTCAGCCAGACCCCTCCTCCCCCCCTTGTATGCGAACGTATTTTATGAACGGCCCCCACCCCTTTGTTGTGAATTTGGAAACCTGTCGAACTTCTCTTGCTTAGGGATCTTTTTTCAATAGAACAGCTGAGGTTTGGAACTCCTTACCAAAAGAGGTTTTCCTGAGGCTTACAAACTTGAGAAATTCAAAGTAAATTTCAATTCGTATCTTCTGTCCCTTGATTCACGCGGTTTTCTTTGAACATTACAGGGCTTCCCTTTCGTGTGAATCTGCATATAAAAAAAAATGATTTTAGGCATCTTACTCATGAGCAGTCATACAATTGAAACAATCTCAGAGCTTTCTATGTCCATATTTATAATCTTATCCCAGGATTGTTACCTTACGATGCCAACTCACCTATCCACGCTGATGCAAATCAGCACGAAGCTGGACAAGTATAACCCGAACGTCCGAAAAAACATCATTATTCGACACATGGCATCCCCCGCTTTCCACTGCACTGTCCACGCCCATGCTATCTCCATCGGCATCATGAGAAATGTCACCTGGAACAAGCGATACGTTCACAGCATTTTAAGGACCAAGGATGATGGATGAGTCCTTATAACATATTTCTCGTAAATTATGATGGAATGAGGCTGTCGGTATAGTTCATGTTTGTGGTGGTGAGCTCAACAACGAAGTGAACTAGGACGCAGAAGTTCATTAATCTCTTTCATGACTGTCTTTTTGTTATGTGTGAAGGTTTCTGTAAATGGCTTGTAATAGCCTTGCTAAAGGACGATATAAACTTTCACTCCCCTAGTTTTTTTGACATGGTGCCCGCAGAGATCTTTACCGAGACCACTGTTGTTTGTTATTTATATGTGTGAATATTTCCCATTTTCTCCATACGAAGAAATGCATTTCATTTGGCAATGAAATAACACGTATATGTTTTCCTCGTAGGTCTCTGGGTTTCAACCTCCAACCATCTGAAAAGATTAAGAATTGATATCGGAATCTATACAAGTGTGGTTCTCTTTGGATAGAACACGTGTTCTTCAATAGAAGTCTATTTTCTATACTTGTATATATTTCAATATTGACGAAGCATTTCTCGAATTCTGTAGTGTAGTGTTGTGGAATTGTGAATAAATCACCTTTTCTTATGTTAACATTATGAACTGAACGACGTCTGATAAGATAAGAATTTTCATGTCATTATAAAAAGGTGTCACATGATCTCTTGTACAGATACCAACATTAGCGAAACATAAGCAATTATTTTGAAGAACTTGTGAACGATTTTTCATTCTTTCATTTTAATAGGGGTAGTATACGTTACATCCATAATCAATTTGATTCAAGATCAGAGAATTTACTAAATTCCATTTTGTTTTTTGTGGTAGTACGTTTTTATACTTCCAAAGTGATTTGAATTTGAAGTAACATACTTTCAGCTTGCCCATAACATGCTTTTCAAAACTGAGAAACTCATCAAATATAATGCCAAGGTATTTGGATTCATTACTTAACTCTATATTTACATCACCAACAGAAATATTGAAAGTTTGATTTTCTTTGCAGCGCGCAACCAATGACCTTGATCCCAAACATAGAGCTTGAGTCTTTGTTGGGTTAATCAGCAGTCCATGCTCTTCAGAGTATTCGCATATATTTCGGATATTTTCATTCAGATTCCGAATTCTCTCATTGACATTATTGAAGTGACGGGCACCATATAGCTGAACATCGTCGGCAAAAAGATGAATATTCCAGTCATTTGTGACGCAATTAACGATTTCTGAGGTAAATATCACAAAGAGAATTGGCCCCAAAATGCTTCCCTGAGGAACACTACTTCCCACTGTCAAGTTGTCTGATATATTCTTTTTTAGTTTCACGCATTGTGTTCGAACAGAAAGGTAGTTTTCGAACCATTGTAGGACACTATTGCTCAGGCTACAATAACTGAGTTCTGATAACAATAATTTGTGATTAACAACATCAAATGCCTTGCTATAGTCGAGTAAAATTGTGTATGTTGCCAGAGAGTTGTCGATATTTCTGGACACATCATTAGTTACACCAGATTGAACTTTTGGAATTATTTCATTCTCCTGTACATGAGCCAATAAATAGCCGGCTACAATTTTCTCTAGTATCTTCGAAATCATCGGGAGGACACTAATTGGTCGTAGGTTTTTCAATTCATCTTCAAAACTACGCTATGGATTTTGATGAATTTTTTCAAATAGATGTAGTAATTCAAGTGGAAGGTTAATATATATAACACATGCATGATATAGTGGAGAAACACTGATAATTTTAAAGGTTCTCAATGTGATGTCGTGAAAAATAGCTATTTATGATATGAGTGTTAGAAAAAAGGTTTTATTTTGAGAGTGAAAACGTTTGTGAAACGAGCATATCACACAAAGTTTTTTGTACAACTCTCCTGTTTTCATGATAAAATAGCTGAATTAAATATTTCCATGAAAACACATCTTGTCAATTAACTATTTTCATGTTATCGCATCTGCTGTGAAATGGCCGTGTCAG